>CAVLJG010000008.1:5393901-5730236 GCA_963669975.1 Acanthoscelides obtectus | reverse complement strand
TGTCACATTGCGATGAGAAACTCCAACAACAAAACAATCAAAACATAACATCAAACTTCAACGCACGCTTCAAGGCACGACCAGTCGTATTTTGTGAGGTTACATGTATAATCACTAATATACACAGCAGATATTATGCATAATTTCCTATTGCTGTGTCAGTTATTATCAATATTTACTAAACATATGGCGATACTTTGCATAATTACTGACGATTTTAGTAGTTATCGATAATTCCTGATACGCGCCGTTATTTTGCATACTAACCGACAGTTTTAGTATTTACGCATATTCCTATTATGTCTAATTATTATGCATATTAGCGGATTTTGGATATTAGCGGTAACATATATATATAGTTGAAAAAGCTTCCGCCTTTAGTTGGGTACTTCGACAACATTCAAGCAATGAGGACTCTTTATAAACTAAGTGACATACAAATCCGAACACCCAGTTTAAATGGTTTTATTTAATAAAATTTTGTATAAGTATTTAATGAAGCATAATAAGTAAATGATAAAATTTCAAAATGATTGCACTGCTTTAAAGCCCTTTGACCTTTAATAATGTGTGGATGCACCCTGATGTGCTACGCATTCTCCAACGCGCCTAGGCATGCTTCTGATCAGGTGGTCAATGTCCTCCTGTGGTATCTCATTCCAGGCAACCACCAACTCCTCTCGAAGTGCTTCTAGAGTCTGAGGAGCACGTTGCAAATTGAGCAATCTCCTACCCATCATATCCCACACGTGCTCAATTGGGGATAAGTCGGGAGATCTTGGTGGCCATGGTAACAATGTGACGTCATTATGTTGAAAGAAGTCTATTGTGACTCTTGCAACATGTGGTCGGGCATTACCTTGTTGCAAAGTTGGATCTGCCAGGGTGTCAAGATAGGGTAAAAGATGGGGTTCTAGAACCTCGTGGATATAACGCTGCGCGTTCATGTTACCTCTGATGAAGATTAAAGGTGACCTGGAACCATAAGCTATAGCACCCCAAACCATAACTCCAACAGTGTGATGAACATGTCTTTCAACAAAAAACTGTGGATTCCTCCTTTCACCACGTCGCCTTCTAACCCTGGCACGACTATCGTGCATGCCTAAACAAAATCGAGACTCGTCACTAAAGACAATACTGTTCCATTCCTGATCCCAGAGTGACCGTTGTCTGCACCACTCAAGGCGATTACGTCGGTGTTCTCGAGTTAAAGGGAGGACCCGGTGTGGCCGGTATGAAACAAGCCGAAACTTCTCATTCGTCGGTAAACACTTCGCATGCCAATAGGTCTTCCGTGTTCTGCAAACCATTCATTTGCAATGGACCTGGTAGTGGAGAAACGGTCCCTTAAGGCCAATAATCTTAGGCGGCGATCTTCACGGTCTGTTGTTCTACGGCGGCGTCCAGTGCCACTTGCTCTTTGCGTACGGCCTTCTCGAAGCCATGCCTGACAACACCTAACCACAGTGTCTACACTTCTTTGCACTCTAACTGCAATTGCCCGAAAAGAAAGTCCAGCTTCCCGAAGTCCCACTATACGGCCCCTATCAAACTCACTAAGTTGACGAAATCGTACAGGTCTCCGTACTCTAGGCATCGTAACCGATCGTAAAGGATGTCAAGAACCAAAATTCGCCAACGTTGATTCTTTACTGCGGCTGAAATATTCATTTTTAGAGCGTTAATGAATTAAAAAAAGCAGTATAAAAACCGGAATGTCCAACTGATAAGGCTGAACATTTTTTCACTTGTTATTTACAGTAAGATAAATACATTCACCAACTTTTATTAAAATAAAACCATTCAAACTGGGTGTTCGGATTTATATGTCACTTAGTATATTTAGTTTTTGAAAATTGCGTGAACTTAAGAAATCTTGTTTTCCAAACAGAAAAGGTTCTTTGTTATGAGATACGTGAATGCGTGGAAAGCAATAATGTCGTTTATTTGACAATATTTGTGGAACTTTTAGTGCTGGTTGACGGCTGCTGTTGTCAGGATGAGTAAAACGAAACGGAATACCATCGGTTGGTTTCTTTCTGAACAAAACAAACTGTCTGATCCACCGGCACAAGAATTACCGGAAAAAAACTGATGATAACCCTACAATTCAAACTGAGCCTTCCACTTCCACAACCTAAAGGATCCAATTTTGTTGATGTTGCGTCAACTTGACTGCCCATGAAAAATATACCTTATTGAGGTGTGCAATGATCCCTAATGACTCTTTCAAATATCCCTATTCCACACACTTGAAAAATAATAAAGAAGTGAAATGTAACTTATCAAAAAAACACTGAGAAATTTCCTTGACCGTGATATTCAGAGGAACTAAAAGCGCTTTTCCGTAATATTGCGTGATTTTTTCAAAATTAAGAGGAGTACATCGTTTTTGCGAATACAGTATTTCCCGCCAGAGACGTGTGAAGTGAGAGGAGGTTTCCGCAGGATCATACCTTTAAAATATGGCGAAGTCACAACCAAAAGCAGAAGCAACCTTCCACTACATCAGGTTTACCGGAATGTCCAACTGATAAGGCTGAAAATTTGTTCACTTGTTATTTACAGTAAGATAAATACATTCACCAACTTTTATTAAAATAAAACCATTTAAACTGGGTGTTCGGATTTATATGTCACTTAGTATTCTTTATTAGTCTCTATCTTTCAATCGACTAATAAAGTATAAAGAGTCCTCATTGCTTAAAGACGACAATGACCACGTCACGCACTCACACGTAGCCAATGTTGGACCCAAGCTCGATCCCTGGGGAACACCCACGTAGACACTGGGATGATATCCATCGATCAAAATGTTTGAAAAAAGCAAGACATTCACAAAACATTTTTATTTTCTTGATGTAATGAAATATATTACAAAAAACAATATAAAAACATATTCAAACTTTACCAGTAAAGCGATAATATTTCTTATAATTATCATACATTATTTTAAACATCTCGGTTGAAGCGTTAGACAACACCCTCATCAGATTCGCTACAATATGCTGATCACATAATGAAATAAGACTGTAAATACAATTATTCAAATGCATCTTAACATCACTATAAAGCGTGAAGTTTTCGTAGTGCCTCAGCAAATCGGCAATCAAGTATACAGATATCCTGCTAATATCTTTTTGGCAACTCACTAAGTCGTTCGTCAACTTTTCTAGTTGATGCGCGCAATGAGAAATCTGTCTAATTTCGGCTTCTTGTAAACGCAATTCTGTATTTGCGTGTTCGCAAATTGCATTTAGAATCAACCTGTATTGTCTTAGATAGACTGGCAGTCGGTCCATTATCAGCGGTTTCCGAAATCTCAGGAGTGATGACATCAAAGATAAAGCTCGAGAACAGCCTTTTTGAAAATCGTTGCAACTATTCAAAAATTTAACTGGTTGTAACAGCAGAAGATGTACTAATGCTGGAGTCAAATGGAGATGGTTTGTCCGAATAAGGGTTTGTTCCAAGTTATGAATATTTTCGAATAATGTTTCACTGTAGTCTCGTCCAGATAACGTTTCGGTTATCTTCAGTAGAAGATACTCAAAAGCATCGTGCAATATCACAGTCTTTATAGGATTCAAGTTGCATGCTATGAGAAATTCCCAAACCAGCAAATGCTTTGAAAGAGCCGCGTGATCTTTAGCTTCAATATGTTTGTTCAATTCAGCCATCAAATGCTTCGAAATTAATGCGAATTCGTCGTTTGGTATTTGTATGGAAATAAGCACTACTAAACGTCCATATTCTTCCAGATCATTGCAAACATGTGCAATATCTTTGCATGCATCCCATATTTCCAAAACAATTCCTTTGGGTACATTTGAATTGTTTTGCAGAAATGTGGTAAGCAAAATTAAGTGGTCTTGTTTTTCATTCATCATTTGATCTTTGATTGTTTTCAAAGCATACTCTAAATATTGTTGCAAATGATTTTTCAAAATATCGATGTCATTCTCGGAAGACGAAGCAACGTATTTTAATACGTGAGCATATCCTACAAATAGCGGTTCTGTTATGCGCTTCTTCTGTTGTACTAGTTTTAAAATTGCACTACAAATTGCTTGTTTATACTCCTTTACCAGAATTTTTGATTCTTCCGTCATTTTCGTTTTCTTCGACTTGTTTAAAAACTGCAAAATAATGGTCGCACAACTCATATATTTTAAATCCGTCAGACTTTCGCACAACTTCGTAACAAAATCTTTCAAATATCTGATTCTTGTTTCGTTTTTAAATACGTTTTCAACCGTCAACGTAAATGTTTCCTTCCAACTATCAAACGTATTCAAAATTTGAAACAGAAATACGTCTAACCGAAGAGTGTCCGTTAGAGAAAACTTACAATGCTGCAGTGCTCCTATTACAATATTTTCAACATTAGCTTTTAATTTCAACGATATATGTTCCTCTAAATCATAGTGCAAGGCTATAAAATAAATGAAACATATTTGCTGAAGTTGTGGGCTACAATAGATTATTGGAAATCGCTTCAATACGTCCAAAACGTTCGAAAATTTGTGTTCACTGATTTTAATAGCATTTTCTTGTTTGACGGTTTTTCCGAAATTTTCGATATATATATCTTTCAAGGTACTTAAAATTTCTTTAGTGCGATCCCCAAATTTTCCTTGCTGCCTTGTTAAAAATAGGTCCTCATCAAACACGGCAGCCATTTTTGAGCTCATGAAATCAAAAGTATCATTTTCTACTTTATTCTTACATTTCGATAAGATATGCTCAAGTTTCAATATGCACACGTAACTAGTAGCACTTAGAACTAACTGTGAACCTGAAATATTCTCTAGATCCTGGACAGTACTTTCTTTAAAATCATCAATTATTTTCCGGCTTAAACCTATGATACTTTGATTATCAATTTTTGGGAGTAAATTGTTAATGATAAATTTATTGGATAGTATAAATTTCCAATGATCTTGCACATGAGTTACATTTCTCAATATATCTACAATCTCGTCATGAGTTACACTTTCCTCAAATATACGCATTGCCTGCAGTTTTTGTACGAACAATTTTTGCAACAAGGTTTTACATGGTGTTTCGCCGAAATTTTTTACCCTCTCCGATATCAAACACCAGTTCTGAACATCTAGATAAGGATGTAAATAAGTGACATTACAAGCCATAGCATCGGTTAGTTCAGGTTTTGCTGGTTTGCAATACTCAAAGGAAGAATAATAAGCTAGCATGAGTCGTATTTCACCCCAATGAAATGCTATACTAAGAAAAGATTGCATCAGTTGTGGATCATGTTCCTTATTTAACAGGTGTTTGGCAAAGTCTCCCAGCAGTAACTGTAACTCTTCCAAAGATTTTACAGTTTTTTCGATTGTATTAGGAGCAACTGTATGTTCCGATACCCTTATACTGCTCAGAAATGTGCACAACAGTTGTGTCAATACTTCTAGATATACAGAAAACTTAGAATCCCCATCATGAAATGTACCTATTATGTCCACAACGTTTTTCATTGCATGATAAAGTGTTTTTAATATATTTACGATCTGCCATCCTGCCAAAGCTTCGACACATCTGCTGAATTTCTTCAAAATTGCATCAGAAATAATATTAGCTACAATCAACATTATGTTTATATTATCACTGACACCTGACCTACATCTACTTCTATGCTTTTTCTTCAAATTCTGTCCTTCAATACACGATCTAACAGTCTCTTCAGTACACCATCTATGAAATTGTGTAACTATTTTACTAATCAGGCCTTCAAAGCGATGCAGTTTTGAGTATACATCAAAAATACTAAATATAAGATTTTCATATTCAATCTGTTCATTTTTTGTTGACTTTCCCTCAAAGTTTTTAAGTATCATGGCATTTGTGATAATGTCTTCAATAAGGCTATTAACTATTAGGGGTTCAATATCAATACATTTTTTTATAATTTTGTAACTAGCTGATGATATATCTTTTCTGTTCAAAATATCTTTCACCATATTTTGTAGGAAGGATTCTAGATTTATTTCCTTAACAACAAAATTGGGATCCAAATTTAAGTGGCTTATGATATCCAATAATTCAAAAAGTATAATTTCTGAATGAATTGGTGGCAAAATACATTGGTCAAGTTGGAGTTCAGAAATCTCTATCTTAAAACCTAAAATGTGGGTCAAAATATAGAAAAGCCTCAATATCAAATCATAGTGACTATTATAAGCCTCACTCAAAGCATGAAAAATGAGTTTATAAGCAATCTTTACAGTTTCGACTTGGTCGATTTCTTTGCAGCACGACATCAGGTATTTTAATAATTTGCTTGGAGCAGTTTGTCTCTTAATTTTGGATTTTAAGAAAACCTGTTCCACTAATGTCTGAAACGATTGGAAATTATTGAGAAAAATACACCTCTGAACAGTTTTTGATGCAAGAACAAAAATTTCTTCATCCTCAAATACTTGCAAACTTTTGATCAAACTATCGAAAGTATTCTCTAAAAACACTTCCACGAACCTATCTTCCGTAGCTACAAATTTAACAGGGACTTTCTTCAAAAATTGTTTCAAATTCGTCAAGCTTTGTATGTTTGACACCACACATTTCAAAATATTGCAGTAAGTTTCACAGTTCAATTTGAAGTATTGTTGAAAAGAAGCATTGTTTAATATTTCCAAAGTGGTATTGACCATTAATGTTTCTGCAGAACTATCTGAAGGAGCTGTATCTTCACGTGTTATAGTCTCAAGAATACTGCTTAGTTCATCGATTTCGTTCCTTGTCAAGTTCTTAAAATTCTTTGTAGATACCCAGTTGCTAAAGGTTTTCCAAACATCCTTACTATCTGTTGCCAGAGCCACATCTTCATGTTCCACAGATAAATCGCAAGTTTTAAAAGCAGCGTCAGCGATTTTTCTTCTTTTCTGCAACGGCTCATCATCTGCTAATGAATTTCTCTTTAAATTCATGATTGCAAAGTTGTTTCAAAGGATATAACAATGTGTGCTTGATCTCAGTGCTCACTGCCACCTACAAAACATATAAATAATATTCATACAATAATTGCAATATATGTTAAAACTACCTCATAATTATTTTAATATGTAATTCAATTTTTGAAGAAACCAAAATAATACATGATTAGAAACGAAAAGCACGTGGATAATAACTTGATAATAACGAAGGTTATACCTTACTGCAGCACGATTGAATCAATCAACAAAAAAATAGCTAGTCACGTGAACACCATTACCACGCCCCTACTCCTACACTATATAACCCTATTTCACTAGTATCCTCACGGTAGAATGACAGCTGGTTATCTAGTTCAACATTCCCCATATCGTCAAAGGACATAATATTCAAATTCAAGCGGATAACCAAATGGAAATGGAATTTACCATTTTGGGTTGGTATTTACCAATCTGTTCAAGCGTTTGTAGTTATCAGTTTGGTTATAAGTCCGTGACGTCACGAATCAGCTGTTATATGTCATAGTTATCACCGCAAAATTGTGGTATTTAAGTATTTACCCAACTCAGGAGTAGTTTTATATTTCTGGTTATTATTTGACATGTGACAAGTTAGAATTTTGCCGGGTATTGGATATTGTTAATGTACTTCAGCTTCATTTTTGAGAAAAATGATACAGGCTGACTTCAGTTTTACCATAAAGTGGAGCACCTTATTAGTTATATTCATTACGGTTGTTGGGGACACTTTAAATGTAGTTCCTATGCTTAACAAAGTATCCTGTGTAGCCATTTACCACAAGAATATTAAAATATGGAGATATAAACTCACTAGATGATATCCACCTGTATACGGTTTTGCTAATTTCTTTTTTCATCATTTCTGCTGAATCAATAAATGTTTTCTTTGACATGCGGAAAAATTTAGAGAATTGAAAGTTATCATAGCTACAAAGCCATGCTTCCATCATTAAAAAAAAATATCTGAAAAAAACACTTCTCCCAAGAATATTATGAAAGGTTTCTTATTTAAACTTTCCATATATAGTTGTAGACGAAAAAGCACCGATTATTAAGTGATAATAAAAATAATCAGAGATTATATACGCGCTTTTCTAAAATAAACAACTTGCAACAAAACCGCGGTTAAAACCAACGCGTTCAAGCGATTCGTGTAACTGATGTCATCAACCCGTGTGTCATCTTGAACCATATTATAGCCGCGGCAGATAACACTGAAATTTTGGTTATTCGCTTGGATTTGATTAATTTTTACGAATCCGTCAATGCCAGGTAGAAAGAGTCATATTTTGTTTTGGTTTCTTATGCGCTACAGATTAATTTTTTGCTAACAGCTCTTTTATTAGAAAAGTTCATTTGCATACAAACAACAAAACGCTACAAACAAATTTTCGCTAGATTTACACGCGATTCATTATAGCCAACATTGCAGACTAACACAAAAATGTCACTTGAGAACAGCTCTTCACCTCAGTAGACGTCAAAGCGTTATGCATACTCGTGAAATAAGGTATACATGATTAGAAGATAATGAACAGCAGGTGGATAATAACGAAGGTTGAGCCTTACTACAACAAGATTTAACCATTCAACAAAAAAATAGTTAGTCACGTGAGGACCATTGCCACGCCCCTCTTCCCACTTAACAGCACACTAGATCAGTTAACCTCAATTAAGAATATTTCAAACAATATTCGAAAAAGTGATAACGTCCTATCTCCTATCAGTTCTGTATCAGTTTTTATAATTAAATCTTAGTGATCACATCAAGCATTTGTTCATACTCAAGAATCGAATATTTGTGGAAGAATTTTTGTGATATCCACGTATAATGTCATTCAGTCATGCACTCTTTAAAGCATTTGTAGCAAGAAACGCCAGTTACGTGATCAAAAAAGCATTTAGCAAGAAATATTTGTTGTTCACAAATATAGGGATTTCCTGTAGCCTATCTGGACTAGGAGACGTCATAGAGCAGCAGGTCGAATACTACCAAGGCGTTATAAAACGATGGGACCCAATAAGGACTCGAAATATGGCCATTGCAGGAATATCCGTGGGGACTGTGTGTCATTTCTGGTACATGAACTTAGATAAACTTATACCAGGACAGACTCTCAGGATTGTTTTCACTAAAGTCATGTTGGACATGTTGATAGGCTCCCCATTGTACCTAAGTGCATTTTTCGTTACCCTTAATGTTGCCGAAGGATCAACTAAAGAACAAATTGTGGAAGAATTCAAGGATAAGTCGTGGAAACTGTACCTAGCAGAGTGGATAATTTGGCCCCCAGCCCAGTTTGTGAACTTTTATTTCTTATCTACAAAGTATAGAGTATTGTTTGACAATGGGGTTTCACTACTTTACGATGTTTTTGCATCTAAAATTATGTTCAATCACCGTGATACAGACACAGACGATTTAAAGAAGCAATCATGATGATTGTATAGACAAAATTTTAGTATTATGATATAATCATTGTACATAATATAAACATCTGTGATACTTTGTTAAATGTACTTTACAATGTTTAACATTGTTAATTATATGTACAAAATATATTTATAATTGTGTTTACTTTATATTCCTATACATATCCCTTAAATTGTGTCAGGTATAAACCATCAAATGATTACATAATAGGCAAAATTGTACTGAATACATTTGAGGTTTCTCACCAAGATCTAGCATAAAATTTTTGAAGATCAACTTATTTGTTATGTATCCAACCTCAAGCTTTTGAAAATCAATTGGAAAAAAATATTAAATTCCCCTACTGGGGTATTCATGATAAAGTTATGTTCTGATTAATCACGAGATGAAACGTTTCATAAAAATCATTTTTGAAACTTGAAAAGTGGCGCGGAATTTGATATACTCCACATAACACCAAAATAGTTGTTTATTGTTGTATGCTCACACCTAAAGCCGAGTCTGCACCTAAGACAAAAAGATAGAGTTGGGATAATATTCGATATTTCTAAATTATCGACTATTAACCTAGAAGATGGTGTAACACATGAAAGTAGAATACATAAAATCTGGATTCTTAATTGGCGTTCTTAATCTGTGTTTTGGTGGTTAGGTAGTCGCCCTGTTCACAAAAATTTCAAAACACAAATAAAAATTTTTGTTGCAATACCAAAAACCATGAAATTTTTCGTACGCAGTTCCACGAAACGATGTCCTCGATTGGGCGTTCTAAGGTGTACAGAAGGCAAGTCCGAAGTTGAAATAGAAACACCGGTAGTTCTGCTACATACACAAGGGGGCCACATACCTCACATCACACACGAGGTGTTCAAACTGGTCAGCAAGGAGCCCCAAATTCTACAGATTCCCTTGGTCAGCATGCACAGTTTCAAAGATACAATGACTTACTATAATGGCACCATATCCGAGTTCATTGGCAGCAAAAACAGTCTTACGTGTCTTACACTCCATGACCCAAGTAATTTAACAAAGCAAGGGCATCACACGCGAGATAAAATTCCTATTTGGACTAAGCGAGGCAAAGTTTTGTATGATGCTGATATGTACATGGATGTAGTTGAATCATTTAAACCCAACATGTATTACCTGCTGTCTGATGGCGATACAAATAAAACTAGTCCACAAAAGCGTATTGCCAAAGCTGTAGAGCAGACTGTTGTCTTTAATAAGCAGTGTTTGGAGAGACACAGAAAGTCAGAAGTTCTGAAGAAAATGTTTGTTATGGCCCCTATTGCAGGAGGGTACTGTTTGAAATCTAGAGAGCATTGTATTGAGTGAGTATCAGTTATGCATGAAAGAGAACCAAAAGTAACTGGAATTGTAGAATTCCCCAAAAAATTGTCGGAAAATTAAACAAGCTCTAATATGGCAGCTTATTCGTGAATTTATTGTTGTGAAGAAATTTACAAGGTCAAAACAGTGTTATATAAACCCTATTTCACGAGTATCCATCACGGTAGAATGACAGCTGATCTAGTAGTATCTCAAATTTCCCCATATCGGCACAGGACACAATTCTGACGGATCCGTCAACGTCAGGTTGATGAATCCGTCAGAATTGTGTCGTATTTTGTTTTGTTTTTTGTACGATGCAGATTCATTTTGTACTTACTAACAGCTCTTTTACACCCGATTCATTATTGCCAACGTCTCAGACTTACACA
The DNA here is from genome assembly GCA_963669975.1 of Acanthoscelides obtectus. Classification (NCBI taxonomy): domain Eukaryota; kingdom Metazoa; phylum Arthropoda; class Insecta; order Coleoptera; family Chrysomelidae; genus Acanthoscelides; species Acanthoscelides obtectus. Next base: position 5,719,104 of record CAVLJG010000008.1, on the reverse strand, counting down.
AAAATGTCACTTGCTGATCAGCTGTTCATCTCAGTAGACGTCAAAGCGGGATGGATACTCGTGAAATAGGGTATACATCAACATCTTTCTGTTGAAGGACTTAGTTACCTTTTGAAACTCTTCGGTAAAGGATTGCACCTTTATTTGATTTTCTTTCATTCATTTCAGGGCATTGTTCATAGATGCAAACGAAATCGACGGTTTCCTGATCGACGGCCTTCACAACAACGGTCCCGAGGTAGAATTCCTCCCTTTCGAAGAAATCAAAAGCATCCTAGAATTCAGTGTCGACAAACTTCCACCAGAGAAACTCTGCTCGGTCCAAGGTTGCTGGAGCCCGTTGAACGTCATCAAGTTAGTCCAATGTGGCATTGACATGTTTGACACTTCGTACTGTCACATTTTGACGGAAAGATCCGCTGCAATGACGTTTCAGATTGACACAAGTGACGAAAACAACGATTATGAGATAAATTTACGTCATCACTCGTTAGCTGAGGATTTTACCCCTATCATAGATGGCTGTGAATGTTTGGCCTGCAAAAAATATACTAGAGCTTATATCCACCACCTGCTGACCGTGCAAGAATTGTTGGCTCCGGTTTTGATTATGATTCACAATATTCATCACTATTTGAGGTTTTTTAGGAAAATTAGACAGTGTATTGCAAATGATACTTTGGATGAATTTGAGAATTTTATTGCCGGGCGGTATGAAAATTATCAGAGAAAAACTACCAGTTCTGTGGAGGACAAAATTATATCTGAAAATATAGGAGACAATATATAAAATGTTTGCGAATAAAGTGTTTTATTTATAATGATTTATAGCAAAAATCCACCCAAACAATTTCTGAAAATAACTTAACCTTAAAGTGTCGTTAAATAATTATAAAATAGAAAATGTGCAGTGTTGTTCTCAATAGATTTTGAATCGTGCAAAGATGTAAATAGAAATTGTGCATATTTCTTTAAAAATGTGCATATATGTATGTATACTGATTTTCTGGCGCAACGGCCAATTTAAAAAAACTGAAATCTCATGGAACCTTTTTATTGTTTAATGAGAAGTTAAGAAAATAATACAAGAATAAAATAATATTTATTTATTAAATTTAACTAAGGGCATCAATGATCAACAATCATCGGGACTCGGATGCGTAACAAATAGTTACTGGATTCGTATTTTGTATGTGTCTAACAGTACATTTCACTCAGTTCGTGCAGCTGTTAAGAAAATGTATTGCCAGTTTTGTATAAAAAAAATGCATTTTATTTATTGTCGATTGTGCATATTTTGTGTGGGGGTGCATATTGTGCATATGTTCGTAAAATTGTGCATGATATGCACAATTGTGCATGTCGGAACATCCCTGAAAATTTGTCTCCCGACAAAACCTAACAGTAGATCAATGTTTCCATATTCCCATCTCTATTACGAATGTTGCGCCATCTATCATGGGACAGTAACAGTACTCCAAAATATCTCTTAAAATTGCCCACATATAAAAATCATGATTTTTGAAATAGCAATATAATAGATTCTGATGTGATCCAGCTTATAAAAAACAAGCTATTCAGATTACCCAATCCATGCTCTGTGGATACGGGGAAACTGTGATATTCTGTCCAAGATTTGTTCCTTGGTGCTGTAATATACCGATCGTGTCACATGAAACAATCGAAGCTAGATGATTGGTCGCAAATCTGCTGCGCTATAAGAAATCTTGTCAATCTTTCATCTTTGTGCAACTTTTACGAGTAGAACGTTCAAGCGGTTTATATAGAATGAATTTTTCTTTTCCGCATATTATTGTGTAAATCCTTAAACATCTCGGACATCCTTCCGTCATGGCAGGTAAGAATATTTATTTATCATAATAAACGAATAATAAAAGCAACAGGTACACATATTAAAGCTTTTAGTTGGATCATAGAAGTAATATAAACATTGAACCTTCAGAATTGGCTGACTTAAATTTTTATTAGCTAATGAGGCGTTACACCTATAGATTGCACGTAATAAGTAATTCATTGAATGTGTTCGGGACTCTCTGGCATGTACTATAAAAGAAACATAAGTTTTATCGAGTGGTATTCGTAGTAGGCAGAGAAAATATCAATGCCTGAAATCGCATATAAATAAAATTCAGTATTCTGCGGGTCCGGGGAATTTTTGATATTCCGTCAAGATTTGTTTCAGGATGCGGTGGTAATGTACTAATCGTGTCACATTATTTAATCGAAGCAATCTTCGTAAATCTTGCCACAGTTTACTTATTTTCTCTTTATTATTGATTAAAGAAACTTTCACAATGTAAAAAACTATCACGTTTATGAATATCTACTTGTCAAAACAAAACTCGAACGTCATTATTTTAAAAACAAAATAGGCCACCATCCTACTAGATCAAAATAAGTTCATTATACCACAAATGCATGAACATTTTTTTACGCGAAAACGGTGCATCGGACGGAATAAAGTCAAGAGGTCAAATTTGTTGCAAAATAAATGATTCCAAATTTTTTTGAGAAATCTCCAGTACACATCACGTATGGACGCCATATTATATATAACTTGAGATATATATTATAATTTCTGGTGTCACAAGTGAAAGAAACAAAAAATTCTAAAGTGCCGTGAAGCCGGGTTTCAGGTGGAAAATCGATCGTTCTGGAGAACACGTGGCCGCTATCGTCAGATTGACATCAGATTCAGAATCTACGCTACCGATTTACCTAAGAGACGAGTATTCGTTCATATCACAAATACGAAGACATTTTTGGATTTTTTTTCATAGGAAATCTGAAAAAACATAGGAATTTATAGGGCAAAATTTCCATTTTCGTTTCCTGGTGTCACAAGTGAAAGAAACTTTCCACATCAAGGTAATTTGTGACGCTGAATGCGAATATAGTCATCAAAAAATTCTAAAGTGCCGTGAAGCCGGGTTTCAGGTGGAAAATCGATCGTTCTGGAGAACACGTGGCCGCTATCGTCAAATTGGCATCAGATTCAGAATCTACGCTACCGATTTACCTAAGAGCCGAGTATTCGTACGTATCACAAATACGAAGGTATTTTTAGATTTTTTTTTCATAGGAAATCTGAAAAAACATAGGAATTTATAGGGCAAAATTTCCATTTTCGTTTCCTGGTGTCACAAGTGAAAGAAACTTTCCACACCAAGGTAATTTGTGATGCTGAATGCGAATATGGTCATCAAAAAATTCTAAAGTGCCGTGAAGCCGGGTTTCAGGTGGAAAATCGATCGTTCTGCAGAACACGTGGCCGCTATCGTCAGATTGACATCAGATTCAGAATCTACGCTACCGATTTACCTAAGAGACGAGTATTCGTTCATATCACAAATACGAAGACATTTTTGGATTTTTTTTCATAGGAAATCTGAAAAAACATAGGAATTTATAGGGCAAAATTTCCATTTTCGTTTGCTGGTGTCACAAGTGAAAGACACTTTCCACACCAAGGTAATTTGTGACGCTGAATGCGAATATGGTCATCAAAAAATTCTAAAGTGCCGTGAAGCCGAGTTTCAGGTGGAAAATCGATCGTTCTGGAGAACACGTGGCCGCTATCGTCAGATTGACATCAGATTCAGAATCTACGCTACCGATTTACCTAAGAGACGAGTATTCGTTCATATCACAAATACGAAGACATTTTTGGATTTTTTTTCATAGGAAATCTGAAAAAACATAGGAATTTATAGGGCAAAATTTCCATTTTCGTTTCCTGGTGTCACAAGTGAAAGAAACTTTCCACACCAAGGTAATTTGTGATGCTGAATGCGAATATGGTCATCAAAAAATTCTAAAGTGCCGTGAAGCCGGGTTTCAGGTGGAAAATCGATCGTTCTGGAGAACACGTGGCCGCTATCGTCAAATTGGCATCAGATTCAGAATCTACGCTACCGATTTACCTAAGAGCCGAGTATTCGTACGTATCACAAATACGAAGGTATTTTTAGATTTTTTTTTCATAGGAAACCTGAAAAAACATAGGAATTTATAGGGCAAAATTTCCATTTTCGTTTCCTGGTGTCACAAGTGAAAGAAACTTTCCACATCAAGGTAATTTGTGACGCTGAATGCGAATATGGTCATCAAAAAATTCTAAAGTGCCGTGGAGCCGGGTTTCAGGTGGAAAATCGATCGTTCTGCAGAACACGTGGCCGCTATCGTCAAATTGGCATCAGATTCAGAATCTACGCTACCGATTTACCTAAGAGCCGAGTATTCGTACGTATCACAAATACGAAGGTATTTTTAGATTTTTTTTCATAGGAAATCTGAAAAAACATAGGAATTTATAGGGCAAAATTTCCATTTTCGTTTCCTGGTGTCACAAGTGAAAGAAACTTTCCACACCAAGGTAATTTGTGATGCTGAATGCGAATATGGTCATCAAAAAATTCTAAAGTGCCGTGAAGCCGGGTTTCAGGTGGAAAATCGATCGTTCTGCAGAACACGTGGCCGCTATCGTCAGATTGACATCAGATTCAGAATCTACGCTACCGATTTACCTAAGAGACGAGTATTCGTTCATATCACAAATACGAAGACATTTTTGGATTTTTTTTCATAGGAAATCTAAAAAAACATAGGAATTTATAGGGCAAAATTTCCATTTTCGTTTCCTGGTGTCACAAGTGAAAGACACTTTCCACACCAAGGTAATTTGTGACGCTGAATGCGAATATGGTCATCAAAAAATTCTAAAGTGCCGTGAAGCCGAGTTTCAGGTGGAAAATCGATCGTTCTGGAGAACACGTGGCCGCTATCGTCAGATTGACATCAGATTCAGAATCTACGCTACCGATTTACCTAAGAGACGAGTATTCGTTCATATCACAAATACGAAGACATTTTTGGATTTTTTTTCATAGGAAATCTAAAAAAACATAGGAATTTATAGGGCAAAATTTCCATTTTCGTTTCCTGGTGTCACAAGTGAAAGAAACTTTCCACACCAAGGTAATTTGTGATGCTGAATGCGAATATGGTCATCAAAAAATTCTAAAGTGCCGTGAAGCCGGGTTTCAGGTGGAAAATCGATCGTTCTGGAGAACACGTGGCCGCTATCGTCAAATTGGCATCAGATTCAGAATCTACGCTACCGATTTATCTAAGAGCCGAGTATTCGTACGTATCACAAATACGAAGGTATTTTTAGATTTTTTTTCATAGGAAATTTGAAAAAACATAGGAATTTATAGGGCAAAATTTCCATTTTCGTTTCCTGGTGTCACAAGTGAAAGAAACTTTCCACACCAAGGTAATTTGTGATGCTGAATGCGAATATGGTCATCAAAAAATTCTAAAGTGCCGTGAAGCCGGGTTTCAGGTGGAAAATCGATCGTTCTGGAGAACACGTGGCCGCTATCGTCAAATTGGCATCAGATTCAGAATCTACGCTACCGATTTACCTAAGAGCCGAGTATTCGTACGTATCACAAATACGAAGGTATTTTTAGATTTTTTTTCATAGGAAATCTGAAAAAACATAGGAATTTATAGGGCAAAATTTCCATTTTCGTTTCCTGGTGTCACAAGTGAAAGAAACTTTCCACACCAAGGTAATTTGTGATGCTGAATGCGAATATGGTCATCAAAAAATTCTAAAGTGCCGTGAAGCCGGGTTTCAGGTGGAAAATCGATCGTTCTGCAGAACACGTGGCCGCTATCGTCAGATTGACATCAGATTCAGAATCTACGCTACCGATTTACCTAAGAGACGAGTATTCGTTCATATCACAAATACGAAGACATTTTTGGATTTTTTTTCATAGGAAATCTAAAAAAACATAGGAATTTATAGGGCAAAATTTCCATTTTCGTTTCCTGGTGTCACAAGTGAAAGACACTTTCCACACCAAGGTAATTTGTGACGCTGAATGCGAATATGGTCATCAAAAAATTCTAAAGTGCCGTGAAGCCGAGTTTCAGGTGGAAAATCGATCGTTCTGGAGAACACGTGGCCGCTATCGTCAGATTGACATCAGATTCAGAATCTACGCTACCGATTTACCTAAGAGACGAGTATTCGTTCATATCACAAATACGAAGACATTTTTGGATTTTTTTTCATAGGAAATCTAAAAAAACATAGGAATTTATAGGGCAAAATTTCCATTTTCGTTTCCTGGTGTCACAAGTGAAAGAAACTTTCCACACCAAGGTAATTTGTGATGCTGAATGCGAATATGGTCATCAAAAAATTCTAAAGTGCCGTGAAGCCGGGTTTCAGGTGGAAAATCGATCGTTCTGGAGAACACGTGGCCGCTATCGTCAAATTGGCATCAGATTCAGAATCTACGCTACCGATTTATCTAAGAGCCGAGTATTCGTACGTATCACAAATACGAAGGTATTTTTAGATTTTTTTTCATAGGAAATTTGAAAAAACATAGGAATTTATAGGGCAAAATTTCCATTTTCGTTTCCTGGTGTCACAAGTGAAAGAAACTTTCCACACCAAGGTAATTTGTGATGCTGAATGCGAATATGGTCATCAAAAAATTCTAAAGTGCCGTGAAGCCGGGTTTCAGGTGGAAAATCGATCGTTCTGGAGAACACGTGGCCGCTATCGTCAAATTGGCATCAGATTCAGAATCTACGCTACCGATTTACCTAAGAGCCGAGTATTCGTACGTATCACAAATACGAAGGTATTTTTAGATTTTTTTTCATAGGAAATCTGAAAAAACATAGGAATTTATAGGGCAAAATTTCCATTTTCGTTTCCTGGTGTCACAAGTGAAAGAAACTTTCCACACCAAGGTAATTTGTGACGCTGAATGCGAATATGGTCTACCAAAAAATTCTAAAGTGCCGTGGAGCCGGGTTTCAGGTGGAAAATCGATCGTTCTGCAGAACACGTGGCCGCTATCGTCAAATTGGCATCAGATTCAGAATCTACGCTACCGATTTACCTAAGAGACGAGTATTCGTTCATATCACAAATACGAAGACATTTTTGGATTTTTTTTCATAGGAAATCTGAAAAAACATAGGAATTTATAGGGCAAAATTTCCATTTTCGTTTCCTGGTGTCACAAGTGAAAGACACTTTCCACACCAAGGTAATTTGTGACGCTGAATGCGAATATGGTCATCAAAAAATTCTAAAGTGCCGTGAAGCCGAGTTTCAGGTGGAAAATCGATCGTTCTGGAGAACACGTGGCCGCTATCGTCAGATTGACATCAGATTCAGAATCTACGCTACCGATTTACCTAAGAGACGAGTATTCGTTCATATCACAAATACGAAGACATTTTTGGATTTTTTTTCATAGGAAATCTGAAAAAACATAGGAATTTATAGGGCAAAATTTCCATTTTCGTTTCCTGGTGTCACAAGTGAAAGAAACTTTCCACACCAAGGTAATTTGTGATGCTGAATGCGAATATGGTCATCACAAAATTCTAAAGTGCCGTGAAGCGGCCTATTGGTGCGCAGTAGGTGCATGTCAAATTCCGTGACAATATCTAGAACAGTATTAAAGTTATTATAAGAAAACTAGTTTTTTCTCAAAATTTCAACACCCTGTAGCTGAAAAGTTAAGGGGTTTAGGTCATATGTTCATAAAAACTTTTCTTCCTAAAATTAACTAAGGAATCATATCAATGAAATTGCACCGTATATAAAAGTTATACCTAATCAGAATTGAGGGACATGGTTTTATTTTTATCTAATTCTTTGAGTGGGTGCTACACATATTACACTCTATACGTAATTCTTTGAAGTGGTTCGGCATCTCTTTGGCACGTATCATGAAACAAACAAAACAGTTTTATTCGATGAAATGCGTAGCAGGCAGAAATAATACTAGTGCCTGAAATCGCGGAGTCGGCAATATACTGTTAAACTTGGAATCAAGTAGATTGACATCACTTCCTACGCATTGATATATAAATCTGATGAAACGAAGACCTTGCATTTGTGAGAATTTTCCATTTCGACTTTTACTAACCACGCCAACTGGCGAAAAATTTCGTAAATATTACATTTTTTATGTTATATGTACTCGAGCACTTGGTGCTGGTGCGCTGGTCCTGAACACAGCGGCACCGATGCCGTTCCCCCTCCACCTCGACCGCACAGTCGTCGCGAAATAGAGAAACATATTAAGCGCACTGTCTCTGGGGCGTGGGCCATTTCTTAATAGGACAAGACAAAGTGGACAGGTTTTTTAGCGTCTTAACGTGCATCTTTTTTTAAACGATATCATTCAATCCTGCATGAAAGTAGTTTTTATAAATACTGATGGAAAAGCAAAATGTTTAATTTGTCATACGGTATTGAGGCCAGCCCTTCTAAGTTCTGAAGGGGTAATTATTAATTTGGTCGTAGTTGATATCGTAATGCAAGTTATATTGTTGCTATGAACATCGCATAAAGTGGGAAACCGTTTACTGACGGTGCACTTGTCAAAGAATGCTTAGTGGCGTGTGCAGAAATATTGTGCCCATCTCCTGTAAGCAACTTTGAGACAATTAGTATGTCCGAGCAAACAATTTCTCGTCGGATACTTGAACTTGGTGCAGATTTAAAAGAACAACTGCGGGAAAATGTGCCCATTTTGTGCGGTATTCTATAGCTCTCGATGAAAGTAAAGACATTTCTGCCACAGCATAATTAGCTGTTTTCGTTAGAGGTGTCGAAATAGTCTTTACTATCACCGACGAACTACTAGACGTTATCCCGCTCAAAGATACAATGGCGGAAGAGATTTTTTTGATGCTGTAGAATAAACAATGAATGACATGGGTATACTACTCAAAAGTTTGCGAAGTGTTTGTCTCAGTTCGGTGATTGTACGAGCAGGATGTTGTCGTAGAACCTTTTTCATCTCGTGCCACAAAGTTTCAATAGGTGACAGATCTGGACTGCTAGAAACCCATTTCAAAAGTGGTACATTATTTTCTTCCATCCATTTTATAGCCTTTTTGGAGGTATGGCACGCTGCACCATCTTGCTGAAACACAAAATCTTGGCCGGATGTCAAACATTCTTCCATCACTGGTAAAAGCGATTCTTCTAAAATTGCCAAATATTTGTTTGGATCCACATTTCCGTCAATAAAATGAAGTTTTCCTACTCCTTTTGATGACATACTGCCCCAGACCATAATGGATGCTGGAAATTTCACTTTTCTATTCAGACAGTCAACATGGAATACTTCATTTTTTTTGCGAATAACTCTACTGCGACTGTCACCAACACAAACTTCGAATCGGGCCTCATCACTCCGTTGTATTGCACACCATTGTTGAGGTGTCCATTGTCTATGTTCTTTAGCCCATCTAAGCCGATTTTTCTTTTGCAGTGGAGTTAATAGTGGCTTTTCTTTGGCCTATAAATAAGTTGTGCAACTTTAGGGTTTTTACTTCACTTTTTTTTAAGAAAACTTACCTTGCAAGTGCTAAATCCCAGTTTGTGGGCCTCTCTATGAGTTGTGCACCTCGAAATTCTCCTTCCAACAGCGTCACTCCACAGAGCACTTAATGGTAAATAATTGGCACGCCTGTTTTTCACGATTATTTTTCGGTCGGCATTTGTGATATTACTTTTTTTCACATATCGTGGCTTAATATTAACTGAACGAGTTACGTTATATCTTCTAACAATATTTCTCACACTGTACCGCGATAAGTCTAACAAAGTTGCAATTTCTGAGTTTGATTTTCCAGAATAAAAAAATTTAATTATCAGTAACGGAATTTTCTCACTAATAACCTTTCCTCTACCCAGTTTAAAAACCTTACCTACCCAAAACTATTTTAAAGGTATTCTGACAGCAGTGATTAATAAAAACAATTGTTATGGCTTTTATTTTTCACAGCCACCTATGCGTTATAGACTTATTTTGCATTGAAATTAAAATAGGTTGATATGCTGTAATTGCAACATGTGTTATTTTTATGCTGCAAATTTGATTAGAGAGTGATAAAGTTGGTGTTTTCTACTATATGTTATCAAAATATTCATTGTTAATATTTTAAACCTATGCTACATTTTTATGATTTGTGTTTGATAAGAAAAAAACTAAGATTTCAATAGTTGGGCCGACTCAAGTGGGAAGGGGCTCGTACTATAAAATTGTTTTTGTATTTTTTAAAATGTTTCTCACCAAAGTCGAAGTCTAAGCTGCAACATTTTTATGTATTGTATCCAGTTTGATAAGTATCGCGAACAAAGTTGAAGGTAAAATACGATTCCTTTTCTTTGTTTTGATTATCTCCATATATGAGACTGTCCACTCGACATCTGCAATACCATGTGCCAAATGTTAAAATTATTAGACATATCTTTGGAAATACACTTCACAGGTTGTCTTCTTACCACCTACTACCTGTATACGTGTCTACGTTGAATAAGAATTACCGACCGGTGCGGTGGTTACCACTGTCGATTGGAAATATATCTGCATTTAGATTTAGTTACTAACTGCACTCAATTTTTTTTTCTGGTAAAAATATCCATCATGTGTACCTAAATTGCAAAATTCCGCTACTTTTAACAAAAAATCCAATTCCGCCGCTACCACTTGAAAATTCCGCTACCAGTAGCGGAATTCCGCTACTTCTGGCAACACTGGAGTCAACCCGCAGCACTGTGATACGAGCGGTGCTCTCAGCTTACTGGGGCCAAACACGAAGAAAGTAAAAATACTGATTTTCGACGTTCCAGAAGCTCCTGATCGTTTTCAGGAAATTTCTTGAATATTTCAATTTTTGGCATTACCTCATTTATACAGCTTGACACAAAAGGATAAGGCATTTTTGGAAAAGATGAAGGTCAGGTCTTCAGTAACTTTCAGCAAGGAATTTAACGGTGACCTTGACCTTGAAGATTAATGTACGGCCAACTTCATTTTCTCAAACAGAAACCCCTATTTCTAATGCCGGCAATCCAAAGAACATAACATTTTACGTTCAAACAAATTCGAAGTCCAAGGTCAGGATTACTACTAAAGGTCAAATGAAGATCAAACCTCTATAAATATCACCGGATTAGTGATGAAAATAACTATCAGGTCGGGTCTGTAGTCAATTTTGGCAAATGATCTTGAACTTGACCTTGAACTTCGCCTTCGTAATTTCAAGGTCAGGACAGTATCGGTTAAACATCATTTTCAACGAGCACCGCGGTTCACTCGCAAAAACTTAGCCAAAGATTTCTAGGAGTTTTCCTAACAACACGCATTTGGCCTTTATGTGACCTCTAGTGGTCACCTTGACCTCGAATACTAATACACAAAAATTTTCCGGCTTTCTGGATTGTCAGAATCAAATGGGCGTGTCTATTTGGAAAAATAGTTGGAATTGAAATGGCCTTGAAGGTGAGGTTCAAGGTCAAATCCAAAATCTTGTGAAAATTTACCGAGACCTGACCTTACCAGTTATTTTCTGCGAGATTTTTAGGGGTTTAACAAATTTAACCTTTATTTAAACTAATTGACCTCTAGCGGTTATCTTGATCTCGAATTTAAATACATATTCAAGTGTAAGACAGAATATTAGGTTGACTTTGGTTAAGTTTTAACGAGGGAACTACAATGTTCGTTACAAATGATTTTTGAACCGGTACTGTTATGCGGGTTTCTACTTGAAAAAAAAACAAACAAACTTGAAATGACCTTGATGGGGTCCGAAGTCAAATCTAAGATCACTAGTCAAAATTTACTGAGAAACTGACCTTGGTAGTTATTTTTATCTCCAATTCTGTAAGATTCATAGTGTTTTTTTAGCAACACACATTTGACCTTTAGTGGTTACCATGACCTTGGTCTTTAATTCGTACTTGAACGTAAAATTGTCTGCTCTTTCGACAGCCGGCAACAAACTAGGTACAACAACAACAACAGCTGCCGATACGGCCCTAATTCAATTTTATAAATTGTAGGACGACCAGCCATTCTTCCGTCTTTACTTGCACGTCAGCTAGCCGATTTGTCCTTATCAGACGATGAAACTGAGTTACCTCTAGTCAAGGATGAGGTAATATACCCCACCACAGCAGAAATTTTTGCAGAAAAGAGGCCTAAAATCCTGCCAAACATAGTGGACGGACCATATCCCTCATTAGAGAAATATTTAAAAATACAGTATGATCTACTACGTGAAGATTTCATCGGTCCTTTAAGGTCTGACTTGACCAACTTCGAAAAATATGGAAATAAGAATGCCTTACAAAATATAAAGTTTCATAAAGTCGTATTCTTACGCAAAGGGGCTAAACATGAGAAAAGTTGTTACTACGCACATATTGTATCCCAATTGGATCAAAACTTGAGAGCGACAGGTGGCTCGAAAAGGTTGATTCCAGGATCATTTGTGCTTTTTTACTATGAAAATCTGAGGGACGTGGTATGTGGAAAAATCGAAGATAGTGAAAATATATTCAAATATAAAAGGTATGATGAAAGAAAAAACGGTGCCTCAACAAGTACTTCAGGATATTTTGTGTATAAAACCAACAATTTTTGATAAATGATACAGGTATGTTTCGTTTATATACGATCTTACGGAAAGCTTTGTCCGTCTCTAAGGGCTGTATCGTCTGCCGTTCCTACAATTGGAGGACGCCTTTATGGCCTCGATTTTCAGTTTTTCCAATCCTTCAGAAAGGCGCTCTTTTTTGAGGTTATGTTACAAATATCTTTTGCATCAAATTGCTCATGCTTTTGTTTGTTATCATCTGTTTTATCAGCTTGAAAATTCCTACAAATCAGAAAGAAAACATAACTTCACACTAGGACAGCGCTGACACGGAACAATAGAAATCTGAAAATACCCCAGCCTTTCTGTAGGAGAGAAAAGTCTAAGAAAATCAAGGAGGCCATAAAGGGGTCCTACAATATTGTAGGAACGACTGACGATACGCCCCTAAGTTATAATACTCGTTTTAAATCAACAATTACCTGACGCGAAATTATTCAGATGGATTTCTTCAAGGTCATCATCATTGGACAAATTCATGGATCATTGGACAAATTCATGGATTATCTGCAGAGCTGCAGAACTGCCAAAACTTTTGTCTTAACAGAAAGAAGCAGTAGTAATTTGATCATTATTTATTTTCCATGTTATCACACAAATAGAAACAATACCGGCCTGCCCCCGCAAGACACGGCGTCGAGTCTGTTTTGCAGCATTATAATCGTCCAAATGTGTACTTGTCATGTTCGTCGCGTCCGCAGCGTAACATTATTCATGGGCCACTTGAAAAGGGTCTGTGCACTACTTCGACACAAGCCGCACGCGCTTGCTTTTGTCTCTCTCTACAAAATCAAATACGTGATTTAAGCATAAGCATGTGCTGCAATTTATGCAGATCCGTACAGATCTAATGCGAAGTACGATATCTGATTGGTCGGTCGGTGCTCGGTATAAAATTTTGCGGGGCATTTGAATTGGCGACGACGAAACCGAGAGCTCCCAAGACCTTTCGTGGAATGATTAATTTTTCTGCTGAGCTTGATACAAACTTAAGCGAACACATACAAAATGCTTCAATATTTAAAGGACTTCGAAAGAAATACATAACGATCAACTGGATTGTATTCTTGAAGTTTGTCATGAAGAAATAATAAAACAGATTAACAGAGCCTCGTATTTGGCGATAATAGCAGATGAAACAACGGACATTTCGGGGAAAACCCAACTGGTAACAATTTTCAGATACGTATTTAACGGCGAACCAGTAGAACGTTTTTGGAATTATATGAATCCCGAAAAATGTGACGCTGATACTCTCACAAGACATATTTTGAGCGTCGTAGATCCATTAGTAGGAAATTCCCCTCACAAAGCTATGATGGAGCCGCGGTAATGACCGGGCATAATGCTGGAGTACAGGCAAAAATTAACCCTTTCGGTACGGCTTGTCACTGAACATTTTTATTCCTACGGCCTGAGACTTTTACATTGGTCATTGGCCTGCCGTCGGAAATATCCGTCACCTAAGAAAACTACCCACATTTTATGAAATAATATGAGCAAGTTATATTAAAACAATTATTTTATTAGATAAAGTTACAGAAAACATAAACACATTAAACATTAGAACATTAAACATTAAAAAGTAGCCTCTGTGTGATATAATTTGAAGCAAGGGACCACGCATAATCCAACGTCACATTCTGGGCACATATAGCTGGACTCTTTTCTTTTTGCTTGCTTCTGCTTTGTATGGGAACAAACCCAACATCTTCTGGATCCAACCTTAGTACTGCCTGGTTTTCGTGGAACTGACACCGGAAAGTGTCTATTCTGAAGCCTGGCATTGCCCAAATCGCAATGTATAGATTTTACTATGCCATACCTGCAAAAAAAAAGCATTTAGCAAATATGATCGAAAACTACAAAGAAATCTTTACCTTTCTATAAGTTGAGCAATAACCGCTAGATGAAAATTGGCGAATGAAGTCTTCTTAGTATGTCTTGTGGAAAACATTGCATTTGCGTTTAGCAATGTTATGTCAATAGAATGGAAAAATAACTTCTTATACCGAGTGCAATCTACGCTACTCAGCATCATATCTGATCTGTCGACAGCCCCCATTTGACGGTTGTATTCCAGAACACATAACGGCTTTATTACATTTTCATATGTAGATCGATTTATTTTCGGCAAAGTAACCATTCTATTTTCATGCATACTGGTCAGCATCACAACATCCCGCCGATCTATCCATTTTATTGCCAATAAATTTTCACTACTTCTCCAGTCAGTATCTCCTTGTTTTAATTTTTTATCAAATACTGGCATATGTTTCCTATTTTGCCTTACAGTTCCACAGGAGTTTGTTTTATGTTGTAACAAAAAAGTTGAAAGTGTAGGGCTGGTGTAAAAATTATCCGTATAAAGAGAATGTCCCTTGTTGAGGTATGGCTCTAAAAGTTTTGCAACAACGGCCCCTGTAGTACCAAGATTATTCTTGTCTTCTGCTTTTATATTAGTGTCTTTTCCACAATATATTATAAAGTCTAAGACAATTCCTGTTTCGCAATCGCACAACACGTAGAGTTTAATTCCAAAACGATGTTTCTTGGTCTTGATATACTGTTTAAAACTGAGTCTTCCTTTAAAAAGAATCATACTCTCATCTATAACCAAATTTTGAAATGGATAGAATTGAGACTGGAAATTTTCTTTCAATATATTTAGCACGTTCTCAACTTTGAACAATCTATTACCAGGTGGAGCGATTTCATTATTGGAGAAATGCAAATATCTTTGTAATTGAAAATACCTGTCCCTTGACATATGTTTGCTAAATGCAGGTGAAAGCAGTAAGTGGTTTTGGGACCAATATTCCTTCAAGTTCATTTTTTTATTGCGAGGCATAAGCAACGTCAAAGCCAGAAAAACGTAAAATTCGGAACGTTCTAAATGCTTCCAGTTTTTTGCATTTTGTTGGCGTGCATAATTATTTGTTTCATCCAAAATAACATCCACTATGTTTTCTGTGAACAAACTAAGAAAATAGTCGACTTCCTTTGAGTTTTCGTCGAGGTTTTGGTCTTTTACACCGCTATTGGTCGTGTCAAATTCGTGTATTTTCGGTAGAAACTCATTTTTTGTCCAAATTATTTCCAGAACTGTTTGGTGAGTAATATTATCTTCAACGTTTCCTACCTCTTCCTGCTGATTTTCTTGTTCATTTCCCGGTTCCAATTCATCCAGATCGCTCTCAGAGTCCTCAGAAGATGGACAATATTCGCTTCCGCTATCGAGAAAGGGGTCTTCTTCACTAACGTCAGACAAGTAAATATCTTCATCTACCAGACTTAAAATACTATTGACTTGCTCCTCAGTTAAACCACAATATCCGCTACAATCTACTTTACGCCTTTTCGGCCGCTTAGTGCCCTGAGACGAACTGGCCTCCTCGTTTGACATGATCGAACGAACTGACGCTTCTGAAGCTTACGGTACATGGCATGCTACCATGCTCGACTGCCGTCGGATATTTCCGACATTGACGGGTTATTCCGACAGCAGGCCATCCACAATGCGTTATACGTCGGATGAAGTCGTCGGCAGTCTCTCGGTGAATGTAAGTTTTCAAAAGAGTCGGAAATAAACGGCACAAGTGTCATTAAACAAAATAACCTTGAACAGATATATCCGTCACCAGGCCGCAGGGCCATATTGCTTCCTGTCGGGTATATCCGGCAACCGTACCGAAAGGGTTAAACAAAGATATCCATTTGCCCACTATGTGCATTGCTATGCGCAGCAGTTAAACCTGATTATGTCCCAGGCTGCTTCCGCAAATGCTCAAGTTCGGGTGTTCTTTGGGGATTTGAAAGATATTCCGGGATTTTTTAATAATTCTCCTCAACGCGTAGAGGGACTGAACAGAATTGTGGGGAAAAAATTCCACAAGGAGCAACAACTCGTTGGAATTTTAATATCCGAACAATAAATGTAGTGTTTGAGAACAAAGAATCACTTATTGAATGCACGGAAGAAATAGAAGAAAATTTCACTAATGAAACCGTTTGCAAGGCAGCTTGCGGTATTCGCCGTATGTTAAACGATTCTGTTTTCGTGTTTTGGTTGGCATTTTTTCATCATGTCATGCCTCACGTCGACATCTTGTTCAACCAGTTGCAGAAGAGAAAAACCGAGCCAGCGCAAGTTAAAACGGCTATCGACAATTTTGAAAAATGTATTGTCGATGTGAGAAATAAAATTGATGACATAATAAATGAAGCCAAAAGTATTTGCACTGAACCCCAAGGCAACAAAAGGAGACGACGTAATAATAGCACTCACGATCACCGTGTTGCCGCATTAGAAGTATGCGACAATACAGGGTGTCCGCAAAGTTGGGGTTTTCCTTTACACGACGTGTAGATCTTGAAAACATAAGCAATTTTTCTTAGTACCATATACACCAATGTCTTAAGGGAACCGAGATGAAGGGCTCTGCAACATCACAAATATCTAAATACCGTCATGTAGCCGCGACATTACCGACTGGTCCAAGGTCACTGGCTCAACCCGACGACAGAACTGGGTCGGGGTCAGTGTGTCAGGTCAGTATGCAACCTTCAACCGACGGTTACGGTCACGCGTGTAGAGGTAATCGCGTAGACGAGAATCCCTCAACAAGCACTAGAGACGTGGCTAGTGAAGTGCAAGTATCAAAAACTAAAGTGTGGCAAACGCTGCGTGAAGAGGGGCTGTAACCGTTTCACGTCCAACTTGTACAAGCCCTTCAACCTGACGATTTTCCATCAAGAGTGCGGTTTTGTGAGTGGTTGTTGCATCAACATGACAATAATCCGGACTTTTTGAAGTGCATATTGGTGACAGACGAATCTACGTTCACGCGTAATGGGGTGAATAACTTTCGCAACACTCATGTTTGGTCAGTAGAAAATCCGCACGCTGTCCGTCGGGCACATTTTCAACAAACATTTTCGGTGAATGTTTGGGCTGGCATGGTGAACGGTATGCTCATTGGACCATTTATTCTCCCAAATCGATTGGACGGGATGCAATACCTAGACTTTTTACGCAACATTTTGCCTTCCTTGTTAGAAGATGTGCCATTAAGTGTAAGACAATCAATGTGGTTTCTGCGTCTGCTCGGTAGCGCATCAGCTGATTTCATTTTCCGTTGGAGCGGTATGATTTCGGACAGAGACGTACTTAGCCCTTCTCGTCAACTGGAGAGTGAGTACTTTTTCCTTTATTTTTTTTTTACTTGGTCGCCCTCGTTTCACTACACATTACCTTTGTTATTTCAAGGGTAGTTGTTTCTGAAAAGAAAAACCCCAACTTTGCGGACACCCTGTATAGTGAATTCTGCAAAGTCAAAGATCATTTGGTAGCCGCATCCCTTTTTTTCCCCGAACACTTTGGAGAATACTGTGGTTTCCTGATGACAAGTTGGAAACTACCTGGTTGGCTTATCCCGAATGATTGCCGAGATTTACATGGAACTCTGTCTCTTTTGAAATTTTCGATACAAAATAGTTTGGAGGAAACACTAAAAGAAACAAAAAAGCCATTAGAAATTATTGTTACAACTCCTACGTCAACATCAGAGGCTGAGCGAAATTTCTCAACATTGAACTGTTCTTCGTAATACCAAGGATCGCCTTACAAACGCTGTCCATTGAAAAGGAATTTATTTCGACCATGGAAAATTTCAACGGGAAGGTGATCGACAAATTTGCTGCCAAGAAGGAGCGCAGGATCGAACTGACCTATAAGAAATAGGTAAGTTCGGATTTGCAGAACGCCTGTTTTATTTTGCCACGAGCCGCCACAGCGCAATATGAATGTTTAACTCAAGTCTCCGAATTTGAATTCGGAATTACTTGTTGGGGCACGTTTTGAGTATTATTCCGATGTTTCGGACTGCCTGAATAGATTTCGATCGATTGTAATCTTATTTTCAGATTTCTTGTAAGCTTGCATCCTGATACAGTTATGGATTTTGATAAAACGTATACAATGATTGAGTATACTGTGTTTTTCGAGCCGTATCACTGTGCTTTGAAAGTACTAAAAGGGATGTCTCGCGACACATTTCCTATGGAAAGGTAAACATAAAAAAATGTAAAATGAGAATTAGGATTTGTATGGAAGCTTCCGCAGGTTTTGAAATCACAGTTAGGTACCAAAAATAGCCTATTACAGTAGAACCCCGATTATCCGAGATAATGTGGACTCAAGTGCTTTCGGATAATCGAAATTCCGGAAAAAACGGAAATAAATATTTAGACTCATAATGCTTTTATTGAAAAAAGTACCGGCGGCTATTTCGGATAAAGCGGATTTCCGATACTCCGGATTCGAATAATCGGGGTTCTACTGTAATTTATTAGTAATGTGCTTTCTAGTTCATTTCGGTGAACTAGTTCAATAGGTCGCGCTAACTATAACAAACTAGTTCAATCTTTCATCCGGTCGTCAGAATTGAGCAGCGTCGTATTCTTGTTTTTTTTATTTCATTTCTTGGATGTTTCAAATTTAAATACTCCGCGCGATGTACAGTTTCTTCATGAGCCGCAACCGGTGATCTCTTTTTTTATAAAAGATAGCAAGTTTTTAATTTTTTCAGCATTTATCATATTTTGCGTAACTTCCAGGTAACCAGTGAAACAACACTGCGTTCAAACACGTATCTGAAAGATACTGGCGCCCTCTGTGAAGCAGTAGCAAAACACAAAAATGTCTCATAGATGGCGCTAGGATCTTTTATCCCTTTTTGGCAACACTAGATACATACATACAGGGTGGCGCATCGAAACAGACGCATTTA
The DNA here is from genome assembly GCA_963669975.1 of Acanthoscelides obtectus. NCBI lineage: Eukaryota > Metazoa > Arthropoda > Insecta > Coleoptera > Chrysomelidae > Acanthoscelides > Acanthoscelides obtectus. Next base: position 5,699,785 of record CAVLJG010000008.1, on the reverse strand, counting down.
CTGGCAGCTCAGTTTTTTTTTTTGGAAAAACGCTCAGACCCGTCGATTTTGTTTTCGAGGGGGACATAAGTTTGGCAAAAAATCACGTTAGCACGTGCAGCCCCCTAAGCGGGGGTGACACCACCCCCAAAATCTTAAATGGAAAGGGGGGTCGAGTGATACCTTATTTTAAAGGTCTTTCAATGCCCTTGATAATGATTTAAAATACATGTCTTGTCTCCCTCTCGACAACAAAATCGACGGGTCTGAGCGTTTTTCCAAAAAAAATGAGCTGCCAGTAAATGCGTCTGTTTCGTTTTCGATGCGCCACCCTGTATGTATGAGCATAATACATGTAGTAACACAAAACGATGAAATAAAAAGTCACTTTAATGACGCAAAAATTCATATATTGTCGTTTGTTGCCTGAACCCCATAGGCTGCGTTTGTACCGAAAGATTGAAGTCGGTGAATCCCCGGTTAACGCGAGAAACTCCAGGCGATTCTCCCAACAGAAAAAAACAAAAGGCGTTTCTCTTTATTTTGCTTTTTGTCCGGTTAGGTGAACAAGAACAAGAGAGAGTTAATACCATGCAAATTATGTGAGAGTCGGTAGGGACCATGAGAATCTGTCCGTTAAAAGGTGTCTGTGTAAGAGGGGTGTGCGCGAAGCGAAATTTCACTGTATTTATTTATATTTCTCTGTAAATCTATTTTTTGTTAGGTACGTTGTGGAGTTGAATTTATCGGTGAATCGTCCTAGCTATCGCAAAAGAATATCTACATCAACGTCAGATCTGTCAACGTTCAATAAATCTCAAAGCGATGCTTTTCTAAACGCATTGAATAAAGAATTTGTGCTGATACAGGTAAGTAGAAGGCAAGCAGATTTCTGTGCTCCGCCTGATGTTAAGAAACAAATGACTATCTGATAATTTACAGTTCTATTTAGAATATTATGTTTTCGATAAAATTTTATTTTGCAGCATTAATTTATGACGTATATATTTATGTAATCAGAATGAAAACCATTCATTTGTGAAATAATCCAGTATGACGCCCATGAGAAAAAATAGAGTTAATGAAAAGAAACGTCATGTTGTGACTAAATGAAAACACGTTTACGAGGGTGGTCTGAAAAGATTCCGACCTAACAAAGATACACTTTTTCTGAAATTTTTGTTTTATTCAACATAGTCTCCTTGTAACCCTACAAACTTCTCCCAGCGATGTTTCCATCTCGGTAACCCGTCCAAATAGTACTCGGCGTAGTTTTGGCCGCCCCGCACGGGTATCATGTAAAAAACCTACAAAACATCAAAAAAAAAAAAACCTATAAGATGTCAACTTGCAGACTAGGTAGTTTTTAGGGCGCAAACAGTCATTCCACGTTTGCTCACTAGGATCGTTGTGAACGTCCATCTATGAAGGAATCACTCAACTAAACTACACGCATTATTGGTTGCATAGTTTTGTGAGACCAAATAGTTCTTGTCTGTAGTTTTTATCTCTGAGAAGAAAGTTGGTTGAATAACAAGATCGCATCTGGATGATTATATGTATTGGTCTGCACGTGCATAAAATCAGTGATATTTGCTGTGTGAGAAAATCATTACTGAATATGCTGAATATAACGGGTTATTTATATGTCGTGATTTCTGAAGAGAGGTTATGTGCAAAGTTATAAATTACGAAAAACTGAGGGGAATTACCGGAAATCATCACCGCGCCCGCGTTGTGTGTAATTACTGTAAGCATGTATATGGCTTGTAATTCGACAGTGTACAGTGAATATAATTATTTCTTATCTCTCTCATTTTTGAAATTCAGCAAATTTGTATACAGGGTGTTTCAGTTTATTGTTGCATAACTTTAAGATTCGATAGAACTTTTAAGATTAATGCATAAAGTCTATATAAACATGGGTCGAAAAATGCGTGGCTTTCGAAATACAGGGTGTTTAAATTTACTTTCTAAAATAGTTTTTTTTTAAATATTTCGAACAATATTTGATGTATAACAGTGAAAATTGGTATACGAGGGTTTTTTGGTACGACAAAACGAACCATGGGCATAGTTTTACTGTAGCCGCTAGAGGGCGCTCTCTACTGTACCTGTAGTGTATTAAAATGACCGAAAATTTTTTCTTAGTGCAATTTTTTGCTTTTTGAATACAAAAAAACTGATTCTTCGCACTTTTCAACATAAAAAAGCTCTCTTGTGAATTTTCGATATAGTTAGCCGTTTTTGAGATATTTCGATTTTTAAGGTTCGATGCATTTTTAATTATTTATGATAAAATAACGTTAAAAAGTCAGTATCTCGATAATTTTTAGGAGTAGGCTGTGCCTGCAAATATTTTTGAAATTGAAAGCAGAATAAGGTTAAACGTCAATTAGTTAGTTTTGTTGTCTGTTGAAACCTGAAACGTTTTTTTGCAATTGTGAATGCATGAAATTTAGTTTCTTTTACCTGTTTTTTTTGTAAGTTTTATAAAAATGCCATTTTTATTCTCCAATCAAGAGTTAGCGGATATTCATTTTGTGTATGGCTTTGTAAATGGAAACGCAGCAGAAGCAGCCAGAAAATACGCACAAAGATTTCCAAACAGACGACATCCAACTAAGAGTGCATCGCCAAATAATTGAAAATGGTTTTGGAAATCTCCAAAGGGATCAAAACATAAATGTTCGTCAGCGCAGATTTACCCGTATGATTCTGCGTGAGTTTGATAGAGATCCTACCACAAGTGTTAGGAGAGTTTCTGGTGCCTTGGGAATTTCAGCAAGCCATGTTCACCGTGTTCTTAGAAATGACCATAGTAGTCCTTACCATTTGCAACCTGTGCAAGGACTACAGCCATGGGACGGAGAACGAAGAATCACATTTTGTCAGTGGATTCTTGATAGAACTGATAATAATAGGGAGTTTTTAAGTAACGTTTTATGGACCGATGAGTCATGCTTCACTAGACGTGGAGTGGTAAGTTTTCACAATCAACATATTTGGTCGCATGAAAATCCGCATGCAGTTCGGGAAAGAAATTTTCAGCATGAATTTAGTGTGAACGTATGGATTGGTATCTACCGTAATCGACTATTTGGACCCTACCTTTGCCTTAAATGCTGCGACCTTCTGGGAATTTTTAAAGGCTGAACATGCAAATATGTGAGATGATGTTATGTAAGACTTAAGAAGATTGGCCTGGTTCCAGCTTGATGGTTGTCCAGCTCATTATTCGAGAATAGTTAGAAACTGGCTGGACGAAAATTATCCAGAAAGATGGATCGGGCTGTGGAGGACCAGTCGCCTGGTCTCCACGATCCCCTGACCTAAATCCATTAGATTTCTTTGTGTGGGGATTTCTAAAAGAAAAAGTGTACCAGACTCCCGTAACCACAAGAGATATGCTAATAGATAGAATCAGGAATGCATGTGATTAAATAAGGCCTTATTTGAATAATGCTATACCACGTTCGATCATTCGTAGATGTGAATTGTGTATTGAACAATTGGGTTTACATTTCGAGCAACTACTTTAGATTTTGTATGTTTGTCCTGACTATCCAATAGCATTTTAGTTGTAAATAATTAATTTAATTTGTTAAAAATAATATTGGAAAATTAAACAAATTAATATTCTGTTTTTTTTGTGTTTATTTGGAGTTAGGAATTATTGCTGTGTTTAAAAACACAATCTAAACGATCATCTTAATTACTTGTAATGCCCAAATCGAAAATGTAAAAAAAAATATTATTTTCCCATAAATAATTAAAAATGCATCGAACCTTAAAAATCGAAATATCTCAAAAACGGCTAACTATAACGAAAACTCACAGTTTTTTATTCAAAAAGCAAAAAATTGCACTAAGAAAAAAATTTCGGTCATTTTAATACACTACAGGTACAGTAGAGAGCGCCCTCTAGCGGCTACAGTAAAACTATGCCCATGGTTCTTTTTGTCGTACCAAAAAACCCTTGTGTACCAATTTTCACTGTTATACATCAAATATTGTCCGAAATATTTAAAAAAAAACTATTTTAGAAAGTAAATTTAAACACCCTGTATTTCGGAGGCCACGCATTTTTCGACCCATGTTTATATAGACTTTATGCATTAATTTTAAAAGTTCTATCGAATCTTAAAGTTATGCAACAATAAACTGAAACACCCTGTATGTAATTTCCAGAATGGATAAGAAAAGGTGGATGCGCAACTAATTTCTAGCTTTGATTCTCAATTAAGTGTATTTGAGACAAGAACCCAATGTAATTATCATCAACACATACAACTTACAGCTTACGTCAGAGCCAAAGATTGATAACAAGCCTCATGATGTTTAGGCAACACGTACAACTAAGTGCTAAGTCAACGTCTTGGCGAAAAACCTACATAATGTCAAAAAAACAGCATAATGTCGAAAAAATCGGCATACAATCGTGCCGAACGTTCGTCGTCTCCCAAGCTCTTACCACAACTCAACATTTCAAGTGCTGCCATCTTCATGTTGAAGTCGGAAACTATTCAGACTACCCTCGTATATGGAGTGCTATTTATGGATGTATGGTCAATCCTAAAAACTTATGACATACGTTATAAAGCTTGTGGTTATTCTTTTAGGGACCTCCAGGTACAGGAAAGACATTCCTAGGTCTGGAAATAGTTAAAAATCTTCTTAAAACGACGTCAGAATACCCACTTTTGGTGGTTACTTACAAAAACCATGCCCTCGATCAGTTTTTGGAAGGATTACTTGATGACACGAAAGATATTATCAGGTATTTTGACTGAGACTAATGGCATCTTTTGGTGATCTACAGGGTGTTTTTATACAATCTCTCGTAAATATAGTATACAAGGGCTGATTCAAAAATAGGGATCCATAATACTGCCCAGTGGCAGCAACACCTAACGCATTGTCATTTTTTTTATGAACTAGTGATATTATTGATAGAATCCATGGAATGATATAGCAGTGTCGCATATACTCCGAAATGGGAGACAAACTTGAAATTGAAAAGTTAATGGATGAATTTATGTCTAAAAATTCTAAAGGTAGTTCTGTATTTACACTTTTTTTGCAAAGCAGTTTAAATCATTTGGTGTAATAAAGCTTTTTACGAATTTATTTCGTGATAAACCTACCTGACCCTTTGGGACTGAACCTGTTTCACCGGCCCTGATTCTAGAGATTGAAATCTTTTCCTGGGACACCCTGTATACTGGACTCCATGTATTCTTTTTTTAGATTTGGAGCACAATCAAAAAATCCAAAGGTATCAAAATTAACTGCAAAACATCAGCGGAATGAACAAAACGACGAATTTAGAAATAGAACAATCGATAGTTGTTATGGAAAATACGCCGACGCCGAGACCCGATTAAAACAAATAGGATCGCATCTTGAGATCATCAATACTGGAGAGGTAGTCATACAGATTTCTATATTGCCTTTGCCCGTGTCTTTGGGGGCAAACTGGAATCAACTAAAAAACTACACAACCAATATCGAATGGCTACTATTCAAGGTATGTTCACATTACACAGTAAGTTGCAGACAAATTTCCCAGCGCAATTTTCAGCCTCCGCACCTCGAAGCATAAGGTATATTCTTTAATTCACCGGTTGAGCTACCGGTGCAACCGGTTAGCCAAATTTGCGTCCTTTAATTTCCGGTTGTACATCAAACTTATCTCTTCAGGGTGTCCGCAAAGTTGGGGTTTTCCTTTTCAGAAACAACTACCCTTGAAATAACAAAGGTAATGTGTAGTGAAACGAGGGCGACCAAGTAAAAAAAAATAAAGGAAAAAGTACTCACTCTCCAGTTGACGAGAAGGGCTAAGTACGTCTCTGCCCGAAATCATACCGCTCCAACAGAAAATGAAATCAGCTGATGCGCTACCGAGCAGACGTCGGCGGTGGTGCAGACCAAACAAATAAGACGGCGTTGCCGCGTTTTCAGTTTTTAGGTAAATGTACTTTATAGGTATTGTTCGAAGATATCGCCGTTTGATTCAAAAACACAGGTGCGTGCACGACGTAGCCAAGCATCGGTGCAGGCTTTGAGAATGGAGTCCCTCCCCCGAATGAAAGCACCAGCTTGTTCAATTCTGAGACGAAGTTCGTCAACCGTATACACTTCAGTTTTGTACACTAAGCGTTTCATTTCTCCCCAAAGAAAAAAAATCACATGGTGTTGAGTCTGGAGATCGCGGAGGCCACGCTACGGGTCCATTACGTCCGATCCACCTATTCGGAAATAATTCATCCAAAAACTCACGCACTTCGCGTCTAAAATGGTGCACCATCGTGCAGAAACCACATTGATTGTCTTACACTTAATGGCACATCTTCTAAGAAGGAAGGCAAAATGTTGCGTAAAAAGTCTAGGTATTGCATCCCGTCCAATCGATTTACCAAACATGAGTGTTGCGAAAGTTATTCACCCCATTACGCGTGAACGTAGATTCGTCTGTCACCAATATGCACTTCAAAAAGACCGGATTATTGTCAAGTTGATGCAACAACCACTCACAAAACCGCACTCTTGCTGGAAAATCGTCAGGTTGAAGGGCTTGGACACGTTGGACGTGAAACGGATACAGCCCCTCTTCACGCAGCGTTTGCCACACTTTAGTTTTTGATACTTGCACTTCTCTAGCCACGTCTCTAGTGCTTGTTGAGGGATTCTCGTCTACGCGATTCAGTAGTTCTTCCTCAACTTGCACCATTCGTGTTTGCCTAGGCCTCCCACTGTGCCCACCTCGAAATTCCTCCAAATGGCCCGTATCCCTGACTCTCTGGACCAGGTACACAAAGCTGCGGGGCCTTGGATGATGTCGTCTAGGGAAACGATCTGCATACACTCGCGACGCCTATGTAGCATTTTGAAGACATTCGCCATAAATTAACAACATATCAACGAGTTCATTATTGGTGTATGATTGTGTCATTATTATTATTTTTTTTTGAAACGCAATCGATTATACGGGTTCGTTACCTCTACACGCGTGACCGTAACCGTCGGTTGAAGGTTGCATACTGACCTGACACATTGACCCCGACCCAGTTCTGTCGTCGGGTTCAGCTAGTGTCCTAGTACCAGTCGGGGATATCGCGTGTCGCGGCTACAGGACGGTATTCAGATATTTTTGATGTTGCAGAGCCCTTTATCTCGGTTCCCTTACGACATTGGTGTATATGGTACTAAGAAAAATTGCTTATGTTTTCAAGATCTACACATCGTGTAAAGGAAAACCCCAACTTTGCGGACACCCTGTATATTGATGGTGGATATGCCACCGGTGCCAACAGCATCCACCGACGTTCGGGCTCGGTTGATCCACGATATTCTAACCTCTACATTTTATCAATTTTTGACAACTACAGTTTTGTGTGAAAAAATGTAAGAAGAAAAGATTGAAGTTAGCAGCATATGAGTCGCGTGAAATTTAATGTTTTTTTCAACACAATTTGAAATAAACCGAGCATCTGAAAGCAAGTCAATTTGTTTTGAATTATGCATATCGACGATCTCAAATCAATACCTCGTAAGTCCGAAAATGTCGATTTTCTGATTTTGTTCTGTTTTTATTCCCTTATGAATACATAGAAAATCCATATCGATAGTTCTTATACGGGAAGCATCGACGATCTCAAATCAATGCCTCGTATTGATTTGAGATCGTCGATATCTGAAAATTTCTTGGTTTTCTGATTTATAGTTCTTATATTGATTCTCGGAGCGCAAATTCTCTCCGCTGGATAACTTCTTCATCAGAATCATCACTCGAATCGCTTAACAAACCTTCCACGACAATACCAACTGCTGCATACATTTCCAAAATGATTTTAAATGATACGGTGTTCAAATTAACAAGTATCCATTTACGATAAAACAAAGGTTAAGGTTAGGTTTTCTCATATGACAGCAACCTGAACCAGATGCGACGTCATCACATCAGCTGTCAACCCTGAGTTCACCGGATCCATCCGTGATGGAATCAACCGGTGAATTAAAGAATATACCTATATACACTGAAGAAGGTTTACTCATGTGCTATCATAGGGCAAAACGGTTGCATTATGTCAGTGTCAATCGCCATTTTTTTGATGCCACATGGTTTCCAGATTGTGCACTAACGCCGCATGCAATATTGCCGGCTCTTCGCAAAAATCTAAGACTGTGGTATAATTTTATAGTGCTCATTTCTATTGATATATGGAAGACTTTATAACGCTATGTGTTATTAACTTATTTTTGTTGTTAGTAGATGGTCTATGGGGATTAGATCTCAGTAGTTCCAAAATCCGCCACCAGAGGCGCTGGCGTCGCGCGCCATTGATAGGTTGTTGGACGGAATCTGTAATCGAAATTCATGAGTTGGGGATTCCGCCGCTAGATGGCGCTGTCAAACCAAACGGAATCTGTGTGTCATTGGACACCTGTCATGCGTCATTGGGCATCTCACGCATAGATGGCGTTACACGTCATCTGTCATACGTCATTGGACACCTGTCATTGATGGGTTGAGCATCCAGAGGAGCCCACCACGCTATTTAGGTCACGCCTTGCTATATACGATTTAACGATATACCGTCGGTCCATCGATCCGCTATTTTTCGATGCACCCCTGTATACACGTTCTGAATGCCCCCCGTAATCCACGCCAACACCAGACAGGTGCGACATCGGCGCCATCTATGCGCGAGATGCCCAACCCATCAATGGCAGCTGTCCAATGACACATAGATTCCGTTAGGTTTGTACACCGCCAAACAAATCGGCGCCATCTATGCGCGAGATGCTCAACCCATCAATGACAGGTGTCCAATGACGTATGGCAGATGACGTGTAACGCCATCTATGCGTGAGATGCCCAATGACGCATGACAGGTGTCCAATGACACACAGATTCCGTTTGGTTTGACAGCGCCATCTAGCGGCGGAATCCCCAACTCATGAATTTCGATTACAGATTCCGTCCAACAACCTATCAATGGCGCGCGACGCCAGCGCCTCTGGTGGCGGATTTTGGAACTACTGAGATCTAATCCCCATAGACCATCTACTGTTGTTTTTTACTTATTTGTTAAATCAGCAGCATCAATAACACAGGCCGTTATAAAATCATCCAAATATCCTAGTTATTTGACACTTTGAGAACAGTAAAAAAAATCTATTTTTAAAAATATGTGTATTTTTGTCTAAAATGTTCATAAAGAATATAATTAATGACAGCATGGTTGCCAGATTTTTCATAAGAATTATAATGCAGGAATATCTAATCACATTTCCATAACACTGATAATCAAAATGTAAAAGTTTTATGTAAAATATCATTATACATAATTTAGGAATTTTTACAGCATCGTTAAAATATATCGTACTTCGTATGATTCAAACAGGTTGACTATATATTATCAGGATATCTGACTTTCGATTCACTTTTATCAGATTCCTTTTAAGCAATCAATATTTAAAAAAGTAACAAAACCCTTTATGTTGAAGTACATATTCAAACTTGAAATCCACGGAAATTGTCGTGAGATTCTCATATCAACTACAGCATAAGGATATTAACAGCGAAGCTCTACAAATCACTCAATTCAGGATGAACTTGATTGTGAAACACACTAGCCATGGTTCTGAAGCACTCAATTGTCGAGAAAACACTAGTCTGATCTTGAATGTATCATAGTGCTCCACATATGTGACTGTTGAATCGATTAGAAATCCTCAATAGTCGTAATATTCTTACAAATACATGCTTCCAATATAGAATCTCTCTATCACTAAACCCTTTTGCAGGGGATCAGGATGCTCCGTTTGTTGATTACAATCACCTAGAAAAAAATGAGTTTCTTATACAATTTCACCAGCATGTTTAGTTTAAATAAGAACGACTTTAATAAAATTTGTGTTTACGAAAAACCTACCTTCGAGACCATCCGGCTATAAAGGCACAAATAAAAGATGTAACCTAAAAATGACAGCAACAAAGCATACTTGTCAAAGCTGGCATTTTTTCCGGATGCCACAGTGTTGTCAGGTTGTGGTCCGGCAACACCGCACCATTCTCCCATATGAGTTGACTCCCCATGCTCAACTATGATCATGGAGGTTAGAAGGTGTAAATCATGGAACGCACAAGATGCGGTGTTGTCAAATGAACCAATAATGCAAGTATGCAGAATTTGTGGCGATCCTGTCCGGTCTAAAATTTGGGCGTACAGAATAAACTAACGCATATTTTCGATATGCATCTTAATTCAAGGAACCGGTGTAACATATTGGCCGGTAATTTGATGTTCGGATGCAAATTAACTTTTTGTAGCTAAATCAAGTGCTTCATAACGTATTTATTGATTATCATATGGGAATTAAAGACCCATCGTACACAAACCGAATAATTCTCTAGTTTGAGAGACATTTTAGAAGAAATCGACCACATTAATAAATTAGATCTAAGACGGCTTCTCATTGGTTGAATTTGTGAATCACGTGCTGTACAAATTGTAGTACTTCTATTTAATTACCAAGATGTTGGCTTTTTGTTTCCAGACAAAAGACGGAGGTGACCTACAACGTGAAACGCTGTCACTTATACATCCGTAAGTGGATACATATATCACCTCAAAAAAAAAGATTTATTTATTATTTTTTTTTTCACTACTAACCAGAGAAATCATTATTGATCGCAATGCCTGATTGAGAAGTAGCACTTTCTCTCCATAGATAAATAATAAAAACAAAAAACCTGTGTCTGAACTGTTAGACCGATTGAGAAACAAGTAATTTTGAGTATAGCTATTCCTTCTTGAATACCCCAATAATCGATAATGTTTGAAAACTGCTTTTAATATTAACAAAGAGAAAATGTTTATACGTTACTCCACTTGGATGGCCCAGTTGAAACTAAATCGCATTGTAGGACGCTTTTCTTTCCTCCTTGAGTTTCATAGTCTTTCCTCTCCTTCAGAAAGACTGTGATATTTCTATAGTCAACGCCAAACAAAGTGGCGTGCACGTCATCACGATAAAAATTCCCCGACCTAATGCCTAGGTTTCTATCACAAACAATTGCTCTATTGCAGTTTCATATTAATGTGATATATAAATTGTAAAATGGTCATTACTCTCTTATTATGGTTAATAGTCATATAAACATTGTTATTAAAATATCACATAAGTTGCTTTCTGATAAATTTAGACGCATTATGCGAAATAAAATGTTTTGCAAACGCTCCAATCACTTATCGACATGTAAACGCACTAAACCGATTTCGCAGCGTTGACACATTGTCACCTTGAAACTTATTTAAACTGGGAACTGACATTTGTATTAATTTTGACACTGAATCAATTTGTGGCATTTCAAATCTTTATAAATCCTTTGGCCCCGCATACTGTAAATCAACAACTGTTTGTTTCAAAACAAAATTATTCATTTTACGAGTAGATAAAGGCAATTTTGGTATATAAAGATGCCCAAACAGTTAAATAGTCGGTGTAAGGAACTCGTGGCCTCGTTAATGCACTACTTTGAGCAAGAAAGGGACAACAACGGGCCTTTGTTGCCTTTAAATGCTGTTCAAGAGGTAGGTTACTAATAATTATATGTAATGTATATTAATAATAGTGAAATTTTATTTCATTTTTTGTAGCGTGTTGCTGCTGCTTTAAAAATTAGTTTAAGCACAGTTAGTCGTATTTCCGAGGGTGTGAAAAGTGATGCAAATTTAGAATCGCCCAAGAAAAAGCGGAGTTATATTAAACGTGTAACCAACACAGCGACATTGGATACAAGTGCCATTCGAGAAGTGATCTATAATATGTATCACAAAAGTAAGATCTTATTATAATAACTTATCAGAAATTTGCATTAATTTGTTAACTAAATTATAATGTCATATTACACATGGTTTCAGAAGAACAAGTTACGATACAAACTTTATGGTCTCGATTAAGAGATAGGGCATTATTTGATGGTAGTGCCACGTCTTTAAGGCGGTTGCTTAGAGATCTTGGATTTAAGTGGCTTAAGGACAATCCGCGACGAGGGCTCATGGAACTACCAAGTATAGCTTTGAAAAGGGTGGAATTTCTAAGGCAATACAATCAAGCCAAGGTTGAGGCCTTATACCAGTTTGTCTTCCTCGATGAAACTTGGATATTTCAAAATGGGACCATAGGTCGCTCTTGGCAAAATGGAAACCAAAAAAGCGTGAAAGCTATTAAAACAGATGGTAAAAGGTATGTACTTTTACACAATTTGCACTATAAAATTTAAAACTAATATATTTTAGATACATTATATTACATGCTGGAAATGAAAATGGGTTTATTGAGGGTAGTGAAGCGATATTTTCTTCGAAAACAAAATTGAGTGATTACCATGGAGAGATGAACCAGGACAATTTTTTGAAATGGTTTCAACATCAGTTATTAGAAAAATTGGAGAGTCCATCTATGATTATACTGGATAACGCCCCTTATCACAGCATGATATTGAACAAAGTGCCCAACAATGCATGGACAAAAAAAAATATGCAAGACTGGTTGACAAATCAAAACATACCATTTTTAAACACAATGTTTAAAACAGAGCTATTGAGTATTGTTGCTCGGTACATAATGCTTCTTAATTATATATATTTTGGTCGACAGTTTATATTTCTTTTGTTTATTCCTATTCTTAAAATAACTGCTTTTTTAGAAACAAACCACCTAAAATATACGTGATTGATGAATTGGCGGAACAACATGGGCACAAAGTTCTTCGTCTGCCTCCTTACCATTGTATATTTAACCCTATTGAGTTAATTTGGGGCATAGCAAAAGGTTACTATAACAGACATATTGGTAGAGATGGTAACAGTGAAAAAGACTGTTTGGATATGTGGAACGAGGCTCTACAAACGGTTACCCCAAACATGTGGAAAAATAGTGTTCGACATACTGAGCAAGAAATTTTTAAATGGTATGAAAGAGAACGAATTTTTGATCGACCAGACATCGAACCTTTAATAATCAACTTTGAGAGTGATGAAGATTCAGATTCAGACAGCGCTGAAGAAAGAAACTCCGACTAACTTTATTGTACAGAAAAAGCTTACACCAGTAGCTTACCTAATTTTAGAATGCATTTTTCTGTATGAATTCTGTAAAATAAATACCATGCATAAAATTTGGAGGACCCCATTTGGATTTTTATTCAGTACCTTTAAGCTATCAATTAAATATGGTAGTTTCATAGTGTCATCTGATCAATAATTGTCATACTTAATGATTATGCAAGTACAGATCTATAATTTTATTATACTATTATTTTTGTTCTCATTTGAGGTTAATATTGCTTATAAACCTAGATATGTAAATAATAAATTTTATTATTTTACAAAAAGTTTGGCAACAATGTAAATTTTTCAACACACCCACCTTGATGACGTGCACGCCACTTTGTTTGGCGTTGACTTATACATATAAATTGTTACTCTAACATTTTTGTTTTTCTATTTGACACCAGGTAATAAGTTATTCTAAAGTATTTGTGGAATGAGCTGGAGATGTTATGACCGAATATTTTGTGATGCATGTTAGTAGTGGAAAAACTATACCTCGTTCGAGAAGGGCATTTATTATTGGTCAAGCACATTATATCCTTCGCGACTTATAAAAGTGCTCCTCCAATAATGATAAATTTCGCAAAAAGGTTGTGCTTACTTCATGTGCGGTCCATTACGAAGGGTAGATATAGTTCACGTCGGATTTATAGTTTGTTATAGATGATCGTTAAAAAGCCAACAAGGGGTAGGACGTACATCAAAAAAATAAGAAAAAAAGTTGCTATGAATTTGAAAGATGCTCCTCTCTCCGAGGTATGTATTTACTTATTCTTGAAAGTTTCTTTGTCTATAAACAACGATGAATATTCCATAAAGAAGCAGAAAAAATGTAAACAGATGAATTTGTCGTGAACTATACCTAAGCTACTACGAGGGTTGTTTCAAAAGTAGAATTCCCACTTGTTTTTCAGGCGCAATGATTTTTTATTTGAAAAAACGAATTCACCATTGTAGTGACGGCGGTGAAGGGCGCTTCTTGTGGGGAACCTTATTTTTAAGACAATCCTCGTAGTTACACATTGCAATAATAAAAAATCGGAAAATACAGTTTCAGCTGGTTCTGACCATGCTTACTGCTTATTTTAGCATCATGAAAAATAAGACGATTTTGTTGTTCATGTCGACGATCAGAACTCTACAACGAGAAATAAACGACGCTATAAACGATGTAGAAGTCAACCCTACATCTATACGAACTCGTACAAAACTGGGCGAGTTTTCCGACGAAAAATTGGAAAAATTGAAAACATTTGTTGACAACATCGATACGGGAAAACTAAAGGTAAGTAATTTCATTTAACAATCATTTATCACCGTCACGTTTCTCAACACGGTTTTATTTAAGGCTTGTTCCAGACTATCCATATCCGTGTTTTGGTCAGACAGCAAGGTTTCATCGCGTACAAATAGGAAGCAGGATCCGTTATCAATAATCGCGGGCAGGTCACTGATACATATATATGTATATATATATATAAACAACAAGTAGGAAAATAATGGGCAAAATCCGCAAAAAGGAGGAAAGTGGAATCGAGCAGAAAATAGGATAGGTAACCCGAGCGATACGTATTTCTGCTGGTTGGCTTCATCAGGCCCGAAATGAATGCACATATGCAACTACAAAAGTAGATACACATGCCCACACATCCGGATACGGGTGTAACCTGAGGAAACGAAGTTGGAGACGAAAAAAAAGACACACGAAGTCCACAACAAGAGCCAACCTACACATTGTAGTATAAAATGGCTCGAAGACCTTGAATTTTCAAGGCGACAAATAACCACAACCACGCGGCCGGTTATAGCCACTTGCTGTGGTACTTCAAGCCCAAAGGATCTACATAGAGAAAATTATCATGCGGAGAAAGGTATATAACATATATGTGCCAATTTCCCAATTAACAATTAATTGTATTTTGTGTCCAACGTTGGCTTTGGCAATGACTACTGCTCATATATATATATATACATATATAAATGGTCAGAGGCGGCGTCCCAGAACTTACAAACTGCTTCCTATTTGGCAAGTATTCACGAAATAGAGCTAGCTCGATATTTATTATTCCATTCGATTTTTCTCAATACTATACGTAAATTGACACAGACAAAAACCTGCGTTGTCACAAATGTATACATATAGTGTAAGAGTTATCTTCTATATTATCCAGTACTTCCTCTAATAAGGTGAGAAGTGCTTACATGGTGGTTGAGTTTTTTCGAAATCCAAATTGTGCTACAGATACTATAGATTTACTTTCGCAATAGCTTTTTAATTTCCCTTTCACAATAATCTAAAAGATGTTCTCAATGAAATTATAAGTATAATTTCAGTGGATGTGATAAGTATGATGTCCGATAATTATATAGTGGATACCAAATAAAACCCGATGCACGTCATCGATCTGGAGCTGTGCGCTGTTGCCAGAATTTGCCCATTTTCTTTTAAGCAAATAAATTTAATAAAATAAATTGTTTATATATACCTACCATTTACTATAATACCATTATATTAAAAATAAATAAACTTGTTGTAAAATTAAATTCCTTTCTGAATAAAAACACCTGATTTTGGTAGATATTCAATGATATGAGCTCTTTACACCGACTGTTAAGTTGTTTTGGCATTTTGGATACTTTACACCACTTCACAGTAACTGTTGTTCTGAAAAGAACAATTTTTAATTGGCAAGGCAACGATTCAAAGCTCAAATAGCGCAAAACTCACAAACGAAACAATAAAGAACTAATAGTACGACAAAAGGACAATGGCAACTGATGTCAACAAATGAGAAGTGGCAACCTCAATTTTCTCTGCACGGCACTACCAACCGAATCGAGACGGGGAAATTTAAACTTCAAGTAGAAATGTCACATTGAATGTAGTCAACTGTTGGTAACCATGATTTTTATGAATGACATCACCTATGACGTGCATCGGATTTTATTTGGTATCCACTATATCGACAGAGTCTCTGTCCCCTTTGTTGGCGTCTTTGTTTTTGCTGGTGTCTCATAGGTCGTGCTATGAGATCATTCGGCTTCAAACCGCTAAAAATGTGATGCTAGAATTTACTATTGATTAATAACATAACGTATTCCACCTTCCAAGCAATGTTTTTTTTTTAGGGTTATATGTCAACCTTACCTCCGTTGCACATTAATCAACTGACAGCAGATGAATATGAGGATCCATTTAAAATGCCTCTTCCTAAACGGTGGCAAATTTACAAAACTTTTCTGAAAGGACATGTCGATAAACTTCATGTAAAAATTGATAGGTTGGTATTTGTAAAATGTGCTATTTCTGTTAGGGAATGTTCTCAGTGAAATCAACTGGCGACTGCTATTAAAGAAGAATCTAAACCCTATTTCACGAGTATCCATCACATTTTGACGTCTACTGAGGTGAACAGCTGATCAGCTAGTGACATATTTGTATTGGTCTGTAACGTAGCCAATAAATAATGAATCGGGTGTAAATCTAGTAAATTTGTACGCAAATGGAATTTTCAAATAAAAGAGTTATTAGCAAGTACAAAATGAATCTGTAGCGTACCAAAAACCAAAACAAAATACGGCTGTCTACCTGCCGTTGACAGATCTGTCAGAATTATGTCATTTGTCGATATGGGGAATTTTGAAATATTACTAAATAATCAGATGTTATCGTAGCGTGATGGATACTCGTGAAAAAGACAATAGGGGGATCATGGGGGCCATAACCTAGAGATATTGAGATCGACCACTAATATTTTTTGCGGGGGAGTTTGATTTGTTCGTGAAATTTTTTCAAAATCACCGTCCCAAGTTAACTGAATGCACAAAGTCTTCTATTTTGGATTTCCTAAGAGAAGACTTTCTAAAATCCCTTCGTATCTAAGGCGGCGATTTTTGGGTCCATTTCATTTCAATAAGAAAACTTCATATAAGCTTATTGCGATTTAACATTTAACAGGATTGTAAAGTTTCCAAAATAAATAATTTGTCACTCCACACATCACATTAACAATGTTTTAAAAACCACCTGATTGTGACTATAAAAGTCTATAATAAGCTTCCCTTTGAGATTAAAAAACTTCGGAATCAGAGCATCACGCGCGGCAAAGATGCGTATTTTTGAGACGACCCTCGTGTCTCAATTTCGAAATTTTTCGCAATTGTAATACTTCTTCACCACTTTTGGGCATAAGAGGTGAACAACTTACGTGAGTATACCAGGTTTCAGTGGGAGACGAAAATAGAATTTTTTCCCTACAAAGTCCAATATTTCCAATGAGAAAATTTTATAAAATCTGTGATCCATGTTCTAATGAAATTTTTAATCGCCATATATTTCCAGTGCCATCGCTGACTACAAGAAAGCGTATATGAGGTTCGACTCAGTCAGTTCGCCAGACAATATAAGACTTATGAAAAAAATGAAAGTCATAGGAATGACTACAACCTGCGCAGCCAGAATGCGCGATAGTTTGGAGAGCGTGAAATTCCCCATTGTCGTGATTGAAGAGGCAGCAGAGGTGTTAGAATCACACGTTATTTCAGTGAGCTTGACTAATTTTCTATAACTGAAACACATATGAATGCGTGAAAAGTATACCCTATTTCACGAGTATCCATCACATAACATACACATTGAAGAATGCTTTGTCACGTGCTATCCATACGGCAACACGGTTGATTTATGTCAGGTTGCCAGATTGTACACGAACGTCGTATGCGACGTTGCCTGCTCTTTGCATAAATCTGAGACTTAGAGATTTTATAGTGCGCGTGTCTAATGACATATGGAAGATTTTATCCCGCCATGTGTTATTAACAAATTTTTGTTGTTTTGAAAAATAAGCAGTCACTTACTTGTTAAAGCAGCAGCGTCAACAACACAAGCCATTATAAAATCATCCACATATCCTAGCTATTTGAAATTTGAGAACAGTAAAAATTTGAGAACAGTAAAAAATCTTCTTGGGAATATATTTTCATCTAAATTTTATATTATATGAACATATCAACAACATTTATGGTTCATTTCTGGTGATGGTCTTCTGTAGCACCTGCATGGAAAAATTGTTAGAATTAGTGATGAAAACAAATTCGTTTCAAAAATAGATAGGTTTATCTTATTCCATTCCTACCTGACTTGAAATGTAGTCATGATCATTAGCAGCCATTTTACTTGAAGCGTTTTTCTTTAACTTTTCTAAATAAAAGAGTTGGTAGCAAGCACAAAATGAATCTAGCGTAAAAAAAACAACAAAATACGGATATGTCTACCT
Organism: Acanthoscelides obtectus; assembly: GCA_963669975.1. Taxonomy (NCBI): domain Eukaryota; kingdom Metazoa; phylum Arthropoda; class Insecta; order Coleoptera; family Chrysomelidae; genus Acanthoscelides; species Acanthoscelides obtectus. The sequence continues at coordinate 5,681,403 of CAVLJG010000008.1, read as the reverse complement.
GGCGTTGAGAACTCGCCCAGAACTAATTGTGTCACTTGTGGATATGGGGAGCTGTGAAATATCGCTAGATAATCAGCTGTTATTCTCTTTAATCTAGTTGAATATTTTTTTTTCAGGCTGTGACAAAGGACTGTAAGCACTTGATTTTGATCGGCGATCACAAACAGCTCCGTCCCGCGGTCGCCGATTTCGAAGTCGAGACGAAATATCGACTTGGTGTCAGTCTTTTCGAACGTATGGTAGCCAATGGCGTGGAATGTCATACTTTGGACGTCCAGCATCGTATGAGGCCCGAAATATCAAGCCTGATCGTACCTTACATCTACCCCACTCTAAAAGACCACGAATCTGTCAAAAAGTATCCGGACGTCAGGGGAGTTGCAGGAAACATGTTTTTCTTGCACCATGAACAACCAGAATCAAGTAAGGGACATGCAGCGCCTCAAATTGCCTAAAAGCAGCTCGCGTTCAGATGGAATGAAAATATTTTCGCGGGGCGCCACTTTGATAGGCTGTAACTTTTTGTTTTTAGAGATAAATTAATAATTTTTTCACCGTCTTGTTTCATTTTTCTTAAAATTTCATTTGAGCTGATAACAAAAAAATGGTAAACTTGTCTATTTATTGTAGGACGCCTTTATGGCCTCCTTGATTTTCATAGTTTTCCCTGTCTTTCAGAAAGGCGTTCCATTTTGAGGTTATGTTACGAATATCTATTTGCATCAAATTGTTCATGTTTTCGATTTTTATCATCTGTTTTGTCAGCCGGAAATTTCCTACAAGTCGAAAAGAAAACATAAATTAGGAGATATAGAAATACCAGCCATTGTGAAGGTGAGAAAGGGCTAAGAAAATCAACGAGGCCATAAAGGTGAACGACTGGCGATAAGGCCCTAATTTTTTTATATTTTCCTAGACTCTGGCGAATGTAGCAAGGAAAATAAGCACGAAGCAGATTTTCTTCTCAAGTTCGCCGAGTATTTATTACAAAACGGTTATAAACCAGAGGAAATAACCATTTTGTCGGCTTACTTGGGTCAAGTAACCACACTGCACAGAAAAAGACGTTCCTGTTCCCACCCTGGCATGCAACAGATTCCTATAAAGTCTGTTGATGATTACCAGGTAACTGTTGTTCTCCAACATTTTTAGGTAACTTTCAAAAAAAAACAGGTTGACTCTGCACTTCCTACTGGCAATGTGGTTTCTACTTCTTTTCGGTGAACTAGTTCAATAGGTCGTGCTTACTAAAACGAACTAGTTCTTGCAACTAGTTCCCGAACGAACTATTTTACACAAGAATATCAACGTAAATTGTCTTACATAGTAGCTATGAGATTGAAACGTTTTCTAACAATTTCAAATAATGTGAAATACACTTCGTTTTCAACGGTTCCCAAGATTTTTCATAAATAATATATTTTATTGACTGAATCAAAGCAGTTACGACACAAAGTCAAAGAATGACAGTGACGCACATGGTTGCCACATTAATTAAAACTAGTAGATCCTAGGACGTTTAACAAAATCTACTTTATTTCTTCGATGCCTTACCCAACATTACGGGGCGTATGTTTTGTAAACACTAGAGCTAGTATAAATTCTATTTACTACCTAATACCATACCTCTCTTACGAACTGTAAAGGCAAAAATTGTTCGGTCTCAAAATATTTCGTCAAATTCTTTTGCTTGTCGACCCAGAGGTTTCGGCATTTTAGCAAAATGCTTAAAAGGACACCTGAAAGTTTTGTAAAAAAACTGTTTTTATAAAATAACAATGCAAACATTGAGGCTGAAAGAACGAAAATTACATGACAAGCTCTGCGACAATGTCACAACACAGAAAACGGTTACCACCATAAATGTACCCGGGAAATTCAAAGTATACTTACCAATTTAGGATATATTTTACATTAACGTTGACATTCAAATTTACTTAATATGACGTAATTGATTTGTTTCGGTGAATAAACTACACATACCTCTGATCAGGGTTGCCAAATGTTCTGCTTTCGGGAGAATGAGCCTCTTTATTAACGTTTTGTTCTGCTGTCACTATTTCCCTCAAATTACCTCTATTATGACACTAAAATGATAGTTTTTATACTTCCATACTAATCTTCGGTGTATTTATGTTTTCTGTTTGTTTTCATATTATAAGATATGCATTTCAGGTCTGTTTTGTTATTATTGTTGGGGATAAACATGTTGAATTGCTTTAATCTCGACACTTCCTATTGAACATAGAGACGTCATAATGCCAGTATTCTTAGTGCACTACTAACGTTCGCCGAACAACAAAAATGACATCATTATGACGATGTAATAGGGAGTTTTCGCATGCCACTTAACGTGCTGCGGTATTTTCTAGGCACGTTATTTTGACAGATACGCATGCTCAGCTGTGGGTTTCATGATAGCGGGCACTAATTACGTTACCGCCTACCGTAATTTGAGAACACTTAGCGCGAGGCGGTATATGATCGTTTCGTGGATACTCGGAACCAATCGGGCGATGATCGTTATGATTTGAGGTTAGGTGCCGTTAATGGGTGATTTTACTTAATTTGAAAAAAAATCGGTTGGCCTGTGGTTTTCATTTTTATTCATAAAGTTTGTATTATGTGCACTGCGAAAGAAATCAAGCGAACGGGGAACTTATCTGTTGAGAATGCTGTGCAAAATCCCAGTCTCCAACTCCTCGTTGTTCACTGCACGTATAGCGCCCAAATCAAGAAGTTCTTGTACATCCATTTCATCAAAGACACCTTTACAGCCAAAGTATTGAGGTTGTAGCGTTGTAGGGTACAGCTTTAAGGTCACAAGAAACACAAAAGACGTCATTTTTTAGTCGATGACGTCATTTTGGCGTCATCATGTTCACTGGACACTGACAAGCGAGACATTCGGTATTTCTTACCCCACATAGCAAACAATCTTACCATCTTGGCTATTTTCATCTTGTTTTTAGGGAGAAGAAAACAAAATTATTTTACTCTCCCTGGTAAGAAATAACGAAGAATCGAAAATAGGTTTTTTGTCGAACGAGAAAAGGGTATGTGTGGCCCTCTCAAGAGCCAGAGAAGGGCTTTACATTATGGGAAATATTAAACACCTAACTTCAAGGAGTAGAGTAAGTATATCAAGTATTTTCGAAACTAATTTTTACCAGCGCCCTGGCCCCCAAGATCTCCATAGGTATTCAATTTTTTGAAATTTGTACGATTTTCGACAACTTCGAAATTATTAAAAGATATGAAAGAAAGAATATGAAAATGTTGAAAATTATGCTAGTTTTTAATGTTTCATATTCGTAGTTATGGAAAGACATAGAGCATACCTTAATATCCCAAAATGACGTCGGACCAAAAATAAGTTTGAAATGCCAACTACACAATCGTATCACTCATGTGGACTCTTGCAAGGATTTCGACCATCTTGAACAAGGAGGTTGCAGAAGAAAATGCATGAAAGAGCTCGATTGTGGACACGTTTGTCCTCAACAATGTCATGGTCGAGATATAGGACACATCGCGGAATATTTTTGTCGTGAAAAGTGTGAAAGGTAAAGATTTTACAAGATCCACCCCTAGCCCAATAAAGCTACATGTAATTATTTTTGATTTCTCTACATGAACTCTATTAACATTAACACACATTCAGTCAATGCTTCAACACTTCAATATCCTCCAGGCAAATTATTTTTTTTCTGCGTGTTTTATCGTAAATATCCCATTTGCGCACAAAATTGTCACTGCTATTAAACCCATTTTTGATCATTATCAATAATTATCCATATTTTCCTCTTTATTTCTCTCTCTATATATTTATCTCACTTTCTCCGTCTTTCTTTTTCTTTCTCTTCTTGATGTGTTTCTATCAATTGATAAATTCATGGATGATCTTTCAGTACACAGTGCTGCCAACCATACAACAAATTCTTGCTAGAAACATTTTGCGTTTTTATGTGTATTGTGGTTTTGATTTTGAGGTAAATCTCAGAAACAGAAATCTTATTTTTCAATACTGTAATTGTATCAAAGTTCTATGCTTGAATTGAAAAGTTGTTTAATATAAGGAAAGGACAAAAAATTAGACCAAGCTATAATTTCGTGACGAAATCCAAATGCCTGTTTTACGCTTTTGAAATTTGGCCATTCATTATTTCACGAGTATCCATCACAGTAGAATGACAGCTGGTTCTCTAGTTATACTTCAAAATTCCCCATATCGGCACAGGACACACAATTCTGACGGATCCGTCAACGCCAGGTAGACAGAGCCGTATTTTGTTTAGGTTTTTGGTAAGCTACGGATTCATTTTGTACTTGCTAACAGCTCTTTTATTTAGAAAAGTTCATTTGCATACAAAAAACAGGACGCCACAAACTAGTTTTACTAACACAAAAATGTCACCTGCTGATCGGCTGTCCACCTCAGTAGACGTCAAAGCGTGATGGATACTTGTGAAATAGGGTGTACATAGTATACCTCGGTGATTATATTTTAAGCAATATATCTAATGCAGTTTATTTGGTATACACTTAATTTCAGATATCCTTGTCGTGCCCATCCTAAAGTGAGATGTACCTCGCTGTGTAGTATGGAATGTGCACGCTGCGAAGCTAGTATAGATCACAAATTGACATGTGGACACCTTGCTAAATGCTATATGTTTACATTAGATGAGGATCGCATCGGATCGTTGAAGGACGACAGTCATTGCGAGGAAGTTGTGGATATGAAACTCAATTGCAATCACAATAAAATATTGAAGTGTTACCTAAAATTTGATTCGCTGGAGAAAAAATGTCATGAATGTACAAATAAAACAAAAAAACATGTTCGTTTCACAAAAAATACCCGTCTATAGTTTCATAAGTAGTGATTGAGTTTTCAAAGAATATTGTTTATTTTTGTTGTTCTATTCAAGTATATGCTATATTGAAATTGTTAAACTGATACTGACAGTATTGTTTTGAGTGCATTGAGCTTCTCAAATATGTCTCTCAAATATTCGATATGAAATATCAAAAGCTTATGGTTGACTTTTAAATATTACGTGTACGGAGTGCTTTTTTTAATTTGCGGATTTGAAATGCTTATGTGTGCAACTCGTTTTTTTATAATTATTAAAATACAGGACTTTGATTTTGCCAATATTAATGTTACTTTGATGATATTAATTATTGTGTAAAACGCGCATAACATAATATGTTTATTAATCATTATTAATATGTTATACTTCAAGATGCCACGTTTTACCTAAACTTGTATTATATTTAAATACATAATTTGTTATCAATCTTCTTTCATTCCACAATCTCATCAAAAGCATGCTATACCCTATTTCACGAGTATCCATCATACTTTGACGTCTACTAAGGTGAACAGCTGATCAGCAAGTGACATTTTTGTGTCGTCTGCAACGTTGGCAATGATGAACGGGTATAAATCTAGTAAAACTTGTTTGTGGCGTTTTGTTTTTATATGCAAATGAACTTTTCTAAATAAAAGAGCTGTTCAAGTACAAAATGAATCTGTAGCGTCCAAAAAAACAAAACGAAATACGGTTCTGTCTGCCTGGCGTTGACGGATCCGTCAGAATTATGTGTCCTGTGCCGATATGGGGAATTTTGAGGTATTAGTAGATAATCGGCTGCCATGATAGATACTCGTGAATGATGCTATATTGTCTTTTTCATAGGGATGTTCGATACGATCCTATATATAGAAGTATCGATACTTTTGTTTCCGATACACGATATTCTTATAAATGATACTTGGGTGCACCTATAATCAAATTCAAGCGAATATCCAAATGAAAATGGTATTTACCATTTTGGATTGGTATTTACCGATTCGTTCAAGCGACTGTGGTTAGCAGTTTGGTTATAAGATCCGTGACGTCACGAATCAGCTGTTATATGTCATAGTTATCACCGCAAAATTGTGGTATTTACCCAATTCAGGAGTAGTTTTATATTTCTGGTTATTATTTGCAATGTGACAAGTTGGAATTTTGCCGGGTATGGGTATTTTTGTTGTACTTCAGCTTCATTTTTCGGAAACTTGATACAGGCCGACTTTAGTTGTAGTATAAAGTAGAGCACATTATTAGTTATACTCATTACTGTTGTCGGGGACACCTTAAATCTAGCTCCTATGCTTAAGTATACTGTGTAGCCATATACCACAAGAATATTAAAATATGGCCATATAAACGCACTGTATAATGTCCACCTGATACGGTTTTGCTATTATCTTTTTTCATCGCTTTTTCCTATAATTTCTGCTAAATCAATAAATGTTTTCTTGGACATACGGAAAAGTTTGGAGAATATAAAATTATTGTAACTACAAAGCCATGGTTCCATCATTAAAAATTATTTTCTGAAAAAAAAAACTTTCCATACACTGTTGTAGACGGAAAAGCACCGATTATTAAATGATAATAAAAATACTCACAAATTATATACGCGCTTTTATTAAAGAAACAACCTGCAACAAAACCGCGGTTAAAACCAAGGCGTTCAAGCGATTCGAGAAACTGACCTCATCATCGCGTGTGTCATCTTAAACCGTATTATATTTGATTTATGCATTTCACGAGTGTCGTTATCTTTCAATTCGGACTGTGTCAGAAAGAGTGACTAACTCCAGATTACTTTTCTTCTTTGTTTCCTTCCGCTGGTGCTACTTTACGACCTCGCATAATTCATTCTGGGTTCCACGGTTACCAAAAAAATCTTATATGTAGCCTTTTTATTAAAAATGGCGGTCAAGAATACTTCTATAGAGCACGGCTCGTGTAAAACTGCCTTAAGAAGATCGAATATGATTTATCTCATCTCTATACCGATACGTGTCATGTCATTTGACAGAACTGTCAAGTTCTATATTTTTAATTGTGTGTGTTCCGTTTGCGTCGAGATTGTTGTGATCAGTATGATCGTTTTGTTGTGGTTTATTACATAAAGTAACCGAATTTGGCAAAGGTTTACATCGCAGAGCACAGTTTGAGACGGAAATAAAAGGAAATCATGTGAATCCGGCCGGCGCAACGCAGCATGATGGCCAAATCCAGGCAAGTGTGATGGGCATTATGGTTTGTCCAAAATGGTGGGCGTTCGCATTTGGGTTCTTCACATAATTATTCTCATTGATTGCTGCACGGCCAAACCGAAAGACTGTCCGAAAGTCTGCATGTGCCTGGGCACCTACGTGGATTGTAGCTCAAATCAATTTGAAACCATACCTTCCAACATACCACAATGGGCTACTCACCTGAACCTTCAAAACAACTCTATAAGGAAACTTACAGACGTCAATTGGAAGCATTTTCCCGAATTGAAGGAGCTGATTCTCAATAAAAACAACATCGCAGCTATCCCTAAAGATACATTGCTTTATCAAATTCAGTTGAAGATACTCGAGTTGAACCGGAATAAGATAAAAGCGCTGCATGCTTTAAGCTTTAAAAGTCTTGCCAATTTGAGCTCATTGAAGCTGAAGAGGAATCAAATAAACGAAATTAGTGATGGAGCATTTTACGGGCTTATGAAAATAGATAAATTGATAATGGACTATAATCACATAAAAGTGATATCGAAACGTTGGCTGTACGGACTAGACACTCTCAAAGAGCTGTCTTTGAGTCATAACTATATACACCAAATAGACCTGGATTCCTGGGAGTTTTGTAATAGCCTGCAAATGCTCGACCTATCATTCAATAACCTACAAACTATAGATTCCGAGAGCTTTAAAAATCTAGGGCATCTATTGAAATTACATTTGAACAATAACAACATCACAAATATCAAAGAAAACAGTTTTGTGCACTTGCCAAAACTCAAGGTATTGAACTTGAGTTACAATAGGATATTTTGGATAGTAGAAGATGCAAATCATGTATTTCAAGGCTTGTCGGATTTGATAAAATTCCATCTGACAGGCAACAAAATAAATTCAATCAACAAGGACGCATTTGAAGGCCTGAAGAATGTCACTTATCTAAATTTGAGCAACAACAACATTACGTCAATCCAAAAAGATGCGTTTGATCATATGCCGCTCCTAAAAGATCTCATTATTAACACCACTAGTTTAATCTGCGATTGCAACTTGAAGTGGTTCTTAGACTACACAAATCTCAAGCAGATGAAAGTCGACAGCGCATCTTGTGCATATCCGGAGTGGTTGAGAGGTCATTCGTTAGCTAATATAACAAGTAACTTGACTTGCGATGAGTTGCCCAAGCCAAGATTGATCGAGGAACCAGATGCTAATATCATGGCACTGAAAGGAGAGAATGTAACTTTGAAATGCAAGGCGATATCTAGTGCAAGAGGGGAGATGATATTTACTTGGAAAAAAGATAATATTGAGATATCACAGCCTGATATTATTACATCTAGTAGCGATGACAATGGAAAGTCTACAGAAGCTACCTCATATTTAAATCTTGTCCAGGTGAGATAAGTTTCATTTTATCATTAGGAATAATACAAGGGTGGTCCCAGAAGTACCTGACCCCACGAAGAAAACACAAAAATTTTGTAAAAAAAATTTTCAACATAATCTCTCTTGAGCTCTATACACTTTTCCCAGCGATGTTCAATAAGTTCGATACCCTTTTTATAATAAGAACTGTCTTGCTCCTCAAAATAACTATTAACTGCCGACATCACTTCTTCATCGTTTGGAAAATCTTTGACCACTGAGCCATTTTTTCAAGTTTGGAAACAGAAAATAATCCGAGGGGGCTAAATCTGGTGAATCGGGTGAATGAGGTAGCAATTCAAACTTTAATGCCTTAATTTTGGCGATTGCAATAACGAATTTGGGAGCTGTTGCATTGTCTTGATGAAACAACACTTTCTTCTTAACCAAATGCGGCCGTTTTTGCTTGATTTCATTGCTCAAACGTCAATGAAAATTATATATATTATATTATGTTGCTGTGAAACTTCACTAAAATCTCAATTGAAACATCTTCACAACACTGTTTTTGCTTGATTGTGAGCAATCGTGGCACCCATCTTGCACACAGCTTTCTTATGTCCAAATTTTCACATAATATGCGATGAAACACACTTTTTGAAATGTCTACTATGTCTGCTAGCTCGTGAACTTTCAGTCGAAGATCATTCAGTCCCGCTTTGTGAATTTTCTTCACCATTTCAGGAGTCGTCACCTCATTTGGTCGACCACGGCGATGCTTATAAGGCCTCGTTTAAACTCTGCTACCCAATATTTTACTGTTGTAAACGAAGGAGCAGACTCGCCCAGAGTAAAATCCAGTTCAGCTTTTATATTGGTTGGGCTGAGGCCTTTGAAATAAAAGTATTGTACCACGTCACGATGACCAATTATCTCCATTTTCACAAATTCACTGAAAACGTTCAGTATTGATGGCTGCCAAACAAATACTAAACAACGTGGCGTCTTCAAACTTGACACATATGCTTTATAGGTTGCATACTTTCTAATACAATGATATTTTTCAAACAACTATCGCCATCTCTAGGTCAGGCCGGGTACTTCTGGGACCACCCTCGTAAGATCGATTTAAATAAAGATACTTGAAAAGGGAGTAAAGTGTAAACATTCAAATCTGACAAAATTTGATTCAAAATTCTGGGTTTTTTCTTACCAAATTCTGATAGAACAAAAGAGAATCAAAATTGAACAATTAAATTTAAATGTGATTTCGGATCATAATTGTTGTCAAGAGCTAAAATAAATGACATTCCATCTTTACTTTTCATAAATAAAAAGCAGTCACACGATTTACTGCTTTTATAGTCTGCAAAAGAAAATTTATTCCATTTTTTCATTGTTTTCTTAAACTATTTATATTATTTTTTCAAGGGAAAAAAGCTGAATTAGAATTTCTTGAATATGATTCTAGAGATAAAAATAAATAATTATTGCAACACCAAAAAAAAAAAGGAATAATGTTGAAATCTCCCATATGCATAGGTCCAAAATTATATCATAACTTATTAGAAAAAACCGACGATCATTATTAGAAATAGATGTATACAAGTGGTTTTTGAAACTGATATAAACATAATGTAATTTATCAAAAATTAACACATATCTTTTCTTACATATTACATTTATATTATATAGATTTTTTTTTAGTCCTATCAGTTTAGTATAACTGCTATGTTATATGTATGTTGTGTTAGCATGATATCCACATAGAATGATGTTTTCATTTTGTGGCATATGCATTTGTTCACAATTTGTAATTGATGTGAATAAATTATTATTATTATTAAGATAATTTAGTAATGTAGGAATTCAAATAAATAGCACAATTGAAAATCTTTTCAACAACTAATTAGGTAAAGGATATTTAAGATATTTATGAAACTTTTTTAAATTTTAACACACTGTATCTTGAGAACGAAGAATTGTTGGTTAAATTTATGAAACATACTTTATTGACCGCCTGTATGTTAAATGGAGAATATTTTTAATTTTTTTTTTTCTGAGCCAAATTATTTATAATGTTAAATACTTATTCACAAATAATAGAATTACTACATAAAAAAACTAAATAAGCAAAAAGAATTATCGGTTATAAAGGCGGCACTTGAATCATACAGAGAATAAAAGCAGTATAGTATGAAAACCTGGCTTTTTCATTTTGATAAATTGATTTACTGCTTTAGGAAGTGTAATTAATGTGAAATATTCGACAAAGTGAAAAAATAAATATTTTTGTTATGTAATGTGATCAATGATATATTTTTTGTAATTTTAACCATAAACGAAATGTACTAGCATAAAAATTTAAAAGAGGCAGTTCATGAACTTTACTGTCTGACCTAAGTATGGCTATTGAGCCTGGATCAAAACTTTTAATTTTTTTAAAGGCTGATCTTAGCGGTAGCGTTTTGACATATTTTGTGATTCAACAGGTGGACAATTCACATGCTGGTAAGTACCAGTGTGTCGTATCGAACAGTTATGGTTCGACATACTCGCAAAAATCAACAATATCAGTATTAGTCTTCCCTACTTTCACGAAAACTCCAAAGAACGTCACAGTCAGGGTGGGGGAAATGGTCAAGTGGGAATGTGCTGCAAATGGTGAACCGCCTCCTGAAATAGCGTGGCACAAAGCTGGCGGAAATGATTTTCCAGCTGCAAGGGAAAGGCGGATTCAGGTAAGTCCAACGAAATAATCATCCTCTTTTTTTCAGCCATGGGGGGTCATTCATCATTATTGAATGGCATATTCACACGTTACCATAAAGGAGTGACAGTAATTGCCTGCAACATATGACCCTTCCAACGTGAAACGTGCTACGTAACAACGCGCACTGTTAAACATGGGCGGCGCGGTAATTTTATCAAGGGGGCTTAAAGGCATTTTGATTCCAGTTCATACTTTGTTGTGCTACTCATTTTAATCCTTGATGTATTTTGTTCGAATCAGTGGTTGAAACTACAGTGGACCTCCGGTAATCCGACAAACATTATGCAGATAATAGAGCACTGCCCAAGACCCCCTATAGTCCGGAATTTTTTACAAAAGAGTACCTTGTAATCCGACAAATTGCATATCCAATGGTAAGATTATATATGTTATGTATGTACTTTGAAGTACAAATCATACATAGTTTATGTATATCGAATTTAGTAAATTAAATAACAATAGAGAGCTTACGTTTTATTATAAAATTAAGCATAAATGCACATCATACATATGAACCAAAATAATCAAGAATTATTAATCAAAATCATTAATGAATTTATCAAACTATGAAGCTTGGAAATATTCATCAATTTTTTTTTGTTCAAGGTTGTTATAACGCGAGATCAGAGCTTTGTCCCTCGGTCTTCTCAAAAGTAAAAGTTCGTTGTAGGATGTACCATTCCTCTTCAGCCCATTGTAAACCTAGCTCAAAGGCGTCAATTGCGTCTTGTGCTGTGACTTGTGGAGCAGTTGCAATCACGTCGTCGTTATTTTCCTGATTGTTGTATAATTAGAAACCTCTTTTATAATCTCTTCGTCAATTTCATGAAAAACATTTTCTTCTTTATCCATTCCACGACACCAGATTTCCAAATCTTCCGGACTTATCTGTGTTTCAGTAGTGACTTGTTCTATAACTTCCGAAATAACACTGATTTGTGGAACGTTGCTAGGAGTGGTGACTATATCTGGCCATAACTTTTTCCAAGACGATTTAATAGTTGATGACAGTAACACATTCCACGACTGACAAAGAGCAAAAACCAAGTCTTTCATATTAAATTCTTTTAAAGTTTTTTCTATTGGTTGGTCTTTTGATACGGCTCTCAGAAGTAGGTTTTTCTTATAGTCTTGCTTGACAAACTGAATGATATTCTAATGCATTGGTTGAATCAGTGCAGTGAAATTTGGCGGAAGAAACATCGCAGTGATGCATTTATCCTCAGTTGTTAGTCCTTCTTCAGACGGATGACCGGGAGCGTTATCAAGAAGCAACAAAGCTTTTTGAGGAAAATTATGATCTTTTAACCATTTTCTAACTTCAGGTACGAAGCATTCATCAAACCACTTTTTGAAAAGGTCTTTTGTCATCCATGCACTTTTTTGTCCGTAATAGTGTACAGGTAAATCAATGTTTTTGAATGCCCGTGGTTTATTAGATTTCCCAATGACCATCATCTTAAGCGCGTGTGTGCCCGCAGCGTTAGCATATGTTAGTATGGTTACACCCTCTTTACTTACTTTTCGTCCAGGTACGGATTTTTCGTTACAAGAAGCGAAAGTTTTGTTAGGCATCACCCGCCAAAAAAGCCCTGATTCGTCTGCATTGTACACCTGTGACAAGTCAAGATTTAAATCGTTCACCTTTTGCAAATATCTTAATTTGAAGGGCTCTATGCAGGCGGCATCGTTAGAAAGTTTATCTCCTGTAATATTCATTAATCGTATGCCATGACGACACAAAATCATCTTTTTTTGTTATTTCCTTGTAAAAAAACTTAGCTTTCATGGCCAACATGGGTCCTGAAATTGGTGCATGCCTATTCCTTTCCTGAAGAAACCACATGTACAAAGCTTCTTACACTTCTGGATGTTCAGCTTTCTTGAGTAGTTAACACGAGCTTCTTGATATTCTCGTGGTTTCTTTTAATGTCATAAATTGTAGATCGGCCTACGCCGTATTCATTTGCTAAACTACTGAAAGTTTCTTTGCGATTTAAACGGTCTAAAAGATCACATTTTTCTTTAATTGTCAATGTTTTGTGCTTTCGCTTCTGAGTTTGTGATAATTGATGACATTACTAGGTACTATACTTAATACACGATGAATAAATAGTAAACAATGAACGCACGCTAGGCCGTACCGCTATCACCAGTAGTCAAAATCAAACTAAGTAAAACAGTGCTTACGCGTCGAGCACGATAGCGGTGGCGCGTGCAAGTTGTAACCTGTTCAAACCTGCGTGATCTACATTAGCGAAGATCATCAAATATGTATGTATGTAATACATATTCAAAGACATGTCGGATTACAGGTGGCACCGGATTAGACAGGGGCCAGATTATCGGGGGTCCACTGTACTTTTAAATCCATGATATTTTGCTTAGGTGATGCCACAAGACGACATATTGTTCATAATCGACACGAAACCAAGCGACATGGGCATCTACAGCTGTACTGCGCACAACGCTGCGGGTACTGTGGTAGCCAATGCTTCTCTGATTATCGAAGAGAAACCCTCGTTTATAAGGAAGATGGAGGACCGCGAATTTATCGCTGGAGAACACGTTGTTTTGCAGTGTTTAGCCAAAGGTACAGTCTTCTGTCATCTCATTGCTTTTTTCTTTTCTCATGTACTCTGTATGATACATATATGTTAACGACTTGTGAAGTTAAGATTCTAAGAATATAGTATTTTTTTGAGAGTACATTTGTTATTTTGGCGCAGGTATTCCAAAACCGACGATAACATGGTACAAAGATGGCCAAATGATAATCCGTACTGAAAGACATTTCTTTATCCATGAAGATCAGATGATCATCATTGTCGATTCTGTTCAGAGTGATTCGGGTGTTTACGAATGCCACTTGAAAAACACTCTTGGTAAGTCTCACAACACGTTACCCCACATTTCTCTTCACAGTGGATTTAAAATCCTTCTAATTTGTAAACCATATTATACCTTATGTCTACAATTCACCTACTTGAGATTTACTTATTTAATTATATTATAGTTTATTTTTAAGTTAGAATGCTTGTATTCTTTAGACAGTAAAGCATATCTATTTGTCCATCATAGGAACATTGCTGGCGGTTATCAGCACACAAGTGTCATATGCATGCATGACGTGCTATTGAAATCGTTGACAAAAATATAATGACGAGGGTGATCCCAGAAGTAGCCGGCCTGACCTACAGATGGCGATAGTTGTTTGAAAAATATCATTGTATTAGAAAGTATGCAACCTATAAAGCATATGTGTCAAGTTTGAAGACGCCACGTTGTTTAGTATTTGTTTGGCAGCCATCAATACTGAACGTTTTCAGTAAATTTGTGAAAATGGAGAAAATTGGTCATCGTTACGTGGTAGAATACTTTTATTTCAAAGGCCTCAGCCCAACCAATATAAAAGCTGAACTGGATTTTACTCTGGGCGAGTCTGCTCCTTCGTTTACAACAGTAAAATATTGGGTAGCAGAGTTTAAACGAGGCCTTATAAGCATCGCCGTGGTCGACCAAATGAGGTGACGACTCCTGAAATGGTGAAGAAAATTCACAAAGCGGTACTGAGTGATCGTCGACTGAGCTAGCAGACATAGTAGGCATTTCAAAAAGTGCGTTTCATCGCATATTATCTGAAAATTTGTACATGAGAAAGCTGTGTGCAAGATGGGTGCCGCGTTTGCTCACAATCATAAAGAACAGTGTCGTGAACATGTTTCAATTGAGTGTTTAGCCAAGTTTCACAACAACAAAGCAGAATTTTTGCGTCGTTTCATAACCATGGATGAAACAATCAAAACAAAGGACTCGAAAGGGAGAACCGGCTCCAAAGAAGGCGAAGACCGTTTCATCTGCAGGCAAGGTTATGGCGTCGATTTTTTGGGGTGCGCGTGGGATAATTTTCATTGACTATCTTGAAATGGCGGGCATTATGCGAACTTATTGCAACGTTTGAGCGATGAAATCAAGCAAAAACGGCCGCATTTGGTTAAGAAGAAAGTGTTGTTTCATCAAGACAATGCACCGGCTCACAAATCCGTTATTGCAATGGCCAGAATTAACGAATTAAAGTTTGAATTGCACCCTATTCACCAGATTTAGCCGCTTCGGGTTATTTTCTGTTTCCAA
The DNA here is from genome assembly GCA_963669975.1 of Acanthoscelides obtectus. Classification (NCBI taxonomy): domain Eukaryota; kingdom Metazoa; phylum Arthropoda; class Insecta; order Coleoptera; family Chrysomelidae; genus Acanthoscelides; species Acanthoscelides obtectus. The sequence goes on along the minus strand of CAVLJG010000008.1, from coordinate 5,666,050 downwards.
ATTTGAAGAAATGACTCAGTGGTCAAAGATTTTCCAACGATGAAGAAGTGATGTCGGCAGTTAATAGCTATTTTGAGTATCAATACAGTTCTTATTATAAAAAGGGTATCGAACTTATTGAACATCACTCGAAAAGTGTATAGAGCTCAAAGGAGATTATGTTGAAAAATAAATTCATTTTTTTACAAAAATTTTGTGTTTTCTTCGGGTACTGGGACCACCCTCGTACGAGCCTTGTTCAATTTAAACCCATCTTAGGTCTAGAAGAAACGTATTAAGGCACAGATCCCATTGTCTCACCAATCGATGTATACCCTGCTTAAAGAATTCTTGTGGCTGCTGCGCGAAGAATTCTTCAACTTTAAGGGAAACAAAAAATGAATTAATCTTTGGAAAATTCCTAGGCGAAGAGTCCGGCCGCAGCCATATTATAGTGAAACCGAACACTTACGACGCCTCAAACATGCTGGGCATTGTAATAATCTCGGTGGTGTGTTGTGCCGTTTTAACCTCGATCGTGTGGGTGGTGATCATCTACCAGACGAGGAGGAGAATGGTTCCGGCGAGTACGATACCGCCTTCCACGTCGCCACAGAACGAGTTCCACGAGTTGTCGGAGAAAAGTAGAAGCACGCAAATGCAGGTATTGTCAAGTAAAAAAAAATTATTTCATTGTTGAATAGAACAGAAAATTCCATAACAAATGAAAAGGTCATAAAAACAGTGGTACCCAATTACCTGTCTCTTCATTGTCAAAGAACAGGGTTGACACCAAATAAGCAACAATTTACGACCATTTACCGCAAACAGCTTCCAACCTACTATTTTCATCCTCTTTAAACGATGTTTGAAAATGAGCAGAAATCCCTGAAAAGGTTGTAACACTATGTTCTAGCGATTATATTTTTTTTTATTTTTTCTTCACACATTTTTATAGGATTGTGCGGAGCCAGCAGATTCAAAAACTAAACATTTCAGAACCTATTTTATTTTTTATGTTTTCGATATTAATTTATATTCATTAATAATTATTTCGATCATTTAATTCGTCAGCTTTCCAGTGTTAACACGCACAACGCTTGACTGCATTTACATTCGCGATAACTTTATATTATTAAAAACATTTCGGTAGGTGTGCCACAGGGTAGTCAATTAGGTCCACTATTTATTTTATACAGGGTGACTTTGAAGTTGAGTCATTAATTTTCAGATAATGATTGTAGAAGGAAGATAAACCAAAATATGTGTGTAAAAATAAAAAAAAATGTTACCTTGTTTTATAAAGTATCCTCCCGACAAGTATTTCAGTGCGGACCTGTATTTGATTGTGCGGTCTTGGAGCACCGGCATGCCCTCCCCTGTGAGGTCTTAAGTCACCTGATTCACGAGCCCTTTGTACTACATTAACAAAGGCACGAGGGGTTGGTTGCACTCGATTGGGAAACCGATCCGCATAAATCCGTGGTGCCGCGTAAATAAGAATCATGTCCACAAGTTCAGCATTTTCGTAAACATGTGCCATTTTTTTCGTTTGAGCCACGCAACAGACACCACTATTCACTCACGCGTTACCGACTGACACTGACTGTATACAACTGAATAAAATAATTGTAAAAACATCGTTCCAAATCTTTCGCTTTTTTGTTTCCGATGCGATGAACCGATAAGGCGGATTATATCCGTTGTTGCCAAACACGAGCACATAATATTATTATTGAGACAGGGGGAACTCAAACTTCCAAAGGGCTATAACTTTGTTACTTTAATTTTACCAGAAAAATGGTAAAGGAAAAAAACATTTCTTTTGATTAGATCTACTCACTGTTAAAATAAATGACTCAACTTCGAAGTATATTAACGATATTCATGATATTTTACAGCGCTGCAAAATTCAACTATTTGCTGATGATACATTAGAATATAAATCAAATAAAGACATTGAAACTGCAATAGAGCTGTTAAATAATGATAAAAACGTAATAAATTGGTCAAATGTAAATAAACTCAAAGTAAACACAAACCAAACAAAATATATGCTAATAGGAAAATCTTTAGATCAAAATACGATAAATCTTACAATTAATCATGAAAAAATTGTGTCAATCGTATCACTTAAATATTTGGGCGTATATACGTAGACAGTAAATTAAAATTTGAAGGGCACTATGAATATATTATTTCAAAAATATCCAAGAAAATAAATTACTTTTATAGAATGTCGCATAGCCTGAGCATGTATTCTAAAAAAAAAACACTAGCATTCTTCCTCATTTGTTATATTGTTCGACTATTTTGTTCACTGCACATGAAACTGAAATATTACAAAATAAAGCTATGAGAATCATCCTAAATAAAAATAAATATACTAGAATAAATTTTATGCTGAAAGAACTACAATGGTTAAATATCAAAAATTTCATAGCCTACTTGGTTTTCATTTTCATATTCAAGTTAAAAAATCATCTTCTACCAAATTACTTAGAACATTTTATTGTATTGTACAATGAGTGCCACAATTATTCTACTAGAGGAAGAATAGATTTCCATTTACAAAACTGCAGTAGCAATATAACGAGCAAGTCAGTATTTCAAAATGGATTGTACGAAATTAATAAATAAAGTAGTGATATCAAGATGTGTGCAAGTTTGAAAATGTTCAAAGGGAAATTGAAAAAATATCTCATGGAAAACCGGAATTCATCGTATTGAAATTTCCTCGTTCCAACATTCTTTTTCCAATTTCCAGATGCAACTGTTCCCCGACAACCTGTCCGATCGTTCTTCGTGCAAAGACAGCGGCACCGGCGACTCTGCGAAGCGCAGCAGCGACGATTTGGCGGTCCACGAAGATTTCGTCACGTCGGGGGCGGCGATCGACGCGGTCGACGGCGTGGAGGCGGCGAACAACTCGCACGCACCGCTGTTGCACTACGTCAGGGTCGCGGCTTGCATTCAACCCGCTGCGGAGGCGGGCAAGGCTGGACCTTCCGCTGTTTAGCAGATAGGTGAGAAAAGAATATTGTTTTTGTATTCACAAGTTTTGATCCTGTAAACAGAGATGTGGAGGGATATAACAAAGGTTTGTTATGCATTGTTTTATGGATAATTTTTATACTATTTCCAGAGAATTTAGATGGTTGTTATTCGTCGGTCTCCAGATAATAATTCCCAGTTTGTTCTTGAATTTCCAACATTTGGGGCTATCTAGGTCTTTAGCTGTGTTCAGCAGTACAGTATAATCTAATGCAGCGCTGATGGAAAACATCGAGGACGACGGCGACGTTTTGAGTACACTTTCGGAGTATCAATAGTATCTTGAAAATACTCAAATCAAATCGTTATCTACGTTATTAATCTTGGAATGTGCCAATTTCGGATTTTCAAATGCGGTTTGTTTATCAGCTAGTAGTCCCGTTCTTTTTTTTTTTCTTAACCATATGCTAGATACATCGTTGATATCTCGACAGATACACAGTACACCAAAATTTTCTATTTCAGGTAACCGACTGTTACAACATAGAGAAGTATTAATCCGTAACGTAATTTTACTTGAATATTTTCTACTGGAAGAGGAAACCGCGTCTCGAAAGATGTTTGCTTTAAAAGTATTTTTTTAACTATTAAAACCGAGGTTTCTCATCAATTAATTTCAAAGTACAAATTAGAATTTGCTCCTAAACTAAAACATTATTTTTTAATGTTCACATGCTAATAATCTGTCTTGCAGATCAATATTATCCTTAGTACAGCTAATTTAGAGAATATTCTGTAGGTTTTCTGTCCAAAAGCTTTAAATATATGCCAGCTGTTAAGAATTATAAGTGGATGCCGTATTTAAATCTTGAGTTCCAACAGTAGCATTTTTTAGCCCAGTTTTTTCAGTCTGAAAGTTTTGTAAAGTGACCAACATTTTTTCTTAAATTCCAATAACCCATGTGCCATCTTTGTTGCCTAACTATTTTAACAAATCCTGTGTTTTTTCATATTTTTTTGGGGTCAAGGTTTAAATATGATTTTGCCATACTGTATAAAGTACAATTGAGTTATGTTCCTTTTTTCTGAAACCGTAGACATGTAGCTCGAAACTATAGCTGTAAGGTATTATTTAAGGCAGAAATGCACAGAATGAAGTTTTAGCATCACGAACGTGTTTTAGCCATTACTTTTTTTTGATAGATTGATAGTTTAGCCACAGTTTGTGCATTTCTGGTTTAAGAGGTAAAAATGTAACTTATTGTTCTAACAATTGTGAATGCAGCAACAGATACTAACTTGATCGACTGCAACCCTTTAGTAGACAAACGACTAGCAATCTGTGAGATGCGATGAAAGGATCCCGCATAAAACATTTTAAAAATTGCTTCCAGTTGATTTGTCTAAAATTCAAGTTGATATATTTCTCGCCTTGATTGAAATTGATCATCGGATTGCTTTGGTCCCAGTAGAAATTTTACTCAGGAAAGCGAGAAATACATCATAATAAATTTTTAGGCAAATCGACTGGGGCTCATTTTTATATGATTTGTGCGGGGTCCTTTGTAGGCACGATTAACGTTTCAAAAGATTATAAGGTATCTTTAATCGTATTCAGGTGAGCGATTGAAGATGAAACGTCATCTAACTCAAATTCTGTTCCAGGCAATGGAAATCTTTTCTATTATCTCGGTTTCCTTTCAAAGCCTTCTATCTCATGGAATCCCGTCTTTGAGTTGCATTCTTTAAAGCATATTGTATTCAAGGATAGATTGTAAAGACATTTGACATCTGCGACTGACAGCCCTTAAGTAATGCCTCATTTCATCAGGTATAAGACGATTTTGAAGTAACTGTACGCGATGGAGGAACATACATGATAATCTTTGTAAAACTTTCAATTATTGTATAAAAGGGGTGCTACAAAATACAAACGAGTTTTCCGAACATTTTTTGACACTTGTGGCAATAGAGCATTTTATTTCAAGGTCTGTTGTTTGACTGACGCTTTGCAGTCTGCCATTGAATGCAGTTTTTAACAGAGCTAAGGACATTTGCGTTTTATTTTTGACGCCAAAAACGTACTGCTACGTTTAATCTTCAGAGTGTTGGAGAGACTCACAGATTGCTGTTCATTTGTCTTATAGAATCTGACGTAGAATATAGATATTTATTCAAAACTACAGTATTTCAACTTTAGATGAATTTATTCATCTGTTAGCGCGAAAATATTCAATCATTGTTCATGCGTTTGAAAATTATCTGTCAAATTCGTATTGTCCTTCATTTTTCACCAATACATCGTTCCTTATATACGAAATTTTAATGTACTAATCAAGTGCTTTATAAACTTATTGTATGCTTATGACGTTGAGGTGCCTTATAGGTAGAGTTAAAAAAAAAATGAGAATGTGATGCTAAGATTGGCCTTTCACTCTACCTAAAGCAACTTAAAGCCTCTATTATTGAAAAAGTATGTTCGAATTATATACAAAATTCATATACATGGGGAATTTGTCAAGTGGCAATTCTTATTGATTGAAATTTGTGCTGAAAAAACGCTGCTTCTGATTTCGTTAAAAATTTCTAAATTTTGAAAAGCTCACAGCATCTTATAGAATCCATATTGTCTACTATATTTACACTCAGATTGCATAAATTATATAAAAAGTATACACAAACAAAATTATAATTATTAAAAATGCATATTGTATTGCCTAAAGCATAACATTGGTGTGATCATATTTAAAAAAATTTAATGTTTCAAATGAGCCATTTATGATAATCTTTTTAGTACTAATATTTAAATATGTTTTATGAGACAAACAATTTTTTTTAGGTCTTTTTTTACGGAACTGAAAAATTCTAGATTTGCCTTGAAAAATGATAACCCAAAAATTTTATAATTCACTGTTTTATATTTTGAATCTTTGATAGTCGAATACTCTAAACTCCACCCATAATTTGATTTAAGTTAATCTGCAAATTAAAAGATCTAATTAAAGTTTTAAAATTCACAAAATAAATGAATCCCTTCTTGATAAAGAGGGAGACATCTCCTTTCAACATCGTCCATTTTAACATTGTATATATTGTGATATTTTTTGAAGTAACATATATTTTAAGTTATCCTTAAAATCATTTTAATATTTTTTTAGATTTCCCAGTACTATCTTATTTGTTATAGAAAAAGTATTGACGTGTGATTGGGTGCAATATCTGAATGATTTTTGTTGATTGGATGCGACAGGAATTTCGTACCTGTTGAGTTTTATTTATTTATTTGCTAGTGTTGATTTAGTTTTAGGAAAATCCGTACATTGTACCATTGATTTACGTATTCCACCAGAAGATTGCTGACAAACCATTCAACTTATGCTTACAACTATACAGGGTCAAGTCAAAATAGTTATCAGAAGAATATAAAAAATCTAAGTCGTGTACTTTTCAAATTTCAATTTTTTCTTAGACACAGTGACGGACGGTGTCATTCTACGTAGTGATAGCAAGACAGATACTTCTGTCTAAGACAAAATTGAAATTTGTAGTAATGGGAACTAAAAAATCATCAAAGGGTGTGTATTTTTCCGGATTTTTTTAAGCCTAATTCGAAAAGTACACGACTTTGATTTTTTATATTTTTCTGATTCCTATTCAGCCTTTCCGGCTTGAGGTGCCAACGTTGCCTTTTTCTTTCTCTTGCCGCAGGTTATGGGATTTCCTTTTCCGTCGTTGCAAGAATCTGAGGATACGGAGTTTTAGGAATGATTACGAGGGATAGTGAATGATTTCTCCTCGGAAGAATACGTGAATCAATGATTATACCGAGTTTTACACTGGAATCCATATTAGAATGGGATCGTTTTAGAAATGTTTTTAATTTGCTTATTCATCAGTATTTTCTAAATGTTATTTTTACGTAAAGATGCGAGTGGATCAACTGCAGGGACATACTGTTTTTTTCCTTCAAAGAACCTCGCACAAAATATACGGAAAATGGATCCCAGTCGATTTGTCCGAAGTTTCAGTATGATATATTTCTCGCTTCCCTGAACAAAAGATAGTTGCCGATTTGCAAAAAAAAAATATGAACGTCCACTTAATCATGTACGTTTATAAAACAGTTGGTGCTTTTAATAGATACAATCCTCCAATTATCACTTGTGGGAGGTGCTAATAAACCAATTAATTTTGTCCAGTGACATGCAATAAAACGGTTTTTATTTTTTTCTCGAAAATGAAGTAACACGAAAAAAATAGAAGAGGCAAAGAAGTTGTATTTTTAGATGCTTAATCAACCAACAAATATTAGTGTTACAAAAGTCAGTGGCATACATTTTATTGCCAATAATATTCGCTAAGGTGCCCCCCAGTTCCTAATAATTTTAATCTAATAATGGCTGAATTAGTCTCTTAATACAAGTATTATTGCTAAATTTTAACAGAATCAAGTAAATATTTTTTAAGATGTCAATTAAAAAATACTTTTTTTAAAAACTCTGCATTTCCGGACCCATGTTTATAAGAACTTTTATACATAATTTTTAACAAGTAAAGTATCTCCGTCTATTTCTCAAACACCCTGTATAACAAACTTCCTCCGCCTATTTCTGAGAAACTAATCATAGAATCGCTTTGGTCCCGTGAGAAATTTTGTTCAGCAAAGTGAGAAATATATCATACCCAATTTTCAGAAAAATCGACTCCATTTTCCATAAATTTTGGCGCTGGGTCCTTTTTCGAAATGAAATAAAGAAATCCTTATAAAGGAAGACCAGTTTCTGAAAATTTTTGGGAAGTCGGTCTTGTCTGGTTTATCGGACATACTCCTACCGAAAATAAGTGTGAGGTCACATGTTCTTAGAGACCGATGTCCACTAGGGCAAAAAATTACATGCTGTTGGATATCTTCTATAAGTTGTGTCATGTTTTGTGACGTATATCGGAAATTCAGAAGCCAACATTTATCTCATTATTACAAATATTCATCAGATCTTCCAGAAAATGTTCAAAAATTGGTTCTCAGATTCTAATGAGCCATGGCGCCCGTATGGCAGAAGGAATAATTAATGGCACAGTCCTAGCTATCAGCTTTTATAATAATTTCTTTGTTTTAATGCATTTTAAGGTTCTAAGCTTAAAATCCAGTGTAATATTCGAGTTCCTATATAAAACGTGGAATTGTATTATCTGTGTAAGCTTTATGTATATGTATGCTCATTGTACAAATTTTTTTGTAATATATACAATCCAAGACAATTCTAGGCTAGTTATTGAAACTGATAAATTAAATTTTACGATATAATTAGTAAGTACTGTTAAAATCTGAATTAATCGATTAATACCACTGTATCTGTAAGTAGATTGAAAAGAAAATGTTACGAACACGCACTAACCGTCAATCGATCCTACAATTGTAGGACGCCTTTATGGTCTCCTTGATTTTAATAGTATTTTTCCTCCTTCAAAAAGGCTGGTGTATTTCTAGCTTTCTACTGTTCCTATTGTGAAATTATGTTTCCTTTTTGAATTGAAAGAAATTTCAGGGTGAAGAAAGTGTAACACAAACATTCTGACCACACATGATGTGCATGAGCATGAAACAAGGTCATATAATAATTTGTAGCAGATTCCTACTAGAACTAATATAGGATTGAATAACCCCGTCACTGGTAAACGCACATGCATTCAGATATACTGTAAAGTCACTCGAATTGTTGAACTTACTCTAGCTAGTATTCGCCCTTTAAATATTGTGTCTTTGTTTTAGAGGTTAGAGAACTTTGTTTTCGATAAAATTTGTATAGATTGACTATTGAATAGAGATTTGTTTTAAAAAAATAAAAGCTGAACTACTTATTATTGCAAACAATACAAAATTAAGACAAAGGATCACTTAAATAAACGTCAGGTTCAAGTTGAAGTATCGTTGTAAGTAGTCACAAATATAGGCATAGGTAGATATTCATCAAATAAGGTTAACGTTTACGTAAGCCTCTACTATCTCCAAGAAAGTTGTTCCAATTATTTTTACATCCTCAATAAAGTGTAAACAAATGAATTCAGGACTTACCAAACTCTAGAAGGCCTTGTCGTGTCTCCAAATGTATACAATAGGTAACATAACACCACAGAATCACTGCAAATCGGCACACTACACGACGAAACATCACATTCGAAACCGCAGATGTTCTTTGTTTGTACAGGACGCGCGCGACGTGTTGCCTCGGCGAGATCCAAAGATCGACTGAACAGCAGCAGTGCGTTGTGCGCCGGCCGTCCGCATCGGAACGCTCTCGATTACGTCACAGTCATATGTCCGATTCTCTCTGCCAATCACATCTTACGCGGAAAGTGGGGTGCGCGGTGGACCGCCGTTGAACGCCGTCAACTTGAAGCGATAGGTGTAGCTCCGCCCACCCCACTTTCCGCCTAACATGCGATTGGCAGAGAGAAACGGACATGTGACTGTGACGTAATCGAGAGCGTTCCGGTACGGACGGCCGGCGCACAGCGCGCTGGTGCTGTTCAGTCGATCTTCGGATATTGCGGAGGCAATACGTCGCGCGCGTCGTGCACAAACAAAGGAACATCCGCGGTTTCGAATGTGATGTTAGATTGTTTCATCGTGTAGTGTGCCGATTTAGTGATTGTGTGGTGTTGTGTTACCTATTGGATACATTTGGAGACACGGCAAGGCTTGCTTAGGGTTTGGTAAGTGCTGAATTCATTTGTTTACACTTTCTTGTAGATAGTAGAGGCTTACGTAAACGTTAACCTTATTTGATGCCTAAATCAATGAATAACAAATAAAGCTATCGTTTACCTATGTCTATATTTGTGACTACTTACATCGATACTTGAACTCAATCCTGACGTTTATTTGAGCGATCCTTTGTGTTAATTTTGTATTGTTTCCAATAGTAAGTCGTACTGTTTTTATTTTATTTTTTTGAAACAAATCTCTTCTTGAGAACAACAAAACTTAAAGGGCGAGTTTTAGCTACAATAAATTCAACAATTCAAGCAGCTTTTGAGTGTCTTTACAGAATTTCTGAATATATGTATGCATATATGTGTATATATATTATTTCTTCTATTTGTAAAATTGGGTTTGCTGAATAAATGTGGTAGAGTTCAGGGTGTACTGTACTTTCCAACAACATGTACGTTTATCAGTGATACCGTTATTCAATCCTATATTGGTTCTAGTAGGAATCTGGTACAAATTATCATATGGTCTTGTTTGTATTACACTTTTTTTGAAATAATTTATTTAAACATAATACTTTTCATGGCTTTTAAAAAATTTTGAAAAACTTTTTAAATTGTTCTAATTCCAACAGCTTATCTAGTTTAGAAACATTCAATTCTGTGTGGATACATATCCGTGTTGGCAAGTCATAGTTAAAACAAAATGTCCCCAAATAGGTAACATTATAAGTGTGCCAATAAAAATATAAATGTTTATTTTACCGTCTCTGCTTCTGTACAAAGCAGCTATCATCGACGTTGTTTTATGAAAAAAAATTTAATGTGACTTAACCAATTCAAATTCTCATCGGTAGTAAAACTCGGGTATTTAATGCTTGATACTTTTTCTACTTTAATATTATTTATTACTATACAAACGTAGGAGGTTATCATATCATTGTTTTGTATTGTAAATCGTTAAATATTCTGGATCTAGCATCACTATTTACACCAAATTTTGATTGGAATCTAATTTTTAGCTTATTTATACTATATACAGGGTGATTCACAAGTCGTGATCAAACATGAAACTATTTGGAAAAATAATGCAACTAATCCCCTGTATCTCCGCCAGCGGTGCACGTAAAGACTTTTGAATGTTGGCAACACTTAGGTAAATCCGCATAGCAAATTTTAGTTCATTCCGGTTGAGGGTTTTAAAGATATTAAAACAAATTTTATTATTTAGCTTCAACACCCCGTATCTTTTGATGAAGCCATCAAGGAAATTTTTTTTATTATTGTCAAAATTTTCAGAATTTTTAAAATTCCCAATATTTTACATTCCAAACTGCCATTTTTAAAAATTTTCAGTTTTCAATATTTTCATGATTTTAAAATTTTTCAAAACTTACTATAGTCCTAAAAATAGGAATAACTTGCAATGAATTGTAAAACTGTATTTATAACTTTTATTCAGCTATATGAGAAATATACAATAAAATAATGTGTAAATAAATTTGCTTAATATACAGAATGACATTATAACTTAAATATAAAATATAACAATTACACTATTTACAAATTACGTGCTTGAAAATTTTCAACATTTTTCCCATAAAGCAATTTAGTACCTTCCGTCGTTCTATCATCACAATTTTGAGACAACACTGAAACAAGAAAAACAGCATAAACATCGAATTAAACGGTTACTAGCGCGAAAGACATAGGTAAAAATCCTCCCCAACCACAGATACCAATCACGCAAATCAGACTGGACCATCTAATCTTACACAGCACAAAAATAAGAAAGAAACTGTGGATTTGTACATGCCATAATTGTTTGGTTCAACGGTTCAAATCTTGGGCAGTTAAAAGTGGTGCAGAACCATATTGTAAGGATTATTCTAAAACCCATTATGCAGCTTTATTCTCAAGAAATAAACCATATTAAAATCTTATATATCATTGCAGTATGTAGTTTTGTACATGCAAATAAGAAATTAAATACAAATTGTGTCCCACAATTATATGACCTATGAACCCACCTTCTTAATGTTATCGCTGTTTGATATGGTCAGTTATACAGGGTGGTCCAACGAAAAAGTCGCACCCCCATACAGAGGGTGTAAAAATAAAGTCAAGAAATCGGTAAAATCTGGTACTGGTGTCGACGGCATTTATTAGCTAATAAGGTTCGCATACGAATCTTCAATATAATAAGTATAATACGCCACTGTGCAGAGTATTAAGAACATTGCGAGTGTGGATCCAAGGAAGTCCTCGCCGTCAGTGTGGACCAAAAGTACTTTTTGTGTAAGAAATTGTAATGAAATAACATCGGAAGAAGTTATAAAAAAAACTATACCTACACCTGCTATAATCACTCCGCGTTATCTGCGCTATTTTCGTTATTCTGGCCATCACCTTGCTCCCTGGTCATGTTCTGTATAGGTTCGCTTTCGGGACTGTCATCACCGGGGGACTCTAGCCGGCCATCGAAAGCGTCTTCTCGGGGGGCCGTCGCGTCCTGGCTATTACTCGGTGCCCGTTGGAAGTCTTCTTTCACCATTGCTTGCTTCTGCATGGGCTCCTGTTATGTTAAAAATGGGACCAGTTCATGAGAAGCTATACTTATAAGATAATAAACCATATTATTATTTGGTAAAGTCTGGTTTTACTCCTAGCTTTTTGGCCGTTTCAATTACGATTAAAAATACGATACCCCTAACCACCGCTACAAAAATCACCAATTTACCTTTTCACTGTTGTCCCCTTCGCTTTGTTGCTGTTTCTGCTGCGCGGCCTGTTGAGCTTGAAGGTGGGCCGTTTGCGCTTGAGTGTTTTGCAAATTTTGCGTTCCCGCCATTATTGCGGGACTTTGGACGTTCGGTTTCCGCAGTTTGTCACCTGAAAAAATCCACCGTGAAAACATCTCCTACGACAATTGCAGAGAAAGCATTGAAAACAAAAAAAAAGTTAACGTAACATCTGAAATTTATCCTGTGGTTGTCATGTTTGTCGGGTAAAGTCCGAATCGGAATTTGACGACAAAAAGCTTTTAAAAATTTTGTAAATAGTAAGAATTTTGAAAACTGAAAATTCAAGTTAATGGAACATTTGAGGCCAATACTTCCCGAGAGATAAGTCAAAGAGCAGAAAAAACGGGTTGACGGCGGAGTTCTATGAAAATGGGATACAAAATTTGAATACAGTCTACAAAAATGCGGAGAAAAAAAAATAGCGATTTGGAGGAAGAAAGAAAAAAATTTAATCTCTCTAAATTTCTATAGGAATAATGTTTCATATATTTCTAAAATTGATAGGAATCCAATTCCTCGTATTATTTAGTAGATCCCGTTCTCTGTGGCACCAGACGGCTGATAAGACACAATAGTCACATATGTTTTTTTTTATACTTTCTTTATACAATAAAAGAGAAACTTGCCTTTCCGCCAGAGCGTGATTTCCTGTTGTTTGAAATATCTGCGATCCTCCGTGTCCATCAACACTAAATTTAGAAAATAACGCACGGAAAACTTTTTGTTAATGTCTCTCATGGTGGGCGTTAGCTCATAACCGGCTAGGAATACTCTAATAGGAATACTTTCACCTAAAAAAAAAAATGCGTCACATTTAGAATATTCTAATTAGTTGATAAAAAATTGGAAATATTATGTCAAGCATTTGAAATATATCAGTAGGAGTGCCACAGGGGAGGAAATTAGGGCCATTACTATTCATTTTGTATATAAATGACATTCTAGAATGCTGCAAACTTCAAATATATGCGGACGATACAGTAGCGGACAAAAGTTTGGAAACATTCTTAGTAATCTTTGAAACGTGCGATATTGTTTTATTATTAAGGACTGATTAGTTTGCTTACAGTCTTGAGGACACAAATGACAATTTGTGTTTGCTGTGATATTACAGACTAGCATTAAAATACCTTCATATTATTATCGCAGAACGAATACATATGGTAAAGCTGAAATGTTTCCATACTTTTGTCCTTACAAAAACTGTGGTATTTAAAAAAACGCGTGTTTATTTTCAGAGAATTTGAATATTGACAAGATAAACCTTGTATTAGTCCGGAAGCCAAAGGTAGACTTTAATATTTAATTTGTCCGCTACTGTAGAAACATTTGGGCACTGCTTAAGAACTGCTAAATAGTGATAAAACATTATGAATTGATTAAATGTTGATAAACCTAAATTAAACACTAATAAAACATAGTGTTGTAATTTTAATAGATTAAAAAAAACGTGTAAAAAGATATTTCATTACCTCTGACAGGTGCACCGTCCATAATTTCATACTTCGCGATCGTTACGTTTTCGGTGAACGTGTTAGGCCCTGATCCAGTCGTTTCTTTTTTGATTATGGCGATTTCCATGTGCTTAATTTTTATTCGAACTAGTAGGAAATAGATTTTACCAACAATAACATCCTTAAGGTGATACCTGAAAAATTCCAACTGGTGTAGAAATCTAACAGAATGAAATATAAGGAAAGATTATGCAGGTAAGAATGTGCGAAAAAGTTCATATTTATATTTAGCAAAAAATTCTAAAACCAAAACAGTTCTGGAATCGTTCTGTGTTGAGGAAACACTGTGGAAAAAAATAAGGATTATGGTGGGATATTTGCAAAAAAATTAAATAATCTAAGGAAGAATATAACTAGTTCTTACTTTGATTTATTGTATTCAAATTCAATATGTAAGCAGTCTTCAATTCCAACCTCCATTTTGATGGAATTATTCATTTCTGGATAACTGGACAAAGTATGTACAGCAATGTCAACTTCTTTGACTATGTCCGCTAACCGCCGTATGATTGTCACTCTCAGAAAATACCTTAACCGAACATTAGCACCTGAAAGTTACATAAAAACGATGATAACCTCCTATGTTTTCAAAAGAGCCTATTTGCCTTTCATCGCCGTCACCGCTAAGTGCGAAATTCGTGCGGTTTTTAAAAATAAAAAATTCCTTGTGTCTGAAAAAAATGTGGGAACCCCATTTTTGTAACAACCCTCGTATAAACACGTTTCATACAATATATTAAGGATACACCATAAAATCTTGCTCATTTTGGCACCAAAATCAAATATATTCAATAAAATAATTGAAAAAGAAACATACCTGTATATACTTCAAATGGTTTTTCAACGCAACTAAACTCAAACGGGTAGCTGGAATGTGCAATCATTTCACCCGGTCTGGCTAATTCTTTCACCAGAGAAATGAACTCATGATGGTTACCCCTGTCATAGAACATCTCTATTTGTCCTATGAACTCCACCTTAATTCCTTGATGTTCCAATTTGCTACCTGGTTTCTTAAGACTAATATTCACCTGTAAAATAGATATTTGTAGATATCTTTTAATTTGAATCATTAGAATCAACTAATTCTGCCTAAAGATAGCCAAATTCTTGAATGAAATAGGAATTAGATGCTAGTGCCATCTATGAGCCAGTAGTGTAGACAAACACTCTCTTCTCATAGATGGTGTTAAGATCTTTCAGATCCCTTTTTTGGTGCTAGAGTAGTAGATATCTCAATTTAGTATTTGAATGCAGATACTGCCAAGGACTTGTATCTAGATACAAGATACATCAAAAAAAGTTAATAGATCCTGACCATAATAGCATTTCAAATATATGTTCTTGACAAAAGACTTGAAGACTAAGCATATTTTTTTTAATGTTTGCAAAGTAATTTCATTCTTCAGAATGAACCAAAAAGAACCTAATATACAGAGTAATCCAAAATGAGTTTATATTTCCTAAGCAATGTTTAATTTAACATTATTGCAACAAAAATGAATTACACTTATATTGTAATTTAACCTAGAATTCTGAGATATGTGAATTATATACAGAGCTTCTTTAAAAAATGGTGCACTGTGAAAGTAGAAGCTTAACATCATGTTTGATTTATCCAGTTGAAAAAAAAAATCAATGACGAGTCATTACAAAGCTTATTTATTATACGGATATGATATCCAAGAAAAGTCAAGTCGCTATTGCTAAGATTCCATATTTCAAAAACATCAATATTATGAACAATTTGCAGTCTTATAAGAATTTTTCCATATGTAAAAACCATATTTTATTTCCAATTAGTTTCAGAAACTTATAATAATCTACCCAAAGCTATATAAGTAATCAAATCATTATTTTGATAATCTTGTATCATAATAATGTGATATGAGAAAGTTTTCTATATTATAAGAACTGTTGCATGGAGTTCTGTCAATCATATTACTGGTCAATGTGTCTAATAGGACAAATAAAATACCCAAAAACCATTACTTCCAAGATCCTGTATTTCAAAAATGTAAAATATATGCAATTTCTAGTCTTATAAGACATCTGCAAAATTACCATACACTCAATTCTAGAAAGTGTATACTGACCAAAGATAGTGAGTTGATGTGTAAATGGTCAATTTATTGAATTAAAGCCAATAAAAATCCGCACGGTACCTTGCCAGACACTGTTTCACCATCATAATACAAGAGTAGCCTTTCTTTTTTGCCATCTTCCGTCTTGACATCGGCGGCCTTTCTTGTTTCCTGTCCATCTAAATACACATCTATCTCCGCGGACTGGCCGAATCCGAAAAAACTCTGCAAAGGTAGTAAACGAAAAATTAATGTCAAAAAAACATACATAAAATAACCTGATACACCTACTTTACTCACCATTATATTATGCTATAAACAATTATTAAAAAGTATACAACTAAAAGATTCGTATCAGTTTCTTGACAACCCTGTTTATTTTATTTAACATTAAACTAAAATCATCATACAGATCGCATGAAGAACAAGAGCATTTGACAATTAAAAAATCCAGTTTAAAATGGCGGCGTTTACATCGAATTCGCCCACAAAACGAGAAAAACGACACGGAACACCCAAATTATACCGATATACATGACATACATGACGTACTCGTCATATAATTTCATAGAATACAGAACAGTGGGATAGGAAGTCAACAACTACTTTGTCAAGTATTTCCTGCCTGCCATTTTCTCTCTTTCAGGTCTTATTCTATGCAAGTCCGTCCCTGTGTTCCAATTGACAGCTATAACAGTTGACAGATTAATGTCTTTTGATTTTTGACGGTTGTTGTGGAAGGTTATGGCAAAGGAGATGTGTCTGTCAGTGGAATGATGGTTCGATAAATGCTATTCAAAATGTTGATATCAAAGTGGTTTTAAAATATCCGAATGGACACTCACGTGAAAAAGAGTGCAAGGATGAAGGCGAAACCTTCCAAACGGATGGTTGGGATGATTATACGATCTAGGAAATCAATTGCAAAAGATGCTGTCATGACGGTGAGTGACATTATCCAATACCCAGATAATTATTCCATAATTTTGGAAAAATCCTCTTAATTTGCATGTTAAGAACGTTTGTGTGATTTACTTTGTTTATGTATTGTGATTTACGTCGTAATATCTAGGCTCAGGGACAACATTGGGCAACCGTCTTTATCAGAATCTGGTCAAAACCTGATAAGGGGACAGCTTTGATTTGATACAAAACATCAAGCAAAACCGCGTTTTTCAAATTTAATAACCGTTTTAGTTATGTGAATGTTTCTTTTGCACAATATTTAGTCAAGGTATGAATTAAAATGCAAAATTATACTCGCAGTAATTATGTATATACAAAGGATTGCTCAATTTCCATACAAAATTCTTTATGCCATACATAAGGCACATTATTACCCGTATCTCATTCAAAAATTATGTGAAACTTACTCAAAAAGATAAATAATTGCATATCTGACTTATATTTTTGTTTGTCCAAAAGTGTTGCTTACAAGTCTAGCTTGAAATAATCTGTACTTATACAAAATAAAGAAGCTATGGAATTTGTTTTTGTTTCATTTGAGAGATAGTTATGTATTTTAGTAAATCAAAACAAGTATATTTTATTGGTGCACATTTTTACTCTAAAGTATCGGTAGGTTTTGTATCCAAACTAAAGTCAAAAAATAAATACTGTAATGTTCACATTGCAATTTTTATGCTTAATGTTTGTAACTCAATTTTTATACAAAAATGTTATTAGAGATAAGATGTGCTATTCCTCATATCAATGTTCCATAAAACATCTAGCAAAAGTAGGTAATCTGATTTATCAATAAGATAAAAATAATGTAGATTATAACACTATTATAATTGTTGATTACCCAAATCTGTTATGAAATCATCTTAAGCATTAGAAGATAAGGAAGTTGCTAATATAATTTTTTTGATATAGTCTGAAGGATAGTTTTTGTTTGACTTAAATTATAAAGATGATATTATTAGACTCCTAGAGAAAGACTATTATACAAATGTCTTTTAAAAATACACTTATTTATTTGTTCTGGTACATTAATTTTGGCTATTAAAATGCTCTAGTCTTTTTATGTATACAGATTTTTTTAACAAGTCTCTGTGACTACCAAATCAATTGAAATTATGTACCTGTTTTTTTTTTCTGGTTTTATAATATACTATTATGATGTATTTTTAAAATATAGGAATTTTTAAATAGACCAGGGGATCTGAAGTTGTTGCAAAAATGTATATACAGTTTTTACATAAAAAATTAGGAATACATCCTGGATATTTTTTTGCTATATGTTGTAGTTGCAAGGTTATTGAAAAAAGTCAAGAGCATTGATTATCAGAGGCTTGTTTTTAAAGTAAGTACCGTTTTTAAATTACGCCGCCGCAGCGCTGCGGTTGCCGTGTAGCGCATGCGCGTCGTGTAGCTACATCTGTTGGGAAACCGCAGACGCCATTACTGAACCATCCTATCGAGTCTACATCTGTTTGCGAGAGTAATTTGGGGCGCTGAACTTGAATATAATAGTGAAAAAATCCTAAAGTGTCTGACCGAATTTGGGGTAAAAAAATGACAAAAAACGATTTAGCCAGGGCTATCCGAGAATCCAAGCACTGAATTGACATCGAATTCGGAATCTACGAACCAATTTACATAGAAAATAAGTTTCCAACTGATCATAGGCGCGCAATAGTCTTTAGATACTTTTTATAAGTCGTTTTTTTGACAAAGTTGAATTCTTGCTAGTATATCAAAAACGAGGCATTTCCCGACTGAATATGCCCCGGATTTGGTTTCAGCGACCCAAAAAACGTATCATATACTGACCTATTTCGTTCCTTTTTGGTACATTACACATTAAAATGCTTTAGATGCGGATCAAATAACCTTTATTCTACGTATTTTGAGCCGCTAAAACCAAACTCGACATCATTTAACATGTGATTCAGTTTAACGTATACATCTAATTATCTAGCGAAACATTGCGTTTTTTTGGGAATAAAAATCCCTTTCTATTGTTGATCGCTACATGTGAGCAAAGCTCTGTACAATAAGGTAATTTGGGGCGCTGAATATGAATATCATAGTGGAAAAAACAACATCAGTTTCTGCAAGCTATGTGTTGCTAATTTTTTTGTCTTACTCATTAGTAGTATTTTGGATCATCCGTGGTTGCTAATATATAAATGACCTTGGTTTCCTAATCTTCAAAGTTTACCTGAAAAAATGTATTTCTAGGTGAGATAATTTCATTGCAGAATATGCCTATTATACATTTTTTGCAGATTACTATACAATTGATCTGTTTTTTAATTTTTAACAAAGTTGCTGACTAATTACACAAATCTTTTCTTCCAGGCATCTGGTATAGGACAGCCCAGCCTTTACCATGCACTGGTGGTCATCTTTCTGGAGTTTTTTGCCTGGGGCCTACTCACAATGCCTCTTATATCAGTATTAAATAACACGTTCCCCGATCATACGTTTCTCATGAATGGACTCATAATGGGGATCAAAGGCATACTCTCTTTCCTCAGTGCCCCTCTTGTAGGGGCCCTCAGTGACGTTTGTGGCAGAAAACTGTTTTTACTAGTCACAGTAAGTTTATTAATATTATTTCTTAGAGTATTTCCATTTTTAGACAATGAACAATTGTTCTATTCCTAACTCCATTGTTGTGAGCTGGATTGATTGTGGGATGTATGGATGTAAATATCTTATTCAGAAGTGGGAATACATGTTTTTTTGAGAACACTTTCACCCAACTGCAGCTTATGATCATCCATGTTGATACTCTATACAGGCAATGTTACATGTCTTTGGAGGCATGCATGTAATAATGGATATATTGTAAAGATTAAGACTAAAACATAAAACTTTTTTGAGTGATATTGTTGTGCAACCTAAATTGTGTGGATGAATTAGTTGTAAACATGTTTTTCCAACAGGTATTTTTCACATGCTTGCCGATCCCATTGATGACCATCAACACTTTTTGGTTCTTCGCCATGGTGAGCATCTCTGGCGTGTTTGCGGTCACTTTCAGCGTCGTTTTCGCTTACGTGGCCGACGTCACAGACGAGAAGGACCGTTCTTTGGCCTACGGACTGGTCAGCGGCACTTTCGCGGCCAGTATGGTTATCTCGCCAGCGTTGGGAGCCTATCTCATGGAAAGGTATAAAATCTTTATTCTGCATTCAGGTCTGTAAATTAAGGGATGATACTTAAGTTTTTATTGAAATATCTTCTGAAGCCACTCAGCGCCGGAGACGGCTGTTCCACTCTTCATAGCAGTGTTGGAACTCGGAGGTTATTTGTCAACTTATTACAGATTACTTATGAAGAAGAAATTGTTAATTCTTTTGATAGCATCAGTGAGACCCATGTAAATGTCACGTGTTAATTTAGGAACTACTAATTCAATATCTTGTATTCTTAATATACTAAGTGACATATAAATCCGAACACCCAGTTTAAATGGTTTTATTTTAATAAAAGTTGGTGAATGTATTTATCTTACTGTAAATAACAAGTAAAAAAATTTTCAGCCTTATCAGTTGGACATTCCGGTTTTAATACTGCTTTTTTTCAATTCACTAACGCTCTAAAAATGAATATTTCAGCCGCAGTAAAGAATCAACGTTCGCGGATTTTGGTTCTTGACATCCTTTACGATCGGTTACGATGCCTAGAGTACGGAGACCTGTACGATTTCGTCAACTTAGTGAGTTTGATAGGGGCCGTATAGTGGGACTTCGGGAAGCTGAACTTTCTTTTCAGGCAATTGCAGTTAGAGTGCAAAGAAGAGTAGACACTGTGGTCAGGCATGGCTTCGAGAAGGCCGTACGTAAAGAGCAAGGGGCACTGGACGCCGGCGTAGAACAACAGACCGTGAAGATCGCCGCCTAAGATTATTGGCCTAAAGGGACCGTTTCTCCACTACCAGGTCCATTGCAAATGAATGGTTTGCAGAACACGGAAGACCTATTGGCATGCGAAGTGTTTACCGACGAATGAGAAGTTTTGGCTTGTTTTCATACCGGCCACATTGGGTCCTCCCTTTAACTCGAGAACACCGACGTAATTGCCTTGAGTGGTGCAGACAACGGTCACTCTGGGATCAGGAATGGAACAGTATTGTCTTTAGTGACGAGTCTCGATTTTGTTTAGGCATGCACGATGGTCGTGCCAGGGTTAGAAGGCGACGTGGTGAAAGGAGGAATCCACAGTTTTTTGTTGAAAGACATGTTCATCACACTGTTGGAGTTATGGTTTGGGGTGCTATAGCTTATGGTTCCAGGTCACCTTTAATCTTCATCAGAGGTAACATGAACGCGCAGCGTTATATCCATGAAGTTCTAGAACCCCATCTTTTACCCTATCTTGACACTCTGGCAGATTCAACTTTCCAACAAGATAATGCCCGACCACATGTTGCAAGAGTCACAATAGACTTCTTTCAACATAATGATGTCACATTGTTACCATGGCCACCAAGATCTCCCGCCTTATCCCCAATTGAGCACGTGTGGGATATGATGGGTAGGAGATTGCTCAATTTGCAACGTCCTCCTCAGACTCTAGAAGCACTTCGAGAGGAGTTGGTGGTTGCCTGGAATGAGATACCACAGGAGGACATTGACCACCTCTCAGAAGCATGCCTAGGCGCGTTGGAGAATGCGTAGCACATCAGGGTGCATCCACACATTATTAAAGGTCAAAGGGCTTTAAAGCAGTGCAATCATTTTGAAATTTCTATCATTTACTTATTATGCTTCATTAAGTACTTATACAAAATTTTATTAAAATAAAACCATTTAAACTGGGTGTTCGGATTTATATGTCACTTAGTATACTAATTGCAGTTGAAAAAGTCCGCAGAATAAAGTAATCATTTTTGGTATATATTTATATGTTTAAGATTTGTTATCGGACTTGTTCCAAAACTTGATGATATTAAACCTACACAAAGAACATTTAATCTATTGCAGATGGTCGGTATCACTGGTGGTAGCGCTAGCGACAGCAGTGGCCATCCTAGACGTATTCTTCATCCTAGTTGCCGTGCCAGAAAGCTTGCCAGAAAAAGTGCGAGTGTCGCCGATAAGCTGGGAGCAAGCTGATCCGTTTTCAGCGTTGCGTAACGTTGGAAAGGTTAGTTCATTGAATGCAGCCAATAGACTCTTCCTAAAGTTGGGATAAGCAGAGTGTAATTTTTGTCAAAATAGTCAAATATTCGAAGTGACATACAGGGTGTTTCAGTTTATTGTTGCCTAACTTTAAGATTCGATAGAACTTTTAAAATTAATGCATAAAGTCTATATAAACATGGATCGAAAAGTGCGTGGCTTCCGAAATACAGGGTGTTTAAATTTACTTTCTAAAATAGTTTTTTTATTTCGGACAATATTTGATGTATAACAGTGAAATTTGGTATACAAGGGTTTTTTGGTACGAAAAAACGAACCATGGGCATAGTTTTACTGTAGCCGCTAGAGGGCGCTCTCTATTGTACCTGTAGTGTATTAAAATGACCGACATTTTTTTCTTAGTGCAATTCTTTGCATTTTGAAAAAACTGATTCTTCGCACTTTTCAACATAAAAAAGCTCTCCTGTGAGTTTTCGTTATAGTTAGCCGTTTTTGAGATATTTCGATTTTTAAGGTTCCAGTTACCAGGTACCGAAAAAATCTACCTATCTATCAGGAAATATACGACATGTCACTCAGGCGTCGCACGCTGTGTAGGTAAACCTAGCTGTTTGTTTATAAATCGGATTTGAAAAAAACGATTCCTCCAGCAATGATGAACTTCTCGAATTGATATTGCGGATTGTTCGAAAGAACTGCGCTTTTTTACTAATTCTGATAGATTATTTTTTCTCAGGATTCGACGATAATGTTACTGTGCATCGCGGTGTTTCTGTCCTATTTACCGGAAGCGGGCCAGTACAGTTGCATTTTCGTCTACCTTAAACTAGTAATGGGCTGGACGCCCTTGATGGTTGCAGTATTTGTTGGCCTGGTAGGGTTACTAGCTGTCATCACACAGTTATGTTTAGGTGAGTTGACTTGACTTCAAAACTTTTTTCAGTCGCCTTTTCATTTAGCTGTAAATACAGGGTGTCCGCAAAGTTGGGGTTTTCCTTTACACGACGTGTAGATCTTGAAAACATAAGCAATTTTTCTTAGTACCATATACACCAATGTCTTAAGGAAACCGAGATCAAGGGCTCTGCAACATCGAAAATATCTGAATACCGTCCTGTAGCCGCTACATCACCGACCGGTACAAGGTCACAGGCTCAACTCGACGACAGAACTGGATCGGGGTCAGTGTATCAGGTCAGTATGCAACCTTCAACCGACGGTTACGGTCACGCGTGTAGAGGTAATCGCGTAGACGAGAATCCCTCAACAAGCACTAGAGACGTGGCTAGATAAGTGCAAGTATCAAAAACTAAAGTGTGGCAAACGCTGCGTGAAGAGGGGCTGTATGCGTTTCACGTCCAACGTGTACAAGCCCTTCAACCTGACGATTTTCCAGCAAGAGTGCGGTTTTGTGAGTGGTTGTTGCATCAACATGACAATAATCCGGACTTTTTGAAGTGCATATTGGTGACAGACGAATCTGCGTTCACGCGTAATGGGGTGAACATTTACAACAAACATTTTCGGTGAATGTTTGGGCTGGCATGGTAAACGGTATGCTCATTGGACCATTTATTCTCCCAAATCGATTGGACGGGATGCAATACCTAGACTGTTTACGCAACATTTTGCCTTCCTTGTTAGAAGATGTGCCATTAAGTGTAAGACGATCAATGTGGTTTCTGCGTCCTCTGGGTAGCGCTTCAGCTGATTTCATTTTCTGTTGGAGCGGTATGTTTTCGGGCAGAGACGTACTTAGCCCTTCTCGTCAACTGGAGAGTGAGTACTTTTTCCTTTATTTTTTTTACTTGGTCGCCCTCGTTTCACTACACATTACCTTTGTTATTTCAAGGGTAGTTGTTTCTGAAAAGGGAAACCCCAACTTTGCGGACACCCTGTATTCCACTGATATTACTGATAACGGAGTGTAATCTGGAAGATAGCACTAGTGCTTTGAAGACCAAGGTTTTAAATAGACAAAAATTTCAATTGCCGATCTGCTGATCACGTCACTTGATGTCAAAACGCGATGAAGTTGCGATAATAGGTTATCTTCCTAATCTGTGTTTTTCTCGTCTGTTTTTGACAGTTTGAGCTTCAATCACATTGCCATTGCCGCTCGTTTATCTCTTTAGTTGTCAATAAATGAAATGCAGAATTTCGTTTACCATTTAACGGAAAATCCCTAGTGAATTCAAAACATGGACAATTATAATATACTAATAACAAAAGCGCCGGATTTGAGTTTGCTGCCATTTTTTTTAAAACTGCTATGGTGTTTACTTGATGACAGCTGTCATGTCCAGACCACGCGATTAGACATCATGGAGCAGTATTCAAACTCACTACAAAAATGGAGAAAATTACGTGGAAACAGTTTGCTAGTTACGTACAATTTTCGGTCGCAAGAATGAGTCGACAGTTCGCCGTTAATTACAAAATTTGAGAAAAAATTCACGTTGCTGAATGTGAAGACTACTAGGTGAGCATCTGTACACAGCTTTTGAGAGCACAAAGAAAGTTGGGATCTAGGGGCCCATTCACTTTCTTACACGTGAGCTGTTACGTCAAGACGTTTGAATCGAGAGTCGAGCTGCCGGTCTCGATTCAAGGCCAGAAAATTCCATAGTCCAGTAGAACTAGGAAATTTCGAAATGATATTGCCTTTGCATTTTTTTTATACATGTCTATAATGCTTTCCCTTTTACTAATGTTTGTTTATTTTGTCATTTCATTGTTCACTTTTGATAATTGTTTCTATAATTCGTATAATTTCTTTTTGCAGGGATATTGATAAAGAATCTAGGTTCTAAGCACACGATTATGTTGGGCCTACTGTTCGAGATGCTCCAGCTGCTATGGTATGGTTTTGGTACCACCACTTGGATGATGTGGGGCGCCGGTATTCTTGCCTCGATGAGTTCGATCACATATCCTGCCATTTCCGCATTTGTTTCCGTTCACAGCACCGCGGACAGACAAGGCGTCGTCCAAGGTAAGAAATAACCGCAGGATTTATTCCACACCGTACACGTCTAAAAAAATGCGTTAAAAAAGATGGCGGTTATGTAGAAAAATAGCCTAAAAATCAACGTTTCCAGTGGTGAATTCGTTTTTCAAATAAGAAATTGTAAGGTTTGAAAAGATTCATCTATTAGTGGGCTTGAGTATGAGTTATTTTATCTCGAATGAAACACTTGTTTTTCACACCGGAATCCTTTCTGAAATATTGATTTGCTAGTTATATTGTGGTAATGATTATTCAATTATATGTAGTGTTCTAAATGTTCTGGCAAAAGATGATAATTTATTTTAAATATAAAAATTAGAACCAAATATGATATGAAATTTTTTATATTCAACCACTGCAATTCTTGTAACATAGATTTCATTTTGGTGTGCTTATTTTTATTCAATATTATTCTCATAGCTTTATTTTGCAAGACTTGTAATTTTGAGAATACAGCTTCATTGGCAGTGAACAATATAGTAAATGCGGTAGAATAATTGTATTATAAACTATTTTCTTGGAATAGGTAGCAAGACTATGAGAAGCCCTATAAAAGTAATTTGTTTTCTTGGCAATTTTTGAAATAATGTATTCATAGTGATCCTCAAACTTTTCATTTTCATCCAGGTATTTCCCTATTAGCATACATTTTGTTTTAGACGTATTTTATTTTATTTACATTTAACCAATTTATGACTGATAAGGCTTTGCGTGGAAAGTGTAGAGTCAACCTACTTGACGCCTTTTTTGCAGGTATGGTGACTGGCATGCGAGGTCTATGCAACGGCCTTGGTCCGGCTATGTTCGGAATAATATTTTACATGTTCCACGTAGATTTAAACGCTGATAATACAAACAATGCTACACATTCCACGACAACATTCGAAGAGTATTCGCAGGTAAGATAATTTTTTTAAATTATTTGGTGTTAGGTTGTTTTTGATTGGGATTCGGTTCGTCGGAATTTGGATAGGTAGATAAACCTGATTAGTTCCAAATAAACACCAGAAGAGTGGAATCCAAGATATGCTGGGTGAGCCTCACAGCAAAACCACTATGAATTATCAGAAAAAAAACTAGGAAGTTTAGTCGAATTTTGTACTGACATTGTTTAATAATTTGTCTGCTAAAACTTCTTTTTACATTATTTTCAGCTTGTGCCTGGTCCACCATTTGTTTTTGGTGCTTTTCTAGTCATATGCGCGCTATTCGTCGCCTCGTTTATACCTTCCAAAAGTCCTGTGGAGACAAGTAAGTCTATGTTTTATTTATTTTTAAGCAGTTGCTATTATATTAAGAAATTTTAACAAAACTACAAGTTCGTACCGTAACAATATGAAAGTTTTGCAATTCAGCTTCGTTAAAAGTAATTTCCACCACACTTCTGCGGTACCCAGAGAGAACAAAGTTTCCTTACGTGTGAATGGTCATGCAGAATTGAACGAATTGCTGGTGATGAAGGTGTATGGTTTCTATCTCCGGTCTTTGTCAAGCATTTTCCTCACAGGAGTAATGTTTTCCTCTTACTGAAGTTTGCGGCCTTCCTTCCCTCTCAGCGTCATCCAGAGTGAAATTGCCCCTTTAGAATTCTCTGTACCACCTGAATATAGTCGTACGATGAGGACAACTCTTCACTGCCAACGTCATTTCTTCTAAGCACTGGTCTTTGCTTAAACCACGCGTAAAGTTATACCGTAAAACTGCCGTTATCACACTGTCAACACGAATGAACAACTAAATCAGCTGGCGGCTACTATGCACTCATGGACATGTCTTAACATGCAGTAACATGCACACTCCTGCGTCCGTTTGTTAAGTGATATTGCAAAACTTTTATAGTACCCTTTGTATAGTGCATCTTTTTATTTATTTCTTATTTCCTTTAGGTATTCCGCTAGACACCCACTACGAAATGGAACACGGGCAGAAGGTGGCCGGTACGTTAAGTCCTTTAATACCCAGTAGTAGAAGTATTGACGCTGCGATACTCTAAAATGTGATTTCCGTATTTTTATGTGATTGCGAATAATGATAATTTTGTTCTGTCTTTGAACAGCTGGGATATTTCTCGGAGGCTCACGAAAAAAATACGAAATTCTTCAAAATCGTTGTACAAACGAGGCGACATCTTCGCATTCGTGAGAGAAATTTTCCGACTAGATTCTTCTTAATCACTTCTAATAGATGCCCCTTAACTTGAATCAAGAAGTTAGCTTTTTCGTTCCAAATAAATGTTTTTTGATAATTCTGAACAAAAAAGTTTGCTTGATGACTGAAGTTTTAAGTTATGATCAATTTAAAGTTCTAAATCGCCCTGAATGCCATTTTCAATGATCTAAAACTGGGCTAAATGTTATTACTTTTAATGTGCATGAATTTTTATGTAATTGGTGTGGTTTTTTACAACTTGCTGTAATTTGGATAGAAGAGCTTCGTAGTTTTTTTGAATCGATGAGCGGAGACGCAATTTTCAATACACAAATGTTTTTCTCCGAGAACTATCTTGTACAAGCTGTACGCTTTCCGTAGAGAGAGCATTGAGATCTCAGAATGAATATATTTTGCATAAACAAATGTACATACAAAAGGATCGTGCGGGTGATAAGAGATGGAAATATCGATGTTTTAGGAAGGATTACTTCCGAATTAATACTATTTATTAAAAGATGATCGTTAGAAAGGGACTTTTTGCCGTAAATTTGTAGGTTTTTGTTGATATTTTATTTTTAATGCAATTTTGCGCTACTTTTTTTTAATGACAAAAGCTGCTTTTAAATGTTCCGAGCCCGTCGTTGAGCTTGACAATTTTCAGAAGCTTTAACATGTCGTTCGTCAGATTGTTTACAAATGGTTAATAAGTATTTTGACATGATTTTCGCAGTAACATATTTAGTTCACGACAAACTTATAGTGTCTGTTTACATTTTTCTCACAACACTATCATTTCAAGTGTGTTGAAAAAAATAGGGAACTTCCTTAAGCGTCGACTTCCTTTTCCGTGGTTCAGAAATACTGAAAATACGAAATCTTAGGAAGACTGACTGACGAGTGAACTTGGGAAGTCATATTTTTTTTGGAAAATTGATGTCAAATTTGGTTGGGCATCTTTTCAACGAATGCATATAAGAATGTTTTCTGCTAGCCGTTCGTGAAATAAAAACATATTGCTACATATCTTAAGTGATAAAATTAAGGTATTTAAGAAATCGGGTAGACCTAGTCTAATAGACAATAATCAAAAATAGGCTTAAAGCTTTAAAAGCAGTCGTGAACATTTGAAAGCAGTCAAAAAATGTAAGTTAGATGATTAACCGGACCAGCAACTTAATTTGACATGTTTTTTTGGACAAGCTTTTCAAAAATATAAGGTGTGATCATTTAATAATTTTAAATATGCTTTGAAAAATACCCCCAAAGAATCGTCAATCAAATTGTCGCAACCGAATTTATACATATACTGCCACAAAGTATGAGTTTTTATGATAATCATACAGGGTGTTTCCTGATTGAAAGTATGTATTTATGGGGCGATTTTTTGGGTCCACGTTAAGAATAAAACTTCCTACGAACGTATGTCTTAACTTTCCAGATACACAGTGGTAAAATTTTCAAAAATAAGATTTTAATGAAATTTGTCATACATGTATTATACTTTATTTTAACGCCAAACATTAAAACATTCATGACATATGATCATATGAATATTTCTTCTTGAAATTGACCCAAAAATCGCCCTCTTAAATGTTGATATTCAATCGGGAAAGACGCTGTATAAACAACTGTTAAAAAAATAGAATGATTTCACTTTTTTCGCAGATTTATTGGCAACTTTGTAACGGAACAACTGTACCGAAACATGTGATTGTGATTAAGATGTGAGGTAAATAGAAGAGCCTAATTGGTGGACAGTATTTTCTTCATATACAAAGGACTATCAAAGGTTAGAGTTGTCATTGTGCCGTACGTTAGACTAGATCAATGTAACTCATTTTTTTAACTCTCTGCAAGACAACACTTATTTAAAATTACTCATACTATATTCAAATACAGAACAGTGCATGCCTTTGCAGTTTTTTTGGTCAATGAAAATTGAAAATAATGTTCGAAGTACAAGTCCTACCTAGAAATTGTATTTTTTTGAAATAATAACGCGAGGTATGTATTTCCAAACTGTTTCAGTTTATGATCCTGTATTGATAAAATTTTTAGAACTTGAAGTAATGGAGAGAAACCTCAGTTGATACATTATACTGCCAGTTCATAATATTCTAATCATATTAGCAAATTTCCCTAAAATAATTGTAAACTCTGGTTTTATTGGTGCAAGTTGTTCAAGGGCGGTATTTGAAACATGGACGCATAAAACGGGTACACCAGTTTTTGTAAGAAAACTTTATTCGACAACAAAAAATGAGAGAAAACGCGTTTTTTGGGATTCAATCGAAAGTGTTGACAGAAATGAAAAAACTTCGTTCAAAGAAAATTTAATAGCAAAATACATGTGTTTACCTTGCCGATATGAATAACAAACCATTCCGAAAGATAAATGTTATTTTTATGCGAAAAACAAAGGTTACGTTTTTTTCTTCTAAACAAATTCAAACATTTCGTGTTTGTGAGTAATTGAACAAATGCGCTACGATATTCGAAAAACAAACCTATACACATTTTAAAACAAAGCGGATGCGTCTATCATCTTTTGTTGCAAATTACTCACGCATACAAAATGTTTCAATTTGTTTAGAAGAAAAAACGTAACCCATCCTTTTTTGAATAAAAATATCTTTTATGTTCTGGAATGGTTTCCGATTCATATCGGCATGGTAAACTAGTGTATTTTGCTATAAAATGCCCTTTGAACTAATCCTGTACAAACAACAGGTGTTTTGGGATAAACAATTAAAGATTCTCAAAAACTACTCCAATTTTGTTGTGAGTATTTAGAAGTACGAATCCTCCAAATTTGAACCATCGTCGCATTACCAACAAGTGCCAAAACCTGCAGTTTGCCTCGGTATTCGGCCATAACTATTAGTCAGATCTTTTCAAGTGCCTCATCTTGCAAGTCTCGTAAATACCTAAAAAAATCTTATAGGAAGGGTTTTTTCGTTCCTGCCAACACTTTCGATTGAATCCCCAAAAACAATTTTTCTCATTCTTTGTTATCGAATAAAAAATGTTCCCACAAAAACTGGTGTACCCACAACTTGCAGCAATAAAACCAGACTTTGCAATTATTTCGCAAACCAGGGGTATTTTCGTCTAATATGATTAGACTAAATCCCCAACTACGTTTTACCCTTGCGAACATGTTTTCTCCACTGCACATGCTCAATGGCAGTTTTTACGGTTCTCTATTTTTCCTTAACTTATCGATATTTTTTTGCTCCCAAGTGCCTATTTGCCAATAAACTCTAACCAATCACTATTAGCATAAACTTTATATTTATTATGTATGTGCTACTATGACATTTTAAAAATAAACGTTATAAGCTAAAAAATCATTTTCGTGTGTCAAGATGGTCACTTATTTGGAAAAATGCAGCAGACCGAAAAGGTCATGTCGTGGACCAATGTTTCTTTTTTCAAATTCCTAACATATAATTCGTTACATTTGCTTATGGTCCAAGTGAAATGCTTGGGCTGTTTTTTAGTCGTTTACTCAAATTGCCAAAAATCTGTTTTACTTCGATAAAATTGAGCTGGTGTTCTGGTTAGTTGTCTCTTATACTAAACCAATGATGTCAATTCAAAGCAGACACAACAAATAATGAAATATTTATATGACAAACATAGAGATTATACGTTTTGCACATAATATTAGACAAAATACAGAAATGTCTCACTAGCTGTCTTTCTCTGCTTTTATTTTTAAATACTTAATGTACAAAGTAATAGTCGGTAGGATATGTACTAGAAAGTTATTTTATAGTTTTCCTTTTAATTGCGAGACAATTTCCTCAATGATTCTTTTGAATGGAGTCTCTGTGAACAAAATGAATGAGAATTTTCCGTGGTGATACCACGCGAGATATTTCACGATCCAATTTACGTTCAGTTTTGCAATCCCAGGTTAACTTTAATGTGAGGTGTGATAACTTTAAAGTTGGCTGTCAGTTGCCCAGAAATTCGTTTTCAAGTTTTGGTTAACAAACTCATAAATGCTGATGCGACTTTGTTTTTAATTTGTGCGTTTCGTGATGCTCGGTGTTAGTGTTTCATGTTAACGTTGTATTAGAGTAAAGTTGACATTGAAAACCATTAACTGAGAGTCAACTTGAAGTTAGCAATGAATTTGCAGTTAGCTTGCGATTGAAACAACGCGTATCAAACTGCTTTAATAAAAGTGTCTTTTCTTAAGACAGACATTTTTGCAGTTTATTTTTATTTGTTCACACAGACCTATAACAGGATGTTCCGATTAAGTTTTATTTTTCTGTTGAACCTCAAAGAAAATGTTGAAAGTAAGAGCAATAACACCCTAATGTCTTGTGAATGGTATGATTTTGGCTGTGAACTTATAAGGAACATCCTGTACGTCGAACTCTGTAAAATTGAAGAAATGCCATTAGGGTTGCTGTTAGGTATAACGATGTTAAAAAATGACAAAAATCGAACGTATGTTTTCTTGATTTTTTAATATTATGTACACTTTTCTTGGTCTATAAAAGTATTATGTAATTAGATAAAAATATATACATTACTTGTTTCTGAAATGCAGTTTAAATTCCAAGGTGTAGCTATGTGTGTCATGTATGTTTCTCATCAAATCTTTAGTGACCAAAATCTACCTCTATGAATCTTTATGTTGACCCAGGCAAGGTTCAAGAAGTATTCCCTCTGCAGTTAAAACACAAAATAAAAACAATCCAAATCTAACCCCGTTCTTGTTTGTTCCAATTGGATTATGTCTCCATCATAATAATAAAAAATAAATACCCAAGTACTTGCATCAAAATGAGATTCACGTCAGTGCAATGATGATATTTCCGAAAGAAGCAATAGCTTGTATGTCTTGGCACAGAGAAAGCATTTTCTTCTCAAGCTAATAAAGTATGTCCTTTAATTTTGGCACAAAATATTTTTTAATGAATGAATTTATTTCAACACCAACTAGTTATTATACTACCAATACATTTTGATTATGTTTTCCTTTTTTCCACTTTGTTCTCAAGATTTTTTTCTTTTGATTGTTTTTTTTTATTTCAATATATTTTTACTTTATACTGATCTATTTGTTTTTTTTTAATTTTCCCTTGTTTTCTTCATTTTTTTCAAACAAACTCACTGTAATTTACATCTCATAATGTTAAGCCTATTTTCCGACAATGCTTGTACAAAAAACTTGCTGGTTCTCAGAACTGTATCTAAAATTAGAGGCAAAGGAAGGTGTTTCGATAAAATTTGGTACAGTTCAGTATTTTCTCTATTAGAAATTGTATATTCTAATATAAGAGGTGCTGTATGGTTCCTATATTTCCGCAAATGCGATGTGGATCATCTCCAATTCTTGATTTATGGTAAGGAGTCAGGACATGACTTCTTATTCTGCTCACGGTTCTAATGTTCACATGCGCATGCATCCGCATAGAGGTGTAACCTGAGGAAACGAAGATGAAGACGGGACATTATTTTTTTCTGTTGGTTATGTACCTGTCTCTAATTGCTGTTTTTTCATTATTTTTCTAAATGACCCTTTGATTATTCTAAGTATAACTGGGCGACGAAAAGAAAAAATAACATGTTCGATATTTATTTAAGTATTTCATATACAGAAACGTAGTTTATTGCACAAAACAAATCCATTATTTAATAATGAGGATATATAAGAACTAAAAAACAATCTATAATCCTAAAATAAAAAAATACTTTATATTGAAACCTTATACGATGTCAACTTTTATCGTTATCATTTGAGGAACTTTTTATCTTAGAAATAAATTGCTAGTTTTTCATTATTTCTTCTAAATGACCCTTTGATTATTCTAAGTATAACTAGGAGAAGAAAAGAAAAAATAACATGTTCGATATTTATTTAAATATTTCATACACAGAAACGTAGTTATTGCACAAAACAAATCCATTATTTAATAATGAGGATATATAAGAACTAAAAAACAATCTATAATCCTAAAATAAAAAAATACTTTATATTGAAACCTTATACGATGTCAACTTTTATCGTTATCATTTGAGGAACTTTTTATCTTAGAAATAAATTGCTATTTTTTTATTATTTCTTCTAAATGACCCTTTGATTATTCTAAGTATAACTAGGAGAAGAAAAGAAAAAATAACATGTTCGATATTTATTTAAATATTTCATACACAGAAACGTAGTTATTGCACAAAACAAATCCATTATTTAATAATGAGAATAAATAAGAACTCAAAAACAATCTCTAATCCTAAAATAAAAAAATACTTTATATTGGAACCTTAAACGATGTCAACTTTTATCGTTATTATTTGAGGAACTTTTTATCTTAGAAATAAATTACTATTTTTTCATTACTTCTTCTAAATGACCCTTTGATTATTTTAAGTATAACTGGGCGAAGAAAAGAAAAAATAACATGTTTTATATTTATTTAAATATTTCATATACAGAAACGAAGTTATTGCACAACACAAATCCATTATTTAATAATGAGAATAAATAAGAACTCAAAAACAATCTCTAATCCTAAAATAAAAAAATACTTTATATTGGAACCTTAAACGATGTCAACTTTTATCGTTATTATTTGAGGAACTTTTTATCTTAGAAATAAATTGCTATTTTTTCATTACTTCTTCTAAATGACCCTTTGATTATTTTAAGTATAACTGGGCGAAGAAAAGAAAAAATAACATGTTTTATATTTATTTAAATATTTCATATACAGAAACGAAGTTATTGCACAACACAAATCCATTATTTAATAATGAGGATAAATAAGAACAAAACAAAACAATCTATAAACCTAAAATGAAAAAATACATATTGGAACCTTATACGATGTCATGGTTGTTATTAAACACAAACGAACCTTGCGGTTGAGTATGTTCCCCAAACATAGTCTGACTATTAAAAGTGAACTTAAATGGTGGCGCTGCGTTTTGGGAACTTGTCAAACGATAATTCCCGTTTTCTTCGATCATTGTGACATCATCTGGTATGTCTTCACCGTGACCGATATTATCGTCGATGATCATTTGACTCTCGCAATGCTTTGTTCCGAATTCAGAGAGCACCACCGTTTCATCGTGGCTGCTCCATTTAGTGATTTTTGGCGGGGGACTGATGTTTATGGTTCGTTGCGGCATTGATGGTTTTATAAAATGGAACTAAAAACAAAAAATATTGTTATTCAAACGGTAATAAGACATATGAAATTTAATAAAACATGTAGAATGGAAGCTTGTTTACGTCTACATTTTTCAATGTGTTATGTTCGCAGTGAAAACGCAAAATGATAACACGTATGGTCAAGAGCTCTGAATGTTTTGCTACCCCAGCATCGGCTGACAGTAACTGAAAAAAAAGCTCATTTGCACACCATTATACGCCCGAAACAAAAATAAATCGATTATCTTCAAAAAGGAAAGAAGAACAGCTTGCAGAAAACGGCGTCATATGCAGAAAAATCCTGCTCACAAAGACATCGTACCGTCTCACACCTCAGCGGTTGCGATGACGAAAATCCACCAATTTATCTTTGTTAGGTCGGAAACTTTTCAGACCACCTTCGTATGTGCGCAAAACTTTATAAAAAGCGAGGAACCTTCAAAAAAAAAACCTGAAACGAGTTTTGGTTCAGCTGCTAAAAAAGTTTCTCTTGCTGAACACGTTGGGAATTAGCGGATCGTCCACCATACAGCCCTGACTTAGCACCATCATCTTTTTCCAAAACTTGAGAATTTCGCGGTGGGAAGCGCTTGGAAAATGACGTTGAAAAAAAAACAGTTACTAAGGGTTGACGACGGGAATCAAAAGCTGGTGCCAAAGAAATATTTAAATGTTTATAGTGAAAAAAATCTTGATATTTCAGTTTGTAATACAATAAATAGAGATTCTCTAACTCCATTACAAAATCTTTCTTACTTTAAAAAATGACCAAACTTGCTCAGTTGGATTTATTACAACTACAGAAAGTGTTTTATACTTACATCTTTATCATGTCTGTTGTTATGGCAGTCAAACGATGCTAAATCTTCAAACATGTTGTTCTGTGAATTTTTCTCAAACACAAAAGTTTTCTTTATATCCCCAAGAGGCCTTCTATCGGAGTTCATACTGTATAGACTGCTTGACTCAAGTTCATATATCTTGACACCATCATTTTGTTTGTATAGAACCGCTGGTTGCATATTTGTACATTTAGGAATATTCACATGTCTTGGTCTTCTTGGCGGAGTTTCATAGACCCATTCGGAGCTTGGAACGAAACTGAAGCCAGGCAGAGGATCTTCTAAATCTTTTGATGGTGTTTCATCATCACATGATGGGTCTGCAAACGTGGGTTCAGCAGGTGTCTTCAGTCCAAGTAATACATCATTTATTTCTCCCATCTTTTTGTTAATAGCTCTTTTACAAAGTCTGAGATTGTCTTCTCTAATATGCACCGACAGATCCTCTTGTAACAAATTGCAAAATTCACTTTTATCTTCGCCGATCGTAAACTTTTTAGACCTGTATTCTAAATTGCTGGATTGTAGATTATTTGCAATCTCAAGTCCAGCGTACTTTCTGTTTATTTCTTTGAATATGCTTTTTGATTTGCCTTTCGGTAAATTTTCTTGCACCTTAGAATAGCTATTTGAAGATTGAGGAGAACTATCTAAAATTTTGCTGCAATAATCTGCAGCACTTATAGCAGTGTCGATGCCTTGTTCCAAATTTTTCTTTTGAATTCTAGCAGAACGTCTTTGATTTTGCACATTACAGCCTGATTTAAATTGGTTGAAGATACCATGCAAATCCTCTTTCAAAATACATTTATTCTCTTTGTCACGATCAAAGTCGTTTGAAGCTAAAATTTTACGAAATGAATTTATATATACAATTTATTAGTTCATGTTTTCATACCCATATTTCTACTTGCAGAGTCGGATACAATTCCTTGTGATAAAAATCCTGGGGGTACCTAAGATTATAGGAAATTAACAACAAAAATGATAAATTGCAATATTAACTTACCGTTAGGCGTTTTGATGTGATATTTGGCGGGTTTATAGCTCTTTTCTTGTTATTAGTTTTCTTATCTTTTCTATTCGTGATTCTTTTTGCGTGTCTATACATACTTTTTCCCTCCAAAACAACCGGTAAGGTGTGTTTTTGTGTTTTTGCACTTTTTTTGAATATACCACTAATTTAAAATTTGCGGTGACTAGCAATGCAAAGTTTAAATTCCGAAGAATAGAGAAAGAAACACTGAAAAACGCTCAAAATCAACAATATTCGAATTCAAAAGAACTACATGACTTGTACGTCACTGTCATAAAACGGTAAGTTATTAATTCACAGAGCTGGGGTGCGTTTGGTAATGGAATGTAGATTGACAGATTAAATTTTACTGTGGGATACTGTAATGACACTTGATGACAGCCGACTAATTTCTAGCCACGCTTTTTACGACCATTGTTATTATTATAATAGACCCTAGAGATACGGGGTAGCAATTATCATGAAAAATATATATTCTGCCAATTTTGAGAAGTTTTTGATCACCAAATAAAATAAGCAAACAATGAACCATGAGAATGACAACTGACAGAACTCGGTGCTGTTGCGTCTTGTAGAACTTCCGATTTCTCTGTTTTTTCTCTTAAAACTTTTAGATTGTAGTCTGATAGATTATTTAAAAACAAAAAAAGTGTGGATGAAGCACGCTTTTCATGAAAATGTTTTCCCAAAACATTGTATTTTTAGCTGTTCCTTCCATCGTTATCTCCACCGCCATCTGTCTGTGCATATGTCATATATGAGGCGCTTGCCTGCGGTGTTGCCGGATTGGGCTCCAGATTTAGGGAAAAATTTGAAAAGTTGAAAATTTATATACAAGTGTATATTAATTAATGAATCACAAACACGAAAAACTGAAACAAACAACAGTAGCAAAATAAAATGCGATTCCTAATAAGTATAAATAAAAAAATAACAGTAGTAAGCTAAAAAATGATAAATTATAAATAATTATAAAAAACAAAAAATAAAAACAGTAGTAAAACAAAAACTAATTCCATGTAATTATAAAAATCGAAAAATAACAAACAGCAGTAAAATAAAAAGCAATTCTAAGTAATTATAAAAAACAAAAAATATAAACAGTAGTAAAACAAAGAAAAACAATTCCGTGTTGAATAAAAAGCAATTCTAAGTGACAACACAAAAAAAAAGTAAAAAAAGTAGTAAAACGAAGAATAATTTCATTCCATCCAAATTGCTTTTTATTGTACTGTATTTTTTGTTTTTTATAATTAAATGGAATTGTTTTACCACTGTTGTAATTTTTTGTTTTTTTATAAGCACTTAGAATTGCTTTTTATTTTACTGCTGTTTGTTATTTTTTGTTTTATACTTAGTAAGAATTACTTTTAATTTTACTAGTGTTGTTTGTTTCAGTTTTTTGTTTTTGTGTATCATTAATATAAATGTATATAAATTTTCCACTTTTCATATTTTTTCCTAAATACAGACCCCAATCCTGCAGCACCGCAGGCAAGCGCCTCTCATATATGACAATATGACATATCCACAGACGTCAGCGTCATATGGTGGTGGAAATAATGGGGGAAATAACTGCTAAAAAAATACAATGTTTTGGGAAAAAATTTCATGAAAAGCGTGCTTCATCCACACTTTTACCCTCTATAAGTTTCAAGTGAAAAAACAGTGAAATCTATAAGACGCAACAGTACCTATATTTACGTCAAACAATATACGAACGCAGCCCTAGATCTTCAGTTACATACTCATTAGGAACACGTATTCTTATCCGCCATTTTCGCTCCAACAGCATTATACCCTACAAAAATTTAGAATACGGATCTGTATTTCTTCTTTTTAGAGACATCTAGCGGAACTTTCGTAAAGCTTGAGCATAGTCTCTTTTTGGTAAGAGTTTGCTACCTTATCGACATAGTTCCCAAATTTCCCGGTAGTTAGCGCCGTAAAGCATTTTGACGTTTCAAAAATTTCGCATAACCAAATATGGGGATTTCTGAAAACTAGTGAACTAGATATGAAGTGTTTGCGAAAATATTAAAAAATTCAGCATATATGTAAAATATAAATGTAAATACAAGAAGCACAACTAGCTTAGGAATTTTCAGTACATATTTAATAAGGTAAGTGCAAATTAGCGACAGCCAAAACATATATTTGTCAGGTTATGTTTAATAATTTTATATTTTATTTCATAAAAAATAAATATTTTTATCCGTAATTTGCAGATGTCCTTTCGGGTGGTACGCAGTTCTAAATTTCGGCACGTTTATGGCCAAGCTTTGAAAAGAGAGCAGTGCTATGATAACATACGTGTTTCAAAAAGTTCATGGGACTCTACATTCTGTGCAGTCAACCCCAAATTCTTAGCTATCATCGTAGAAAGCGCTGGAGGAGGCGCTTTTATAGTTCTTCCACTTAATAAGGTAAGTTGGCTATTTTGCAAGTTTATCCTGATAGCTGAGAGAAAATCTACATTAGGTCAAGCCTCTATTTTAAACATTGAAAAACTCAACACTAAATTTTTCATTATAAGAAACTGGTATCACTTTTCTTTTAGCCCAATCTTTTATGTTTTCAACACATTTGCACCACAATTTTTTTAGATTTTTTAACTTGTACTTTGACCGTAGTGTTTGTCATAAATTTTCACTAATATACCTTTTTTATTTAGGTAATTACATGCTTTCCTTATACTAGCAAAACTGGTATGCTGAAATTTTTTTTTTAATTTTGGTTGGGCTCATAACCTATTAGATCCTGAAATATGCAGACCCTTCCAATACCTTTACTCACAATAATTGTTTCAAATGCTACTTATATTTTTCTGATTTTAGTGAGAATGTTCAGTTTCAAAAGAATGTGAAAAAGTGTTATCTTTAGTTTTCAAGTGCTGTGTTTTCAGTCATCAATCAAATATGAGATGATTGATATAAAAATAATCCGTTTAATGTTAGTTAGAGAGAAATATTGTGTTTGAAGATGCTTCTGCTGGATACAGTGCATGATACCGTAATATGTCAGTTTTTCAGTCATATCCCACTTATCATAAATCATATTTTGTTAATCTAGAAACTGCAACTAATTTGGCAGCCATTCAGAAACGAATATAGAACACAATATTTAAAAATAGAATGTGCACTGTTTTGTTGAATTTGTTATGTATTTTCTGCAGTCATGCAGTCTTATTCTGTACATAAGTAACCTCAATACAATAACACAGCAGTATTAAGCGGTACTTTTATCAATAGCATCTTTATTACATTTATTCATGCCATTTGTTTTTTTGAAAATTTCCTTCTCAAATAATATCAGCCATCTGTGCTGGCAACATGATTTGTTTAGGAATTCCAATTTTCGATGATTCAGTGGTGTATTTTTGGCTGCATTTGGCGCTGTGAGAAATGCTCGGGCGCGTCATCGAAAATTTAAATTCCAAAATGCGCCACAATGACCTCAGTAACAGCCGACATGTGAAGGAAATAAAAGAACGTCTAGATGATTTTTTCGATAAAGTTGAGGGTTTTACAATATGATTTCCAAAAATTCCGGCCCACACATTAATTTCTTCACGATATTGCGAGTGTACCCCTCAAAATTTGAATTCGAGTCACTCCAATATCGAGAATTATGTCATTTTAGAGCACCACGAAAATAGAACGTGCACTCATCCGAGAAACAAACATTTTTTAATTCGCAAAACTTGAACCTTCCATCAAAATCGTCATCATTAAGCTCGTTTTTCCCAAAATGTACCAGGAGGGTCACAAATGAGGGTGCGACCTTTGCATCGGGTCACTCTGTATAACGTCCAAAAAGGGACGTAAATATATGCGTCCATAAAAGCTTATGCACTATTCAACATTCTAAATGCAACCGAAAACGAAGATTTAGAAATGGTACATCCACGCCTGCAAAGTACTGAGTCAACCTACTTGACGCCATAAGTGAGTAGTTAAAAATTGATATAGATACAAGCCACGATTTAAAACTCAAAAAGTCGGCAGTTGCAGAATAGCGCGTTCTATTTATTTTAATGATCTGCCGATATTTTTAGAAATTCGCCGAGAGAAAAAAATGGGACAGCTTATTCACCGTCTTGATTTGCCCACTTATTTACGTTGCTTTGACTTTCCTTTCAGTTAGATAATGATATCCAATATTTTTATCTTAAAATAAACGCACCTGAAGTGTGTGTTTCAACGAATATTTTCCGACCCGCTTAGCAGAAAATTTAATTCAAACAATGCAGGTTAATTATCGGGATATCCATGCGCGTTTTCCTCTAAATAAGATGTACTCGTGCGGAGAAGTCATTAGTAAATATCATCATTTGATTAAATTTTCATAATCACTGTTTCCTGTATTTCGTTAACACATTTCTTTGCCTATTAATATCATGTATGACACAGTGTGTCGAGAATATTTGCCTGGTCAATCACATATATTTAAAATACTTCTTTAATGGTGACCTTCTTCACTACATGACTTTGTAGAGTCAATCTACTTGACATTTTTATCGACACAAATCGCATTTCACAATTATTACCCCCAATCCCGTTCGACGGTGTTGGGTTTCTGTGTTGATTTTTGCAGCTATTTACTGTTATATATGAAAATAGAAATGATATTTATATTGATAAATTCCAATGGAAATATTCAATCACTCAGGCGTGTAATAAAATAGAGCCTATAAAATCAACAGTTGCCTCCTATTCCCAACCGATGATTATTCATCGCGAGCATAAAAATACATTATAACCCAGATTGACTGAGCAAGCTTTATTATTTTTATCAGTAGCTCGGTGGACGCTCGCGTTATTTTGTATCGATATATTTCTTTTTTATCAGTTGAATGTTTTCCTGTCGCTACACCAGGCTGATTAATTTAAATATTTTAAATATGCAGATAGCGTCTCTCTGGCTACAATAAGTTCCAGCATGCTTTCAGTTTCTGTATATAAAGGCTGGCCGACAGGCGGTTACGCAAGGTTAGCGGAAAGAGATATACAGGGGAGACCAATTTGGAAACGTACTCTAGCAAGTACAGGGTGTTTCATAAACATACTTTTAGTTCTTTTTGCATTTTAACCTTCTTACTTTGTCAATACTTGACCAGGTTCCGAGCACAGCTATCCGACTAATCAGGGACGCTTCCTTGACAGTCGATGTAATGCCA
Organism: Acanthoscelides obtectus; assembly: GCA_963669975.1. NCBI lineage: Eukaryota > Metazoa > Arthropoda > Insecta > Coleoptera > Chrysomelidae > Acanthoscelides > Acanthoscelides obtectus. The sequence goes on along the minus strand of CAVLJG010000008.1, from coordinate 5,624,465 downwards.
CTTTAACATCAACGGCGGTCGGTGATCTGGCTCTTTTTTACCCATATGTCAACGAGCTCCGTTACCCTTAGTTTTCCTCCATGATGTGGATACGTTGTAGGGCTGTTAGATGCTAGGCTAATGCTCGTTTGTTCCCTCGGTATCTAGATTGCGGTAAAGTCTGCTAATTTCCCAGTTTTACTGTCCGTAGGTCGACAAACTCTATATTTACTCTCAAGTTCTCAAATTGTTATTAATAATTCTCTAAAGTCTAAATTCATAAAAATCTCTAAATTTACTGAATCCTATAAATTCTTAAAATTCTCTATATTCTTTAAATTCTTCACGTTCCTTAAATTCTTTGAATTAAATCCTTTAAATTCTTCGAATTCTATAAATTCTTTATATTCATTAAATAATTTAAATTCATTAAATTCTTTACATTCTTCAAATTCTTTAAATTCCTCAAATTCTTTAAATTTTTTAAATTCATTATATTCTTTAATTTTTTTAAATTCTTTTTTCAATTCTTTAAATTCTTTAAATTCTTCAAATTCTTTAAATTCTTTAAATTCTTTAAATTCTTTAAATTCTTTAAATTCTTTAAATTATTTAAATTCTTTAAATTCTTTAAATTCTTTAAATTCTTTAAATTCTTTAAATTCTTTAAATTCTTTAAATTCTTTAAATTCTTTAAATTCTTCAAAATCCTCAAATTTATCAAATCCTTAAAAATCTGAAAAATCTGAAATCTCTAGAATCTTTCAGTTCTGTAAATTCTTCAAATTCTTTGAATACTAAATTCTCGAATCGTTTAAATTCTCTAACTCCTGTAAATTCAATAATTTCTTTAAGTTCTCAAATTCTTTAAATTTTCTAAATTCTCTAAATTCCCCGAATTCTAAAAACTTCTCTACATTCTCTGAATTTCTCCAAATTCTATAAACTCTACGAATTCACGGACTGTTACGATTTTCATAAAATCTATATTTAAATGCTCCAAATCCTCAAAATGCCCCCACATTCTCCAAATCCTCTAAATTGTGCCAATTCTGTAATATCTGTAAATTGTGTGTATTCTCTAGATTTTCTGAACCAGCCCAGTATTCAAACTAAGTAAAAGTTCCTCATTATTTCCAGGTGGGTAGGATACCAGCTGACTACCCCCTAGTAGGAGGTCACAAAGGTCCCGTACTGGACATCGCCTGGTGTCCGCACAACGACAACGTCATAGCCAGCGGCAGTGAAGACTGCGTGGTGAAAGTATGGGAGATACCGGACCATGGTCTGATCAAGACCATGACAGAGCCAGTGGTCAGTTTGGTTTACCACCAAAGGAGGGTGGGATTGGTGCTTTGGCACCCGACGGCTTTGAACGTTTTGCTCACGGCTGGTAGCGACAACCAGGTGGTTATTTGGAATGTCGGTAAGTGCTGAAAATGTTTATCGATAACTCGGAGACTAGCACTGCATGACGCCATTTTGTATAGGCAAAAGAGATTCTAATGGTTCCTCCCTGTCTGGACGATTCATCCTCTGGTTATATCTGTATTTTTTTTTAGGTACCGGAGACGCTTTAGTAGAAATAGACTGTCATCCGGACATCGTTTACAGTGCTTGTTTTAACTGGGACGGTTCCAAATTGTTAACTACTTGTAAGGATAAAAAAATTAGAATCATAAATCCAAGGACTGGTGAAGTCGAAACTGAAGCAATAGCACACGAAGGTAAGTTCAGTTTATTCAGCATATAGCGAATGGATATTTAGCTACCAAAACAAATTGTCGATTCAAGAAACCATCAGCGTGAAGTGCGACAACAATGAAAATGATCGGTTGGCTGATGTAAACTATATTCGCGTGATTTTATTATTCGTCCATTTTTAAAGATCTCATTTAAATTATATTGTTGTAATTAACTTATTTAATATTTTTTAAGGTTCGAAAGCAACGAGAGCAATATTCTTACGACACGGTCTGGTGTTCACGACCGGTTTTTCGAAAATGTCGGAACGGCAGTACAGCTTACGGACGCCCGACTGTCTAGATACGCCGATCGTTATGGTGGAATTGGACACGTCCAATGGTGTCATGTTTCCACTGTACGATCCGGATGCAAATCTTGTGTACCTGTGCGGAAAAGGTGATTCTGTCATCAGGTAGGTTTTCTGATGTTATTTGTTAAATCGCTAGCCCAGCATTTTTGCATTTCAAATTCTACTGCGTTTTGATTGATTTTTTTTCAATTTGCTTTGTATCTCCCAAATTTCGTAAGCAGTTCAGTTCTCTAATTTATGTAACTCCGTAACTACTATAAATTCTCCAAGTACATACTTAAAAAGTCCTCCAAATTCTCTAAACTGTCTGAATCCTCTAAATTCTCCAAATTGTTTAAATTCCCAAATTTTAAAAATTCCCCGAATTCTTTAAATTCTGTAATGCTTTAAATTTTTTATATTCTCTAAGTTCTACAAATTCTTTATTTCTCTAAATTCTCCAAATTCTGTAATTTCTCTAAATGCTCTCAATTCTCTAAATTGTCAAATTCTCTAATTTCTCTGATTTCTATGAATTCTTCAAATCCTCTTGATTCCTCAAATTCTCACATCCTCTAAGCTCTCTAAAGTCTCTTAAGTTCTTTAAATTCTCTAAATTCTTCAAATTCTCTAAATCCTTCATATTCTCTAAATTCTTTAAATTCTGTAAATCCTCCAAATTCTATAAATTCATCAAATTCTCTAAATAGTTTAAATTCTTTAATGATACATTTCCTAAAATCTCTAAGTTCTTCAAATTACTTAATTCTCTAAATTCTGTGCATAATAATATATAATAATTCTTTAAATTATCTAATTTCTCTATATTCTTGAAATTCTCCAATTTCTCTAAATACTCTCAATTCTCTAAATATCCAACTATTGTCCAATTCTCGTATTCTATGAATTCCGTAAATTCTCCAATTTCTTCAAACTCCCTATTCTCTAAATCATTAAAAGTATATGAATTATATCGATTTTCTTATTTTTATCAATTTTTTGAGGCTTCTCTAAATTATTCAATTCTCAAAATTCTGCAATTCTCTAAAATCTTCAAATTCTCTAATTTCATAAACTCCCCAAATTCTCTATTTTCCCTAATTCTAAATTCTTCAAATTCTATAAATTCTCCACATTATATAAATCCTCTGAATTCTTTAGTTCCTCTAATTCTTTAAATTCTCTTAATCGTCCAAATTCTCTAGATTCTTCAAATTCTCTAAATCCCCTATATTCCTCAAATGCTCTAAGCTCACTAAATTCTTTAAATTCTCTAAATACTCCAATTCACATATTCTCTGAATTTTGTAAATTCTTATTTCTCAAAATTTTCTAAAAAGTCTAAATTCTCCAAACTCTCTAAATTCTCTAAAACCTCAAAAGTATCTGAATTATGTCAATTTTTTCTATTTTTATCAATTGTTTGAGGCATCTGTGTATTTATAAAAAACTTTTATGAGTTGATGTGAATTAGGAAAATGAAAATATGCGTACCTATGTATTTGTAATTGAATCAGAGAATTTGTTACAGGTATTTCGAGATAACAGCGGAACCACCATTTGTACATTATATCAACACCTTCCAAACTCCGGATCCTCAAAGAGGAATCGGCATGATGCCAAAGAGGGGATGTGACGTCACTTCCTGTGAAATAGCTAGATTTTATAGGCTCAACAATTCGGGATTATGTCAAGTAAGTTGATATCATCTGTTAGGGAAGATGAAAAAATTCAATTTAACCAAAGAATCTGTATGAAATTTTGAATAATCGCGAAGGAATATTTATATTTCATCTAACAAGGATTTTAAGCAGCAAATGAGTTGTAAGTTATTTGACACATTAATTTACCAATCAGTGATGCCACTTTTGTTAATGAGAAACAAGATAATTGAGATTGTAATTAATTCTCGATATTCTTCAAGTTATCCAGATTCTCTAAATTCTCCAAATTTACTAAATTTCCGACCTCTAGATTTTTAAAATTTTATAAATCCTCAGAATTCTCTAAATTCTCTTGATTCTCTAAACTCTCCAATTTTTCTGAATTCTCTACATTCTCCAAATTCTCTCAGTTTGTCGATTTCTCTAAATTTCCAAATTGTGTAAAATTTCTAAATTTTATAAATCCTCTAAATTCTTCAAATTCTCTAAAATCTCTAATTTGTCTAAATTCTCTAAATTTACTAAATACTCTAAATTTCCAAATTTTGTAAAATCTCTAAATTCCATAATTCCTGTGAATTCTATAAATTCTTTAAAAACTAATTCTCTAAGATCTCTAATTTTTCAAAATTCTCTATATTTTCTAAATTCTCTTGATTCTCTAAAATCTCTCAATTTTCTGAATTCTCTAAATTCGCTAAATTCTTCAATTTCTCTAAATTTCCAAATTTTGTAAAATCTCCAAATTTTATAAATCCTCTGAATTCTTTAAATTATTTTATTGCTCTAAGTTTTCTAAATTCTCCAAAATTTCTAAATTCTTCAATTTCTCTAGATTTCCAAATTTTGTAAAATCTATGAATTTTATAAATCCTCTGAATTCTCTAAATTCTTCAAATTCTCTAAAATTTCCAAATTTTCCCAAAATGTCTAAATTTTATAATTCCTTTGAATTTTCTAAATTCTCTAATTCGCTAAGATTGCTAAATTTCCTAAATTCTCTAAATTTTTGAATTCTCTTGATTCTCTAAAATCTCTAAATTCTTCAATTTCTCTGAATTTTCAAATTCTTTAAAATCTCTAAACTGTCATTTTTTTCTAAATTCTCTAAATCCTTTAAAATCTCTTACTTTTCTAAATTCTCTTGATTTTCGAAATTCTCTACATTTCCTTAATCCTCTAAATTCACCTCAGTGAATTGTGTATTTACTCCAAATCCTCTAAGATATTTAAATCGCCAAATTTTCCGAATTCCCTAAAAATTTTCCGCGATAGGTGATAACGATGACGGTGCCCCGCAAATCCGAACTCTTCCAAGAAGACTTGTATCCTGACACGATCGGCGACACCCCAGCGTCGACAGCTGATGAATGGATGGCCGGACAAGACGCGGAGCCCATCCTGATCTCTTTGAAGGACGGATACAGGCCGCCAGAGTCGAAGTCTTCTTCGTTCTCTTCCAGAAGCAGGAGCAACGTGCTGGACAAGATGCCGCCCAAAGGCGGGAAGGCGTCCAGCGGAGGTGGACAGTCCTCACCTGTGTCGGTAAGTGGGATTTTTTACTACTCTAAGGGCCGTATCGTCACTCGTTCCTTCAATTGGATGACGCCTGTATGGCCTCCTTGATTTTCATAGTTTTCTACCGTTCCATCCCAGCGCTCTATTTTGAGGTTATGTCACAAATATCTATTTGCATTTGTTCATGCTTTTGATTTATATCGTGTCGGACCGATCGCTACGTTCCCAGTCTCATCACTTAATTTACAGAACTCGTATTTATCGTTAGTTTATATGATAGATTAGATAAGAGTGGATATTTGTTATTCAATCATGCCAAAATTGCTGAACGCAACTTTGATACAGAGTAGCACATAGGCGACTTTTTATTTTTTGTTAATGGATGTTTGAAGAAAATTTAAGAACTTTGGCGTCATTAAAATTCTCGTTTTTTCATACAGTTTTTTGCGGTCTAAAATGGCATGTTACACTTTTTAAAAAATACGCTAATATGAACAAGAAGAGATTTTTGAAGCAAATCAAAAATAGTCAAATTCACTTCTTGTTTCTCTGGCACCAAAATGACTTTTGGACTGTGTGACAATAGAATTCATCATATCTGTGGATATATTCTATTCATATATTTGACATTAAATACAGAATTTGTAATATAGTAGCAGTGGTAGGCTTGTCAAGTTTTTCATGACTGCATATAGACATTTGTACACAAAAAGGGAATTTTGGTAGTCATATCGACAAGTGATACTGTGAGCCGTACTCTGCCGTGTACAGGTACTGCCGTCTGTTCTGTTTGGGGATTACTCGCGAAGGTGTAATTCTTCAGGATGTAGTCACCCTACAACGAGAAAGAATAAAATAAACAGACAACAGACCGCTGATAATGACCTAGTGCCATTACCTAGAAAACATCAGTTGACTTACCGGTGGAATAGGGCATTTGTCAGGATTCTTTACACCGACTGTCCTCCAAAAATCTATCATATACTGACTGTAGAATCGCTTCATCGTGTTACAAGCATCCGGTATTATAGGCAAATACGGAACTTTCGTCCATCCTGAGGAGCCCCACTTTTCAGCTTCTATTTTCAGCTAAAATTCGAATTGTTCTAGAACATTTTCTTCATAAATCTTATCACTATTTAGCCTCATGAAAATCATTATTGGAAAAGAATATAGCTGAATTTAATGTCAACAAAATTACTCAGTGTTGCTGTGCTTATGGCAACGTACCCCAACACTCTGATCAATAGGTCTCGTCAGTACCATTTTGACGGACATTGCTTTCGTAGTTCTGTTTACTTTTTCGTATTTCAGGTATTTTATGACTCCAGGTTTTGTGTGGTCGCAAACTTCTATGTTTTCTAGGTTCAAACCTCCGGCGTCCACCTTGAATACACATATTTTGTCCCTTAAAATGTACACTCAAGTTCACAAAATCTTGCTATAAACATTGATTAACATACTCCTAGAAATTTAGATAAACAATGAGAGTAGTAATCAAAAAACGGTAAGATTTTACACACAGCAGTGGTCGAGGATATAAAAAATATGAGTAATAACATAACTTATTTTTTAAATTTTTTAATATTTTACCATTTCTTTTATTATGCAACTTTTGTATAGGTGATTTTTGGTATATCAACTCATTTTGTCGAGTCCTACAAGCATTTAGAATAAATGAGTCAACTTTGAAAACACGCTGTATGAATATTTGTTTATTATTAAAATCCCATTTTTTTTTAATAAAACCTACCGGCGTTCGGCAATATATCACTATCAATATTACCACTGCACATGGCACTGAATAGAGTGGATTCATGACCGTCAGTTTCGAAATTATATGCGATGCAAAATTATTCTGCGACACTATTTTTTTATCTAAATTACCAGATCTTATTTGCAATCAGTTCAATCTATGGGTGCTGGAGTGTGAAAATATCGGATGTACAGTTTGTGAAACCCGAAAGTTCAACGGACAATGTTAAAAATTGTTTTAAAATAATCTCGACTTTAAATACTTGAAGACATCAAAAACTATAATTTCTAACCGAGCATTGAATACACAGACTTTAGATCGCGTATAACTCGAAAATGGTCAGCTTTAGAGAAAAATTAACTGATGCCTTTTTTACTCGGAACTATCCATAAAACCTGAAAAAACCGTAAGTTTTATAAAGGAGGTGGCACAAACCTTACGAAAATCAGTCCCCGGTCAATCTTGCTCAAACTTTGTGAACAAGCTTTCCAGAGCATTCTGGTTAAAAGTTCTCATGGGTTCTTCGCAATTCTGTTGCGCTTGCATAATATACAGGGCTTCCCAAACATGCAAGAACGGAGTATCGCTCCTAATTAAGAACTTATCAGCGAACATTATTTATTTGTTATTATACATTGTATAAGAGTGCATATTTCTAAAATATTCACAATTATACAGGATGTCTCAATTTTGCCCTTTATCAAAAGTATTTTTTTTAATCGATGGTACTTTTTATTACACACTCGGATAGGCCCTTTAAAGAAAAAGGAGAATGATATACACGCACGTTGTAACCTACTTATTATTAGTTATTGGGTGAAAAAGACGTTGGAGGTCATGGTAGGAGTCAAATATAAATAGTTCGAGAAAAAAAATATGTTTGATGTGGGACAAAATTAAAACATCCTGTATAATTGTTTAGTTTGTTTAAAAGCGATTTCAGCATTGTTTTTCAGGCCAAAATTGGCGAACTTATTGTTTTCGCAGACTGTATACAGATAGATCATTATTGCCATTTTCTGGTGTGTTATTAATGTGAAATTAGTATTGTCTGTGCAAAATGCATTCAAATGGTTTAAACAGGATACGAAATGGTTGACGCATGTTGGGTCATCATGCTGAAATCCTGCAAACACCTAGACTAAATTGCATTTTTAATACCTGAAATAGATTAACATCATTGGTGTATCCAATTTTTATTTTGCTCGTGTGTCAAAATTTTGTTCATAATTTGGTACCAAATTTTGTCAGGTAAAGAAATGTTGTATGTTGTACCTGATACTGGCAATTGCAGGGCGCAATACATGCCTGACCGTTTCACCTCCCTCCATGCACAGTCTGCACTCGGCGTCTTCCACCGTGTATTACGTTTACCGTGTCGATATCCATTTTGAATTTCCCGTGCAGGAAAAAACGCTGCAAGAGTTCGCCGACGAAATTCGCAAGCTGAAAGCGATGATCGTGAAGCACGAGAACCGCATCCGAGCTTTGGAAGCTGAAGCGGCGTTGAACAAAGCTCAGCAACAGCAACAGGTGATATCGGCGACAGCGCAAGACGAAGACGGAGCCGGCGGTGGGGACGGACTCAATGCGCAGCCGCAACATATGGCGGCCGACGAAGTGTGACACGCTCAAGATACGTGCCAAGGTCAAGATACGCACACAGGTAAAATACTTCTATTTTTAATGAGGAAGTTTACTCGAAAATTCTGTTAGATTTAGCTTCGTATGGTAGAATAACTGATGCCTTTGACAAATATGGAAGAAGCATTCTGTAACGTCCGACTCATTTCTCAGCGGAAGCGGTTTAGGGTATCTATCGTCCTATTGATATGTAGATAGATAGATAGTCTTTATTGTCTTTTGGTCATAAATAGCTATAACATAAGACTTGTCAACATTACATATACAATACATAAGTATGCGATATGCAAAAAAAGAACAGGTAGGACTGATACGGCGCCCATGAGGTGATTACTCGTGGCACTATACAGGAAATAGCCTATACAGCAGACGCTCGATATTGTAAACTAATTTAATCCAAGTGTGGTTCACATTATCGAAATGTTTACATTAGCGAACGTGATTTATATAATATTTGATTTATTAAAAGAAACGTTTAATACATACTATTTATAACAAAATAAACAAATATTCTAACAGCGATAAGTATTTTTTTAATTAGAAGAAAAATAATTAACAATTTTTGTCTGCGTAAATTTGCGCTTAGCATTGTCTTCCAATGCCTGCGCCCGTAATTTACGAAGAACTAAAATATCCGTGTATGAAACTTCTTTTCTTTCAGCCCAATCTAAAGCTTGGTTAAAAACTTGTATAGCTTGCGCGTCAGTTACTACAGTTCTGACTTCAATGGGATCGTTCTCATAATCCTCACTGTCCATATCCTCCTCCTTATCAGCATCATTCGTCTGCTTATCTTCGTTCCATAAATTAATATCAGCAGGAGTACAAACAATGTTGGGATTCACTGTTTTCAATAAATCAACAACATCCAATGACACACTAATAACATTATCATTATTGGATCGCAAACGTTCTCTAATTACGCTTAAGGGGACATCGTCTTCTTCATCATCTTCATTATTGGTACAAAAGAGATTGTTCCAACATTTTTGAATAGTTTGCTGGTTAAGTTCATTCCAGGTCATATGTAAATCTAAAACAGCTTCTCGTAATGTTACTTTTTTTAAAGATAAGTTTTCAGGATTCTTTGATAAGACAGACGAAGGTAGAAACTTCCTATAGTATAGTTTGGTGAGTCTTATTATATTCTGGTCCATCGGTTGAATTAACGGTGTTACGCGTTGGGCGGCATGTACATGACGAAAATTGACCCATCCCTGCTCCTCAGTTGTTGCTCGGGAGGATGACTTGGTGCATTATCCAATAGTAACAACGCTTTTATTGGAAGCTTCTGTTGTTTTAGTAAACCTTTTACCTACAAATTGAAAACACATCTTCAAATTATGAATAGAGCATTTGTGATAATTGATTGTCATACCTGAAGGACAAAGCACCTGTGGAACCATTTTAGGAATATACTGCTAGTCATCCAAGCGGTTTTTGAACAGTCATAATCAACAGGGATATTAACATTTTTAAATGAGCGCGGATTTTTTGCTTTCCCAATTACCAGTAGCTTTATTTTGTGTGAACCATTAGCATTAGTGCAGGCTAGAAACGTTATTCGTTGTTTCTCCGGCTTTCTTCCCGGGGCAGATTTTTCAAATGATGTAGCTATGTTTTCTCTGGTAACATTTTCCAATAAAGGCCACTTTCATCTGCGTTGTAAATTTGCTCCATTCTTAAATCTAGCTCGGTAATTGTTTTCATCAATTTTTCTTTGAATGGTTGCACTAATTGTGGTTGTGCTGATAATTTTTCACCAGATATAAACAGCAGTCGAATTCCATATCTTGTTTTGAATCGTTGTAGCCAGCCATCCCTAGCTACGAAATTTTCAGTTTCTTTCAGTTTTTCATTTAACAGTCTCGCTCTCTGTTTAAGTACTTCGCCACTAACTGGGACATGATTTTCCCGTTGTTTTAAAAACCACTTATACAGGGAATTTTCCATTTTAGGTGCCTTCGCATTTTTTAAAGTTTTTCTTTTTCCGGGGACCTCCAAATGAATTGCACGTTCTTTGCAAAATTTGAGTTTTCATACGCTTAATTTTACAGATTGTTGCTTTCGATACTCCATATTTTTTTGCTAACTGTGTCACCCCCGCACCTAGTGCAACTTCGTGTATGATTTTCACTTTCTCACTCAACTTTAAACACTTTCTTTTATAGAATGTGGATGCCATAGTCGTAAAATATATTAGCGCGTGCAATGTATTCACTTAAGTTCAAAAATGAAATACATACGTACGTATAAACGTATCCTAAACGATCATACGACTGACCGAGTTTGTCGTATTTTATCGCAGAGGTGGATCCCCTACACTCTACATCATAAATCGGGGACTCCCCGACGCCCGACATAAATCATCGAGGCTTCAGCATTTTACCGTCGCGCTGTTTCCGTGCGCCGAGAGTTGTTTTCTTTATCGAGCGTACACATTGTTTACGTTATCGCGCGTTCCGTTTGATCCTACAGAACGAAGTTTGTGTTTACATTAGCGCAAGTTTTCATTATCCCGTGTTTACGTTATCGAGCGTCTGCTATATTTTATTCCATATTTGGATGACGCCATCACACAGCCAGACGAGTCTGTGAACACCAAACTTCTCGGTATCGTAACTTTTTTATTTTTTGGGATATTTAAAAAATGTATTCAGTGCTCCAATTCAATGATTTGAGATATGTTTTGTAAAATGATTTTCACTTCGTACTTAATTATTATTTTTGTTTCAGGCACAACAAGAGCTTATCGTTTTGCAGTTGTTGCTTCACTATGTATAAGTTAATCATTCTATTTATTTTTTCTATCATTTCGAAAACGTCTCTACACCTCTCTATCGTTTTACGATTTTTAATAACGGTTTTTTCGCTACGTAAAAGTGCTCTTACTATTATTGTGTATTTTTGAACGCTCCAAATAATAAGATATGTTTGAGAAACATGATACAACTTCCGTATCGATTTTAATTAGCGTTTTTTCAGACTTTATGGAATTTTTAACCATGTCCTTGAGTGATATTGTTGTTGCCTTGAAAAGCAAGATGATATTTTTGTATAGCTTAAAGCGACTGAAGTTTTACTAATATTTAAAAATTCACGTGATAAATGATGATATTTTCTTTGTGTGCGAATTTTAGACATCAAGGTATAAAAATAATTTCCTATGGTAAGAGAGAAGTTCGAAACCGAAAATGAAATGAATAAACTACTATCGCAAAATGCTGCAACTTATATGCCTTATATGTTACATATGATGTTACTTGGTGCTATTTTTATGCAACATTTCACCTTTTGGATTCATCGTTAACCTTTTTATGGACTTTTATATTATTCCAAATTGTTTACTGGAATAATTTTCTACTATTAAAAGTTGAATTGAATCAATGTATTTGTCCTATTCAGTATTTCAGCTCTCTAAATAGTCAAGCAGCAAGTAAGTCTGCCAACCACCTATTGTTGCAAAAGCAATTTTTCGGCTGGCATAGAATCAATTTTCGATTACTTAAAAATAATTTCTAGGTGTTCTGACGTCTATAATATCGTCATTTGACATTTATATTTAGACTACAACATTGATAGTCAACCTGTTAGATTCAGTGTCAAATTTTTGTACAATTCATATTTCACATACCTATTTATCAAGATATTTTTGTAAAATCTGTAACGTTATATAATTGTGAAAAGTTCCATAGAGTTTTTGTGTGTTGCTCTGTTTTTTTTTAACAACGAATAATGTATATAAATGTATAGTCAACTGCATTTTTTGTCAGATCACTAATAAAAATAATTGTACTGTTAGTATTTTTACAAATACATGAAATAGTTATTGAATGTTTTATTATATCCGATTTTTTATCTCATCGGAATCATCCCTTGACTAAATTTTCTCTACCACGGGTGTACCCCAGGGATCCTTACTGAGGCCATTGCTACTAACAATAGCATTAATTACTTTTCAATCACTGCTTTTACAGTATCTTTCAGAAAGCTCGGTCCTATTTTTTTTTTCAAGTATTTAAGAGGATGGAATTGACGCATAAATACTATATTTCCAGGTGAAATTTTCAAGCGTTTAAATTTTCTCTAATACGGGTGCACCCCAAGGGATCCCAACTGGGAACCACTACTTCGAATAATGTCATTAATGATGAGGTCCCTGCTACTTATATTTTGAACGGTTCAAGGTTGCGGAAAAAAGCTAGCTGGAAGCTAGAATTCAGGATGATGAATACTATATTTTAAAGTAAAAACAACAGTTGAAAGTTTCAAGATGGCGGCCGACGGCCAACTTGGATTTTTTCTAATAGAATGGGAGGTCATATCTTATTGGAATCATCCCTTTTTAAATTTTCTCCAATACGGGTGTACCCCATGGATCCCATCTGGGACCACTACTACGAATAATGCCATTAATGATGTATTTGAAAAAAGTGCATACAACTTGCGGTTCAAGGTAGCGGAAAAAAGCTAGCTGGAAGCTAGAATTCAGGATGATGAAATTGATGCATGATGATGGATTTTTTTTAAATGGAAAGGGAGGCCATATCTTATTGGAATCATGCCTTTTTAAATTTTCTCCAATACAGGTGTATCTCGGGTATTCCGACTGGGACCATTACTACTAAAGCCAAAAAGCAAGCTAACGATTCAAATTAAAAATGATAAAAATAGACAACAAGCGGTGTGGAATGTTATCAAAAAAAGCCAATGAAAAGTCAACACACGAGTACGACGCTTGGCGCATCTGATTTTAATCTTTATTTTACTAACGTTGTAAAAAATCTAGTAGACCAAATTCCACCAGCTTCAACGCACACGAGCTATTCGTAAGAGGTAACTTATACAGACGGATTTGTTTTTACTTACAATCAAGTCGGGACAGCGATAAATAAATTAAATAAATGTAAAAGTTTTAATATTTTCGGTTTCTATGAAAAAATATTACAACCATTCAACTATACTATTAACAAAATTGAGACTTTGAAACTGTCGAAAGCTGTCCCCCTCTTTGAAAAAGGCGATTCCAACGATCTTTCAAATTATAGACCTATTTCACTTATACCCCTATTTGCTAAGATACTTGAGATTCTTTTGAAAGATTTACTGACTGTCAATTTGGATTCAGACCAGGTAAGTCTACAATCAAATTCAAGCGGATAACCAAATGGAAATGGTATTTACCATTTTGGGTTGGTATTTACCGATCCGTTCAAGCGAGTGTAGTTATCAGTTTGGTTATAAGATCCGTGACGTCACGAATCAGCTGTTATATGTCATAGTTATCACCGCAAAATTGTGGTATTTACCCAACTCCATAGTATTTTTATATTTCTGGTTATTATTTGAAATGTGACAAGTTAGAATTTTGCCGGGTATTGGATATTGTTATTGTACTTCAGCTTCATTTTTGAGAAAATTGATACAGGCTGACTTCAGTTTTACCATAAAGTGGAGCACCTTATTAGTTATACTCATTACGGTTGTTGGGGACACTTTAAATATAGCTCCTATGCTTAACAAAGTATCCTGTGTAGCCATATACCACAAGAATATTAAAATATGGCCATATAAACTCACTAGATGATATCCACCTGTATACGGTTTTGCTAATTTCTTTTTTCATCATTTCTGCTGAATCAATAAATGTTTTCTTTGACATGCGGAAAAATTTAGAGAATTGAAAGTTATTATAGCTACAAAGCCATGGTTCCATCATTAAAAAAAAAATCTGAAAAAAACATCTTTCTCATGAATATTATGAAAGGTTTCTTATTTAAACTTTCCATATACAGTTGTAGACGAAAAAGCACCGATTATTAAGTGATAATAAAAATAATCAGAGATTATATACGCGCTTTTCTAAAATAAACAACTTGCAACAAAACCGCGGTTAAAACCAACGCGTTCAAGCGATTCGTGTAACCGACGTCATCAACCCGTGTGTCATCTTGAACCATATTATAACCGCGGCACATAACACAGAAATTTTGGTTATTCGCTTGGATTTGATTATAATTCTGACGGATCCGTCAAGGCCAGGTGAACAGTGCCATATTTTGTTTTTTGTACTCTACAAATTCATTTTGTACTTGCTAAGAAACGTTCATTTGCATACAAAAAACAAATCGCACAAACAAATTTACACCCGATTCATTATAAGCAACGTTGCAGACTAACACAAAAATGTCACTTGCTGATCAGCTGTTCAGCTCAGTAGACGTCAAAGCGTGATGGATACTGGTGAAATAGGGTATATGTTGCATTGCGGCTCCCAAAAAGAACCCAAAATATTCGAGCGCCATCTATGTAGGTTTTCTACAAGATGTTATCTAAACACTTAGTTTTACGTGTTGCCTAAACGTCATGAGGCATGTATCAGTCTTTGGCTCTGATGTGATGTAAAATCTGCTTCTGAGATGGCATTACTGGAGGTCTAAGTTGTATGTGTTGATGATAATTACATGCATATTATACAAACTTGCTGAATTTCAAAAATGAGAGAGATAAGAAATAACTATATTCACTGTACACTGTCGAATTACAAGCCATATACATGTTAACAGTAATTGCACACAACGCGGGCGCGGTGATGATTTCCCGTACTTTTCCTCAGTTTTTCGTAAACTTTGAACATAACCTCTCTTCAGAAAGCACAACATAAAAATAACCCGTCGGGCACAGCCAACAGATATACTTCATTGGCAGCATATTCAGTAATGATTGTCTAATACAGCAAATATCATTGATTTTATACACATGCAGACCAATACGCATAATCATCCAGATGCGATCTTGCTATTCAACCAACTTTCTTCACAGTGATAAAAACTACAGACAAGAACCATTTGGTCGCAAAAAACATATGCAACCAATAAAGCCTGCAGTTTAGTTGAGTGATTCCTCCTTAGATGGACGTTCACAACGATCCTAGTGAGCAAACGTGGAATGACTGTTTGCGCCCTAAAAACTACATAGTTTGCGAGATGAAATCTTATAGGTTTTTTTGACGTTTTATAGATTTTTTACATGATGTCCATGCGGGTCAAACCCAAAGCTGTTTATACCAAACGTAGCCAAAAACTGCTTATCTATGTCACAATACAGAAAACTGTCACCAACATAAATGTACCCGGGAAATTCAAATTATACGTACCAATTTAGGATCTATTTTGCCTTAAGGTTGGCATTCAAATTTACTAAATATGACGTACCTAACTGCTTTGTTTCAATGAATAAACTGTACCTAGCTGTTATTTGCTCTCAAGTTTGTATGAATAAGTATTCGTGAAAATCTGATGATTCAGGTTCACAGGCGAATAAAAAAACGTGTTGAAGTTAAATTAATTTATTTTTAATACGTCTCCCAAAATATCTGGGGAATAAAATATATACAATTAGAGTAGAAGTTTAAGAACATTTTTTCATATTCACAGTTCGTATGTACAGTTTTTTCTCCATCTTACACCTTTATGTACAATAGTTAATAAAAATAAAAAATAATACTAGGAGATCTAAAAGTGGGTAAAAATAACCCTAAAAATTAAACATTACAATTAGGGTATACACGAAAGTCATACTGAATGTATATATCACTAACAAAAACCCATTTATAATGTCCTTACAAATATTATGGGATCAGATCCGGTAACACTGTACCTACCACAATAAATCCATGCTTCTCATGCAAAATTCGAATCATGATTTTATTGGGGTAGACAAAGCATTGTAACATCGTGTCCCATAACGGGAATATGATTTTTTACAGCTTGCCATCACATTTTAATCTTTTCTGCCTAATAATGTCCACGTCAGTCTTTCGTACAGTTTCAAGTGAAAAAGGGTCCCAAAATGCAGGAGAAACTACAAAAACAAAAAAATATTTTTTTCTGCCGTTTCAAACTAGTTTACAAACTTTACTATATAGAAATCACGATTTCCTGCCTAAATTATAAATTACACCGTGGTGACGTTTTTCAAAGTACAATGACAACATACTTTATGTTTATGTGACTTTCCTGTGACAGTTCATTTTTTTGTTGTTGCGACAACTGCCTCTGTTGTAGAAAAAGAAAAAACATTAACTGCCAGCAGGAAGTCAGATAAACATAAAATATATTGTCGTTGACACTGCGCTTTAAAAAAGATCACCATCAAGGCCGAACGTCAATAATCATCATGAAAACCGCCTTTAGCCTCCATGATTTTCATAGTCTTTTTTCTCCTTCAGAAAGGCTGTGATATTTCTAGATTTCTACTGTTCCGTGTCCGCGTCAGCGTTCTCCTGTTGTGAGGTTATGTTTTCTTTTTGAATTGCAGGAAATTTTAGGCTGATAAAATTACATAAATCGAAACCATTAACAATTTGATGCACACAAATATTTTGTAACATAACCTCAAAATAGAGCACCTTTCTGAAGTACTGGAAAAAGTATGAAAATCAAGGAGGCCATAAGGCGTCCTACAATAATTGTAGGAACGACTGACGATACGGCCCTTGGTTACTGGTGTTACTTTACATATTTAGAAAAACTTTGTATATCATATAATAGAATTGCAGCTTTATTTTTAGTTAGATCAGTTTGCCGATCTTGGTCTTCAAATTAGTTAACCAAAGTAGAAGATCACAATATATAGTTTTTGGAAGAAGATAATTTTGAGTAATATTATTCAGCACCTAAAATCTCTGGATAACGTAAAAAAGATAAAAATCTGATAAGACATGCTGTTGCAAAAAGCAGCATTTACAGCAAAGTTAAAAGTTCATCAGTCAAGTCCCCTTCAAATCGGTAAATGTGCATATCAGGTATATCAAGCTGGAGTTACAGAAAACATTCTATGAAGCTGATCTCAGCTGTTCACTATTTCCAATACGATTGAAGAAAACTGATCGACAAAATTAACACCACGTTGTTTAATTTTTTCATTAGTTTTTACATTTTAGCCATAATATTTGAGTTTGAAACACTGTGAAATTTTTATTGTTTTAGATTTTTTGGGTTTTAAAAACCGTCATTTAATCATATAATTTTTGCTTGTATAAAAATATATCATCCACTTCGTCGATCAGTTCAGAAATGTCTCAAAAATCACGCGTTCGTTCGGAAAATTCTGTATATACACATACATACAAAAAACTTTTCAAGTGCAGCTTACATTAAAATCATAGCTTACGCAGTGCAACAAGAAAATCAACGAGCAGTATAAATAAACTTTAAAATAAATATATATTCTTCCACTTGATATTCAATGGGCGTAAAATTTCATGTGTTTAATATTCTGTATCAGAATCTAAAAAATAGTACCACAGCCTTAAAATCTATGAGAAAAGAAATGGTGGGAAGGAAAAACTTCTTACTGGCCTAGAGATTTCAGCCTAAAAAGTAGGTTGACTCGGCACATTCCACGCAACGCTGTATCAATTCATAAATTGCTACCACCAAAAAATTGACATATACTCCCCCCATCCGCCTACAACCCCCGATGTTCAATCTTTAACTGCTGTAAAGATTTTCTTTTTTTTTTTCGTTTTTGGCCTTTTTCTCCGCCGTCACTCGACCGATTTTTTCTCATTGACGCATTTAGTAACCTTGTGTGGAAATTTCATCAAAATCCAAGCGGTACTTCCCAAGTTATTGACGGGAATAACTAACATGATTTTTCAAAATTTTTCGTGATTACAATACTTCCTCACCAGTAGCGTAGGATGTAAAAAAGAAACGTAGAATTCCCTTAGCGAATGTGGCAAGAAAAAGGTAAGTTTAAACATCTGCCAATATGCCGGAATGCGATACAGAATACAAAAAACCCAAATTCTAATGAACGTGTATTCCTAATCATTGTTTCCGATTCACATCTCGCGAAAATAATAAATTATTCAAGAAAAAATTAAAGGTTATCATTACCAAAAATATATGTATGTATCTCCTATCTCTAAATTGTACTTTTGTCTGTTCAGATTTTGAATGCTCACTCTCAGTCGAATGCGTACTGAATCTGGAAAACGTACACCAAAAAATTCGAAAAAAAAAAAACAAATATGTTCAAAAAAGTCACTGCAACATTTTTCTAGATGTCATGCAACTATTCTTTGAAATATTATTAGTCGGCCTTGATTAACTATTGAAGATCATAGCGCCATCTATGATAGAAGCTGAACCAAACTAACTCTTCTCAAGGTAAACTTATAATTCATTTTTGTGTTCTATCGTTTCATAGATGGCGCTACCTTTTCTGGGAGTATATTAGAATTGGTTGGTATCGAATTTCGGTGTACCAAAAATGATGATTTCCAATCCAGTACTTTGCTCTCTCAAAAAAAGATACCGTACAATAAATAAATGACGAAGGAGAAGGGTTTTCACAGAAAATCGACAGTTCGGTGGATATTTTGACATACAAAAGGTACAGAAACTGCTGCTGAACTCGTTTATCTATTTTATATGCTTATAGAACTATAGAAACTATGTCGGAAGTAGTAGCTATTCGGTTATATTATGTAATATTTTGATTGTTGAGTTTTATATAAGAATTTATAATGTACTCGTCATATGTCAATATCCACCATGTTTTTTTTTTCATTTCAAACAGATGTATGTACCTTTAAAGATATTGATAATGTATGTACAGGGTGTTACAGAATATTGTCTTCTAATTTAGCGGCATATTCTGCACAAATAAAATTTTTGATATACCGATACGAATTTATTAGACACTCATATTTCGTCGTTCCCTGACGAAAAAAGGTGTATCGAAAAGTTTTCCAAACTTTTGTACCCTAGAGTCTTTTAAATCGAATATCAATAAAGACATACATCTGCTTGAAAAATTGCTCACATGTTTTCTCAAAACCGTCATCATGATCCTAAAAGAGCACAATCGAATTCTTAAAGCTTCTCATCGGCGCCTACGCGACATCAGAAGTGGGATGGAGACGGCACGCGGTCACCCACTAGCTCGGACGAGGAGAGGCGGTGCTGACCACCACGACGGGTCTCAGGTACTGCGTTAGAGGTACTACCTGAAGCAAGATTTATTGTTTTATACAACTGCTTTTCGAGAAAGAGTATCACGCTAAATTTGAGTCAGAAGTGGGTTAGAGTTCAGCCACTAGTTCGGACGAAGGAGAGGCGGTGCTGACCACCTCCATATTGCTTAGATACTACTTGAAGCAATATTTATTGCCTTATACAACTGTTTTTTGAGGAAGAGTATAACGTTACATTCGAATCAGAAGTGGGATTGGGGTCACCTACTGGTCCTTACGAGAGGTGATGCTGACCACAAGGACGGGTCTCAGGTACTGTGCTAGATACCTGAATCAAGATTTATTGCTTCATACAACTGCTTTTTAAGAAAGACTATAACGTTAAATTTGAATCAGAAGTGGGATAGAGTTCACCCATAAATTTGGAGAGATATGAGGTGGTGGTGCTAAGCACCACGACGGATTTAGACTTGCATTGCATATAGTTTGGTAACACCGCGATGGTGATAGAACTAAAAAAAAAATAATAAATAAAACTGCAATCATACCTTTCCGTTGATCTGTTGAGGAGCCGTGATGAAATGGGTTGACACTAGAGGCGCCAGACCATCCAGGGCCTTTGGTACAATCGCGACCTTCTGAAGGACAAGACCTTGGTTCACCGGATAAGTCATCGGGAGAACTGACAACGTTGTTGCTTGGACTGGTTGAGGTACCTGTGAAACAAAAAATGTTTTATTGTAAACACAAATAATAGACAATGACAAAAAACAGGCTATGTCCAAGGTCACGTCAAAGTCAAACATCTGATCGCCTTAGTATTTTTTTGTTGCGGGAAAACTCTAGTTAGCCTTGGACTGATTTTCATGGACATGGCTCAAAGTTAACGACAAATATTTTTATTTTTTATTACTATTTTTGGGATCAGAAATATAATTCCAGTTACAGGAGTTGATTTTTAACTGATTTTGAGGTCCAAGGTCAAGCTCAAACAGGTTGATTGATCATTTTCGTTAAAAAGTAGGATATGTCTGGTTAACCCTGACACGCAATCTTAAGGGTCAAGGCTACGTTCAAGGTCGAGGTCAACGAAAAACAATATTCTACTGTGAACACAAATACTAACTTTTTTTCAAAAATGTGGCTGTTCCGGGTTCCTATTACTCCAGGTGATCTTCAAATCATCTTCAGGATAAAGGTCATAGTCGAGGTCAAGTCCAAGGTCAGCGCCAAATATTCTATTGCATCCCCAACATTTTTTTTGTCAGAAATACAACTCTTCCGGATTCCGATTATCTCGGTTGACCTTCAAACAACCTTCAGGATTAAGGTCACATTTGAGGTCAACTCCAAGGTCAGCGCCAAACATTCTATCTTATGGCCCTTTTTTGCTTAGGAGTGTAGGATATCTCCAGTGGCTCAATATGATCTTTGTATGATAATGAAGATATTCAGGGTCAGTCATGTTCAAGGTCACGTTCCAAGATTAAAGTCAAACATCTGGTCGCATTACTATTTTTTTGTTCAGACGAGGGATAATTCTAGCTACTTAAGTTGACCTTGAAATGACTTTCAGGGATGAGGGAACATACGATCTTGTTTCTATTTTTGTGTTGAGGCCCAAGGTCGATAACAAACTTGTTGGTTATGATCATGGTTTCGTTCAGAAGTAGGATATGCCCAACTACTTACCCCGACACGCAAATAATCTTCAGGGCTAAGGTTACGTTCAACGTCAAGGTCAACGCCAAACAAGAACAGTTTATTGGAAGTACGAAACAATGAGAAAAAAGGGCAAATCTTAGGATTTTAGATCCTTGTCCTAGACTTACCTCTTTAATAGAATTGACAGCTTGCGTGACAACCGGAATGCTATTGGGCGGCTTGGCAGCCAGTACAGGCAACGCCATCTGCGCCTGTTCCAGATGCTGCCCGCCGCCATTTTGTTGTACAGTGACAATTGCCGCCTCCACCTCGTGCTGGTTCATGTCAACGCCTACTGGGGGCGGGGCGGGCGGTACAACAGTTGTTGTGACGTCAGACACCGCTGTGGGGGCGGTAGGTACGACTTCGGGTAGCAGTTTGGAGAAATCCACGTTGTCATAGTGCGATGAGATCTCTTTCTTCAGGATGGCTATCCGTTGTTGGTGGCTGATTTTCTCGCGTGCCAGGCGTTCCATTTCGTGCTCAAGTTCACGTTCTTTGCGCTTTAGCAATTGGATGTACCTGGAATAGAAATACGTTTCTTATTCATATTCTTTCACAACGACTCAGTAGTCCATATATAAAGGTTTTGACACCCACCTGAACGCCGAATGTAATATGCTAAGATTCGACGTCTTCTTATCTTCCTGCGACGGGATTTGCTTCTTAAGGATATCGAAGCACTCCTTCAAATGTGCCCTCCGATGTTTTTCCAGCTTGTTGTGAACCTCCCTGGTACCTGCTCTGAACACCATTGGTGGCTGGCGTCTCTTCGTATCACCGTTCAGTTCGTCGATCACCAACGGGTTCATAATGTCGAAACTGTTATTCAGATACCGCTGTCGTGGAGTTTGCGCTTGAGCTACGGTAGTCGTGGTACTGCTTGTCACTTGGCCATCCTGCTCAACTTCCTGTAAGTAAGTATAATAGTATAGTCTACTTTTGGGCGGTTGTACTTTGAAAATACACATTTTTAAAATTCGGGTCAAGCTCATGTTCAAGGTCAAGCCTGAAGTTGACGCCAACGACTCTTCTGGGTTCCGATTACTCCAGATGACCTTCATATAACCTCCAGGATTAAAGTCATATTCGAGGTCAAGTCCAATGTAAGCGCCAAACATTAGCAGCTAACATTTTCATCCTATATTGTTTTGTCAGAAATAGGACACTTCCGGATTCCGATTAGTCCAGTTGACCTTCAAATAACCTCAAGGATGAGGACATATTCAAAGTCAAGTCCAAGGTCAGCGCTAAACATTCTATCTCGACCCTAACATTTTTTGTATCAGAAATAGAACACTTCCGGTCCCGATTATGTCTGTTGACCGCCTGGGTCAAGGTCACATTCGAGGTCAAGTCCAAGGTCTGCGCCAAACATTCTATCTCGACCCTAAAATTTGTATCTTATTTTTGTCAGGAATAGGTCACTTCCGGATTCCGATTATGACAGTTGACCTTCAAATAACCGTCTGGGTCAAGGTCTTATTCGAGGTCAAGTCCAAGGTCAGCGCCAAACATTCTATCTCGATCCTAACATGTTTTGTATCTGAAATAGAAATTTTCCGGATCCCGATTATGTCTTTTGACCTTCAAATAACCGTCTGGGTCAAGGTCACGTTCGAGGTCAAGTCCAAGGTCAGCGCCAAACATTCTATCTCGACCCTAACATTTTTATCTTATTTTTGTCAGGAATAGGTCACTTCCGTATTCCGATTTTGACAGATGACCTTCAAATAACCGTCTGGGTCAAGGTCTTATTCGAGGTCAAGTCCAAGGCCAGCGCCACACATTCTTATGGCTCATTGCTCAGGAGTGTAAGCTAGCTCCGGTGACTTAAGATGACCTTCAAATATAGGCTCATGAGGATGATGCACTGTTTGAGTTGACATTCAGAAGCTTTCCGTGATTAAATCAAATCTAAGGTCAATGCTAAACATCTTATCTTAATACAATATACTAGTTGAAAAGACCGTCAAACATGACCTTAAGTTTGAATTCCATATTCAAGGTCCAGTCCAAGGGCAGTACAGAGCATGCTTTAGTTTTTTCAAATTGTTTTAAAAATCGAGACCAATATATGTGAAAGCAATACAGCGTTTATAATAAAGAAAAATATACCCAATTCAAGGATCCTCTGAAATGGTTTTCCTGACTATACTTGGTCATACTGTCATCATTTGAACTGTGGACCTGCGGTGAAATAGATCTGCTATTGTTCATCTGCACAGGACTGGTCTGCATGACAGTCGATGAGGGAACGGTATTTGAGGAGATGACCACCGTTTGAGGGGAAGTGTTAGCTGTGACCGTTTTGAGAGTCGCGTGGGTCATGGAAACAGTTGGTGCTATGACCATTGTGGAGTTGGCTGGTTTGATTGTGGCCAATGCAGCTTCTACGGTGGCGCGGTGTTGCTGTTCTTGTTCTTGCAATTCTTGCAGCTCCAGAATTTGGCTGCTTCTAGGAGAGTGTCAAGGCTCATCGTGATCGTGGATCTGGAACAAACAAAACAATTACGTAAAGTACGGAACGCAGTCATCAATTCATAAAAGATTGTCTTCTATTTTTGTTGTGTTTTTTATACGGAAGCACATCACGCGGAGGGATCATGGAAGATATCTCTGAGGAGCAAAGACCATTGGCGTAGCGGTAGAAGAGGGCTAGATCGCCGATGCGAAGAATTTCGAGACTTTCCATTAGAAAATAGTCATCGATCAGTCGGCCAGAACAGAATCAGCATGGAAAATGTAGTAGGGGCGGCAGCACCCCAAATATGTGAGCAACCGACGGAAATGAGTGACATGTTTTTTTACAATTCTTCCCCGCCACTAGGTTTTATTATATTTACGCCCCCTAGTTAACTTGAGAATCTGAAGATAATTTCCAGTAACTTCTTTTTTCCACCTCCTTGGTATAGAGATTGAATGAAACTGAATCCTTTAGTCTTGACGTATCCTGGATATGAACCTCTGATTCATGTTTTATTTTTGTTCCATTCAAATCCTATCGATTTCTTGAGACCCCTCGAAAACCGGTTGATCTGGCAACGCCGGCCACCGTCCGGTACACTCATCCACCTTGAGCCGGCGGGGTGCCCCCTCAAACACGTGGCTCAGCCGTCATGCGAACTGCGCACCGCTGTCAAAACAATCGCAATGCGCACCATGCAGGACGCGGCCGACGCACCGCTCACCGATGCGGCGTTGTCACGTTTCCGAAAATTCCAGGACGTTTGGGGATAAAATTCGTCCGGACGGCGTCGGCTTCGTTTTTGGGAAAGTGCGAAGCAGATAAATATCTATTTCTATTATTTATAAAGTACGGCTTGTATATCTGTTCTCGCGTGCTTGAAATGCTGTGTAAAAAATGACAGGCTGTAGTTCTTATGTTAACTGATTTTTGCATGGCTGCAAATGCAAGTCTTTTTTTAAAATAGTGCATAATGACGTGCAACGTATACCCACTTCTTGAGAACGATGTCTGGAAGACGTCTCACCATTGACGTTCTAGCAGAAGCCTAAATGCCAGAGCACCGCGGTTGCTATGAGGAACTTGAAAGAAACTTTGTTGATCCAATTATTGAACTGAAGATAAGAACTGGGAAAAGCCTCATGTAGAGCGTTCCACAATCGACAACCTAGGGACAAAGGAGCGGTCGTATCGGCCAATACTGGATGTTATCATTTTCGATACTAATGAGTAAAGCTTATAATATAGTGGTCCTACATAATGTCATTTTTACTACGTTTTGGAATTTAAGTAATTTAGCAGAATTTCGTAACGAGTGTGCAGCAATTGGCAACACTGTGCATAGACGATAAACTGAGTCTTGCTAACGAAACCGAAAACAAATAAATACAGGATATTTGACCGAGGCCGTGGTTTATGTGTATGGGTACCGCTAGTTTATAAGACTGTTGTTTTCAACACCACTCAAAATATTTTCTTCCTATGCTTTTTCATCTCCAACTTGATAAATCCGTGTCAGTTTATTCCAATCGTGATAGTGATATCTTCCATAGCCTATTCTTTGGTGTAATATGATCTCAGTTATGGTTATATCAGGTCAGGAAATTTCAAAACTGGACATCGTTGCCCTGATTAAGCAACACAAAAGCGGTACAAGTATGTTAATATTCGGCGACGATCTAATAAAACTGAAGATACACACTTCCCACTGTAAATGAACACGCTTACACTATCCAAAAGAAAACTTATCTGTAAATCGAAACAGATAAGATGCTGTTTAACCAACTTTTCTATTAGTTTAGTAAATATTTTTTAAATGAGAGATGGGATTTCGGAACGTAAGACTTACGAAAGCTTGCATTCTTTTTTTACAGAATTTACAATTTAAATAAGTGTAGGTACAAGTACTCTAAGGGCCAATTTTACTAAGCAGGAGCATAAAAAATGGCTTGGGTCTCAAATTTAACCAATGACACGGCGTCTTTTAGGTAACTGACGGTCGATTTCTTATAAAATGTCTCTCAAGCTAGAGAAAAATTATACGGTTTGTCTAAGATGGGCCCCTAATTCCCATAATAAATTAAGACATACGTCATAAATCACTTGGTTTAGCTACAGAAGCCTATTTCTTAATTTGCGTTCGGCCTCTCGGCCATTATCATAAAATGCACCAATGAAAAAGAAACACTTGCGCCATACTCGGAGCATGGACACAATACCCAATCTAGATGATATAACAGCAATTAAATGAGCATTTTATCGAAACTAACAGTAACTCAATTGTGCTTGATAAATTATTTGAGGACATAGATAAAATCACAAAATACGCTATAACAAACATCGAGTATGTATTCAATTTACTTGTTTACCGTGATAAAAACCCTCTTCCTTAAGCTGGCCCTGTTAACACGGAGCTCTCGCGCCATCTACTGGGCAGTAGGACGACTGCTTCTAGCCTTGTCACTTTTCACCGTCACCGCGATCGCGTATTAGTTCGAATCACACACGCTACATTCAGTCCTCAATGTCACTGAGTTAATCAAAGAGCTTGCAAGTAGGGCATATATTTGTACAAGAGCAGCCATTCTGGGCTGCGAATTACTATGTTCCACCCACCACCTTTTATTAATAGCTGTTCCTTCTGCAAGGACCCTTACACAAAACGTATAATTTTGACTAGTTTTACAAGAAATCGATGAAATTCGTCAGACTGACTTCAAAGACGCCCTCTTATTGGTCCAATATGTGCCAAAGGCAACTCAAACCGATATCTAGATCGTCGAACACAAGATGATTACACCTTTTTTGTAACAGTCAATTGCGGATCCAAAGGGGGTCACAAGGTCATGACCCCCCCTTTCAATACTTTTTGGCATCCATCCTCCCGCACTTTTCAGTTCTTACAAGGGCATTCGCTTTTTTTCTAATCGCCATTGACCCCCCTCCGAGACGAACATCTTCCTGAACATAAATCGAATTTCAATTTGCTGTTAGTATAGTAAAGCATCTGTATACGCTGCAAGCAGTATCGTACTCGACTTCTGGCAGCAGTGGAACCGCAAGTACCATGCTACAATCCACCAGTGATGAAACAGTTTCAAGGATGTTGAATATGCGACACGCACAACGTGCTAGAGCTGGGCCGAATCGTTCATTTTAATGATCCGATTTCATCGGGGAGTTTTTAGCGCTCTTGTTTTGCTGTTTCGTTATGATTTTTCTCATTTCGATTTTGCGCAGTAGAGAGAGACAGAATCCTCCGTTATGCGTTATCGAAATAAGAAAGCTCCGTTAGTTACTGAGAATGGGGGAGGGCTTATTTCGAGGAGCGTGCTTTTGCCGTCGAGACATATTTTTTTTGCGATCGCAGCCCAGCTGTTTCGGACTGGAAATCAATTTATCGTTACGTGGGTCACTACGACCAGACAAACTGCAAGTGCGTCAAAAAGATCTGATCCTGTTTTCTTCTTCAGTACATTTCCCGCTTGGCTTTTGTCTGCGATACTAAAAAAACCTTTCTCGGGAAAAAATGACATCCGCATACTTAGACTTGTCTAGGTCTGCGTTATTTATTGAAAATCTTCTGAATTGGTGAAAACAAAAACCAATGTGTACATTAATTGAGATTGTTAGAAAACGTGTAAATCTAATAGCTATATCTACCATGTGAGCGACAATACGATGTGTTCAGAAGCAGTTACCCAATCAATTACTAACTAAAGCAGTTCGTTCGCGAACTAGTTCTTAGAACTAGTTCGTTTTTGCGAGCACCGAAATTCTTCAATTCTGTTTCGTCGAGAACGCACCCAGCTCTACAACCGTACCGTATACTGGCAGCAGGTTACTTCCACGAGGAGAGAAAGTTCGTTTTGGTCGAAGCTCGACAACCGACGCACAATACGCGAGCTTCGTGAACTGTATTGTATCGCCATTACAACTTGTTCATGAAAATCATCGGTAAAAATCAACAATTTTTTGTACGTTGTACCCTTACGATGTCATGTCAGGTGACGATGGAAGATTATCCTTCTGTTACACGTGTTTATAATACAGACAGGATACTGGATTCGATTTGATCATACAGGGTGTCCCAAAAATCATGGAGCAAAAAAAACCATAAATGTTCTTATCCGATTGTGCACGGTTTTTGAGTTATCGCCATTTTCAATAATTTGTGGAAAATCGCTACTTTTGAGACTGTATTATTTTTTCTGAAGTCGTGTTTTGTTATTGTTCAATTAGATTTACAGAATCCTTCCCAAATGATGTGACGCTGAAAAAAGCTATGCGTGAAAATTCAAGGACGTATCGCCACTCATTCCTACAATAGGACGCCTTTATGGCCTTGACTCTCATAGTCTTTATTCTTTTTCAGAAAGGCTGAGGTATTTTATATATTTCTACTGATCCTATTAACCCTGGCTGCTTTCTGCTCTTCAGTCAACAGGTGGGGTATCCAACGACAAACTTATTTTCTTACTCCTCAATCTCGCGATATGTCACATGTTTATCTTCAATGATGAGTTTTCCTGGGTGACTGCCGTTTTTGGTGCACCCACCCTGGAATCGTCGCTAAGGCCCGTATCGTCAGTCGTCCCTACAATTGTAGGGCGCGTTTATGGCCTCCTTGATTGTCATACTGCTTTCTCTCCTTCAAAAATTTCTAGATTGCATCCGTCCCGTGTCAGCGACAGCGCTCTCCTATTGTGAGGATATGTTTTCTTTTCAAATTGTAGGAAATTTCAGGCTGATAAAACATGATATAACTCAAAAGCAAGCACAATTTGATGCAAATAGATGTTTGTGACATAACCTCAAAATAGAGCGCTGACACGGAGAAGTAGAGAACTATGACAATCAAGGAGGCCATAAAGGCGCCCTACAATTGTAGGGACGACTGACGATACGGGCCTAAGACTCACCCGTCCATGAATTCTTCATATCAACGGGAAATTGTTGACTGATGTGGCGCTTCGTTGCCGAAAACAGACAGTAACTCGGCAAGGCATTCTTGTTGCGATAATTTTCTCTGAAAGTTGTAATCAATTATGGCGCGAAAATGTTCTCGATTGAGTTCCATTTTTCTAATGACTTGGTGACACTTAAAAATTCGCTGTAGCGAGAACACTGCACGTATTGTTGTGAAACTTTAAATTTAAGTTTACTAAAGAGTGAGGTTAAGATTCGTTCTATATGCAAAACTTAAAAGACATCCCTCGTACAGCAATCGTCTAATCTGCATATTTGTCTGTTTCAAAAATTTTACAGCATACTCAACGAGTGGTGCATTTAAAAATATATAAGCGGATAAAATGTCCATAGTCAGACTTTATCATTAGATAATCATTTAACATTTTGTAGGGGTTCAATTTCTGGGGTTGAAGGTTCTATGAGTTTTGTTGATCTTTATACTATATACAAATATATAACAAGGCCTTGAGGACAAAGAAATATAGACAGCTAATATTGAGATGCCAGCGAAAAGTAGTGATGCGCGTACAGAAGAATGTCGACCGATGCATTGCTGGTGGTGGTAGCTGGTATCCGGCCAATAGATTTTCTGGCTGCGCTGTATGAAAAGGGCATCGAAGCTACAAGCGACGAAAGAGAGGCGATTTTCAGCAGGAGAGATGGGACCAGAAGGCTGATCCCAGATATTATATATGAAACTTGGATTGACAAGGGACGCGAGGAAAAATGTGTTGACATTTAACCAACAGTGAGGCGAATGATGCTGAGTAAGGTACGAGAGAACAAAAATAGATCAAGGAACCAATAGTAGGCTTCTAATTTGCTCGGTTGTTAAAGTATGTACCATATAGAATTGATTACTAATATGTTCGGCATGAAAACCTACCGCAACGCCTCCAACTATAAAGAAATGCTGAAAGAGTATGCCATTTCTGGAGAATTTCACACTCCGGGCCGACAGGGCAACACTGTCGAGTTTTCCTGCCTGAAAGTAGATATATTTATCCGCCGCCCCCAACCCCAGTAATTCTATGCATCTTCTAGCTATATTTCATACTTTATCACAAAAAACATATACACGGATCATGAAATGAACGTTAACTCGCTGGGCGATGCCGCGTTGCCAAACGATCAGTAACAACCGGTACTTAATCCATTCAAATTCAATGTTGTACATGCTCGTAGCCGACCTTTTTCTCGAAGGATTTGAATTGCGCTGAACAAATGCTTTATGAACTGATGACGGTGTTGTGTAGGAAATGGTGAGTCAACCCACTTGACGCCATTTTTTTGATATCACAAATACCGCGTTACAAGTGGCGAGTTAATCTACTTCGCCCCGTTTTCTTTTGTTTTATAGAAAGTATTTCATTAAGAGCATGACGTCACGAGACTGAGACGGAACAGTGTTTATATTCCCAAAGCACGTATAGTTCAATGTTTCACCTACCAAGCTTTTCTTATCTGAGTCTGACACACGATCGATGATTAATCAATTCGTATTGTATTTATAAATCTATTATTGTATTTATAAAGTTTTGCAAGACGTCTAAATATTGATATTTGCCTTTTCTCGTGCCTACTGCATCTATGTCATTGAATGCTAGGTGGCGGTGGCGTATTTTTAGTTGCTACCTATCTGTAATCGATTTTAAAAATAGACTTTTCTGATATTCATAATATGGTGTGATACGGGAGAAATTATCATAGCCGCTCGAATTGCTCATGAAGTCATGAACCGGTTGAGAGCCGAGATGTTTTGTTTCATGGCCGTCGTATAAAAGAATATTGTAGAATTTGTTTTTTCGCTACTAGCTTGAGGAATCACTGTTCTTAGAGCAAGAAATAGGCAGATTTTCTTCAATGAAATCCAATGATTTTGGCTACAGTAAATTGTTTTGGTGGTATATGTATAGTCAAAATCACGAAAGATGACTATTACGTCATATAAATTGTACCGAAGTAATCAATGGACGTTCGTCGATGATAAAATCACGATGTCAGAAACATACTGACAACAAATTTATATTATGATTTTGTGAAGTTAGGTTATTTCATTGATTATTATTTTCATTTTATTTCATGATTTTGAGTGATACCTTAATAATAATGTTAGTGGGGAGTTTTTGTTTTGAAAAAACTGTTATGAGTAGAATACCTTAAGACACGAACACCAAAGACCAAAGCATTATTCGAACAACCTACCTGCTTTAACATAACCTAACTATTCATCTTTCAAATATGATCGATCATGCAACATGAAAACATCGTCTATCTTTGTCGGACACATGCAAATTAGCAATACAGTTTGTTTAGACAATAAAATTCTGTTTGTCTCTGTCTAACATATCTGAAACTTCCTTAAACATATTCCTACAAATCGCTGTCGTTAGTCTTTGCTACAGACTAAAATGATGAGGTAATCGACATCTTTGGTGTTTTCGACTATAGTTATGTTGTTGCTCCCCAATGAAAGTTCAAATTGCCGCCTTGTTGAGGAACACGTTCGATCGAAAATCTCGAAAACCATCGATCCTATGTGGAAAAGTAATATAGCGAAATAAATTCTTTACCATTTTGCTTGTATAAAAAATGGTCGTATACTCGACAGATTATGAGAAATTAAAGGTACATTTAATGATATTTCTGCTTATAACGGGTAAACTAAGAATCGAAGAGCAAAAAATACTAGTACCGTTTGTAGAGAATAAAAGTTGGAACAAAAAAGGTATTTTACGTTTTTTCGGCACTTTTGGTTCTTAGAGTCTACGTAGGGAAATATGACTAAAGTGCCTCACAGGACATGGTTGTTTTGAAAGCTATCTGAGCCGATTTTAACAAACTTGGGCTAGTTGGAAAGAGCTATTCTTGGCTACAAATGTTATAATATCTGAAGTTTTGTTAATTTCACATGTAGCCGATAGAGGACTTTTTCGGATATGCCGACAGAAATGGTTAATTTTCTCAAAAAAATTAAATGCATTGGTATGATTTTTTCTCCTGAAAAAGTAGCTAAATGATGTCTAAACAAGCTGGTGAAAACTGCATCTCGATAACTTGTTCCTAACCTAAAATTTAGGCCAAAGAAAATTTTATAAGGAAATCCCTTAGATTTTTTTTTTAAATAATTTTTCTGGAATTCTTTTTAGACTCGAGACACAGTTGTCCTCGTTACGAGGGATGTCGTTTAAGTTTTGCATACGGAAATAAAACAACACGCTAGGTTAGTTTTAAATGACTTTATTGTTTTTCGAAGTATTCTCCACGAAGATTAATACACATCTGCATGCGCTCGAACCAATTTTCGAAGCACTTATTCCACTCGTTTGCTGGCCGATCCAAAACGGCATTTTTGAATGCGTCAACCGTCAACTGCTTCTTCTGGTGACTGGAACCTTTGACCACGCAGTCTGATTTTAAATTTCGTGAAAGTAAAGAAATCGTTAGGACTTAAATCGGGACTATATGGAGGATGGATCAATAATTTCATGTTTTCTTCCGTTAAATACTGCCTTGTTTTTTGGGCTGTGTGCGAGCTTGCATTGTCTTGGTGGAGGATGATTCTTTTTTCGGGGTTGATTTTTCGAAGCTCTGTGATGACTTTTAGCAAACAAATGGTGGTATACGAATCCGCAGTAACAGTTCTTTGCTCATTAAGAGGAATTGTTGAGACAAATGTCGCGACCATCTTTTTCGAAACACTTCGAGAACAGATGACTTTTGTTGGCATTTCTTCACCTTGGAACACCCGAACAGCCGACTGTCGTTTATTTTCTGGTTCATAACACTAAATCCACGATTCATCACCACTAACAATGCTGTACACATTTTTTGAGTTTCCGAAATTGAAACGGTCAAGCGTTTTTTGACACCAATTATCCCTGGCTGCTTTCTGCTCTTCAGTCAACAGGTGGGGTATCCAACGATTAACTAATTTTCTTACTCCTAATTCTTCATGTAACATTTTTTGAATTGAGGTCTTTGAGATCTTCAAGGACGCCTCAATCACGCGATATGTCACATGTCTATCTTCAATGATGAGTTTGCGCACAGCATCGACGTTTTCCTGGGTAACTGCCGTTTTTGGTGCACCCACCCTAAGATCGTCGCTAAGACTCACCCGTCCACGTTTGAATTCTCGATACCAACGGAAAGTTTTAGACTGATGTGGCGCTTCGTTGCCGAAAACAGACAGTAACTTCTTGTTGCGATAATTGTCTCTGAAAGTTGTAATAAATTATGGCGCAAAAAAGTTCTCGGTTGAGTTCCATTTTTCTAATGACTTGTAGACACTTAATAATTCACTGTAGTGAGAACACTGCACGTGTTGTTGTGAAACTTTGAATTTAGGTTTACTAAAGAGTGAGGTTAAGATTCAGTACTAACGTTCGATCCGCGCGGCCTACTATGTTTCGATATGCAAAATTTAAATGCTCGCATGTAACTTCTTAAAACAATAGTTAGATTTTAAAATCTAGTAGTTTTCGGGAGAGATTTAATATTGAAAAATATTATTAAAATATTTAGGTCAGAAAATTATAGATGTGAAATTTGAATTTTGAAATTAGTAAGCTATATTGTTCTTATAGCGACAATTAGACCTGCGTTGCTAAGGAAACTTTTAAAGTAATCAAATAGCTGTTAATATAATTTTGTGGTTTGATTTAAAAATGGTGAACTTCGTGGTTGTTTAGAAGTCATTTTTAATACTATAAAGTAAAAAATGTCTGATTCCGAGTTTTCTTTGACTCCACCGGAATTAGTAATGGGTTATTTTTTTGCTAGTATCTTTTTGGCAACACTGTTTTTGACAGATGATGCGTCAATTGTGTCTTGTGTCATTGTCGAACTTGTTCAGTTTGGTCTACTTAACCATGAATCGACTTACGAACGAACTACGCTTTCAAATTATTGAATTGTACTATCAAAATTCATGCTCGGTTAAGAGAGTGCATCGAGCACTGCTTCCAATTTATGGGCAATTTGGTCGGCCTACTGAGGGAGCTATTCGGAAGCTTGTGACTAAATTTCAAACCCAGTTTACATTATTGGACATTAAACCACCAACACGCAGACGTAGAGTGAGGACTGGAGAAAATATTGCGGCTGTATCCGCCAGTGTTAGTGATGACCGTAAAATGTCGATTCGCCGCCGTTCGCAGCAATTGGGCTTCTGTTACTCCACTACGTGGAAAATTTTGCGACAGGATTTGGGTGAAAAACCTTATAAGATACAGCTGGTGCAAGGATTGAAGCCACACGACTTCTCACAACGTTTCCAATTTCGTGAATGGGCGCTGGCAAAGTTGGAGGAAGATCCACATTTTTATCGAAAAATTGTGTTCAACGACGAAGCTCATTTCTGGTTCAATCGGTACGTTAACAAGCAAAATTGCCGCATCTGGAGTGAAGACCAGCCAGAAGCATTGCAAGAGCTACCAATGCATCCCGAAAAAATCACTGTTTGGTGTTGATTATGGGTCGGTGGCGTCATCGGGCCGTACTTCTTCAAAGACGACAATGGCCGGAACGTAACTGTGAATGGCGAGCGATACCGTGCGATGATAACAAACTTTTTTTGCCCAAAATGGAGGAGCTGGACTTGGCTGACATGTGGTTTCAACAAGACGGTCCACATGCCACACCGCACACGAAACTATGGCCCTATTGAGAGGCGAGTTCGGTGAACAGTTTATCTCACGTTTGGGGCCCGTCAATTGGCCGCCTAGATCGTGTGATTTAACGCCGTTGGACTATTTCTTGTGGGGCCATGTTAAGGCTAATGTCTACAGGGATAAACCAGCAACGATTGACGCACTGGAAGCCAATATTGAAGCATTTATTCTTGAGATACCGGCCGATATGTTGGAGAGAGTGTGCCATAATTGGACCTTGCGCATGGGCCATCTAAAGCGGAGCCGCGGCCAACATTTACATGAAATAATCTTTAAACATTAAATTATATCGACCGTTCTATCGACTCAAATAACGATTTAATCGTTTTTTCAAATTTTTTGTGTTTTTTTTTGAAAATCAAATCCTATACCTCTGAAAAAAACACCCGTTAGAAGTAGCCAAAGTAGCGTCACAAAAATTATTGCCAGCTAAATATGTGTTTATACAATATCTGGGAAAAAAGTACTCATTTTTTTCCCGGGGAAAAAGTAATTTGATAAAAAGTGACATTTTATTACCTGTCAACAGAGATAAAATGTCAAACTTTTTTCCCGTCACAGAAAAAATATTTTTTTTTATTCTCACAGCCTCCCTTCACAGAAAGGAGCAATTAGTAACCACATTTCAAACGACTGAGGTCAATATCAATACCGATTCATTTGTCTCAGGCTACTTTTCATCCATTCAATAAACACAATTTAGGAATCGTACAAAATCAATCTATCCCACTCTATCGGCGATATCAACAATAAATAAATGCGGACTTTATCTGGGACATATTCCACTTGAGGGCGCGGCACATATTTCCAGAGCCTCTCACCCTTCTGTATCGCTAGCCACTTGACAGAATATAAATAAATCATGATTTTTAATATTTATTATCTCATCACAGGCGGAGCTGTCGATAACACTCTTAAATTTCTCGTAACCTGTTGACTTTATGACAAATTATGCACAAGTATGACGATAAAGATTTAATTCCCTGCAAAATCGTTTTTATTACTTTTTTACGATAGTTTCCCAGATTTTTGATCAAACGCGTTTATGCAAATGACAGTAGATGTCCCAGTCATATTATCACCTAAAGAAACCACCAAAAAAATTACTGTCAACAAAATTGTAGGAAAATATTACGTGTTTCTGGCCTACATTGACGGCAATCATTCGCAGAAAAGTAGATTTTCTATCTCTAAGCAAACAATGATCACAAAAAATACCTACGTAAATATAATACTGTCAAAACCACTTTTAATGCTAGCAGATGAAAATATAACCAACTCCTCTCTTAAACTGAAAAGAACCAGTCTGAAAGCCAAATCTGCTTTCCTATTGCATTTATTTCAGTTTGTCAGTTTGATACCAGACTACTAGACGTTTCAAAGTGTAAATAAAATGAGCATGAAACATACGTTGGTGTAAATGACACTATACAATGAAATTATGCATTATTTAAAGCTTATAGAATCGAAAACCTATGAATAGCTTGTTTGAGAAGGCTTAGGCACGTAATCTATGTATCATTTTTGGAAAACAATATTTTATCTCAATGCGTATCTACTGGGAAGGAAACCTTGTGTTGCAAAGGGCGACAATCGATTTTTCCAAATTCAGAGGCGTAGAGATTAACAGGTGTCACAGCTCAAGCATCACAAATTTTGCTTTATTTTTTTGTAATAACCAAGTTTAAGGCACGCTGAGTACATTTCAACTTATTTTTCAATGTTGGCTTTCTGCTGTAAAAAATATGGTTAGTTTTTTAAACTCGCATAAATAAATGTCGGAATCGTAAAATTGATGTTGGGAAGTTTGATTGATCATTAGAGCTTATAGACTTGTCAACTTGTTTGTTTAGATTGAAAACCAGGCACTGAACAGGTAGGTACCCTGGATGTGGATCATGACGTCATTCGAAATCACTTTGTTTTCTGCTACAAAAAGAAAGTCGAGGTTGTAATTTTACCTAACAGGTGTTAGAAACGTTATATCAGTTTCTCTACGCACGAAAAAACATTCATTATGAACTGTCAGATGCATGAATATTTATTAACAAAGAACGCAGCGAGGGTGGGATTCAAAACAATTGCGCTTTCGATGAATATGTGCCCTCAAACAAAGAAAACTAACAGAATTAGAGGGTTTATATTGATTTTAAAGCGAGGATGTGTTGGAGTATAGAACACGAGAGGCTTTGGGAGTAGTATGGCATAGATTGCGTAGCGGGTTTGTAGAAAAAAAAATGCTTTGAAAATAGCCATTATCAAGGAGTGGCAAAACGAGCTGGGTCTGGCAACACCGCGCGTCACGTCGATACGCGTACAACGTGTCACAGACACAAATTAAATAACGGCAATATTTATATTTTCCTGACCTCTAGCGCAACATTTGTCGCGAGGGGCGCAACCTGACCAGCTGTTATCATTTTATACGATGACACTATCGAAAAATCTGTGAGATAATGGTAAAGGCTAGTTTCAATGTCAAAAACAAACAAAAGAATTGGATAGTAGAAAGAGAGAGCGAGAAGTGTTTGCGGACTTCGACCAATAAGATGAGCGCACATGCTCACGTCACGCGGCGGATCAGCCCGGGCAATGCCCCGAAAAGAAAACACCCAAAAATGATTTTATTGGTGAAAAAAGCGGTGCATTAGCACTTTTCGTGCAAAATACTTACTAAGGAGTGAGATGCGTTGCGGATCACAGCAGCCCTTGACAGTTTGACGTACGATGTTCAACTTTCACCCAGCTAGCTGCGATATCGCGACGGATCTAACGGGTACGGTCAAAAATGGATTTTTTTTTGAAAGTTTTTGATTGCGGTAACGAGACGAGACGGATCGCTTAGTGCTGATACCGAGTACGGATAGGGTATCACGTGCACTGCTGGCTGTATCGACCAATAGTTGCGCGAGAAACCGTTTGTCCGTGTGTGTCACCGTCGTGTGACGGATTGTACAACCTTTGCGTGGATATTGCTCGCGATTTTCAGCCTTCACACGACGGCGACCAATTGACCAGCTTGTTTGCTTCTTCAAAAAGCTAGCATTTTCTTTTTGATGGTGCCCGTCACTGAACAAACCGTCATGGATGTAGCGAATAGCGAAGCGAATGCAGACTGGTCGCGGACACAACGGAAAGCGGATAGCGAGTTGCGCGCTGTTGCCAAGCTTAGGGGCATGGGGAAACGCGTCCGGTGGGAGACCAGTCAAGTGAATAATTTTGTGAATCAATGGCGAACGGCGGGGATAGACTGATGGGCGTCAGGTAGAAAAAAATTGAATTGATTCATCCAAATCGATTCAAGATATATGAAAAAAATTCCAATTTATAATGAACAAATCACAAAGAACACCGCAATTTCCTTATGGAAATCGGACTTAAATTGGTTGAATTTCTTCCAATGAGAATTCAAGCCCATATGCTGTATTTGGACGTTCACGCACAATTTCTATCGTACAGCCATACGCCAAGCAGCATAAATGGTCATGACATTTTGTAAAACTGAGGATCTCAACATAAATCAGCTACATCGGAAAAGATATATCAGTATTTGATGTCTCGTGAATGTGCATATTGTCATTTATCAAGATCGCAGAAATATTCGAATGTCAGGTACGAGGGATGTCTTTTAAGTTTTGCATATGGAAATGAAACAACTCGGTAGGTAGTTTCAAATGACTTTAATTGTTTTTCGTATTCTCCACGAAGGTTAATACACATCTGCATGCGCTAGAACCAATTTTCGAAGCACTTATTCCACTCGTTTCTGTCATATCCAAAACGGCATTTTTGAACGTTAGGACTTAGATCGGGACTATACGGAGGATGGTCCAATAATTTCACGTTTTCTTCCGTTAAATACTGACTTGTTTTTTGGACTGTGTGCGAGCTTGCATTGTCTTGGTGGAGGATGATCCTTCTTTCGGGGTTGATTTTGCGAAGCTCGGTGATGACTTTTGGCAAACAAATGGTGGAATACCAATCCGCAGTAACAGTTCTTTGCTCATTAAGAGGAATTGTTGCAATATGACCCGCTTTTGACACACATGTCCCGACCATCTTTTTCAAAATGACGGCAAATAAAATTTAATCTTGATGCGACCTTTACTTTCAGGACGTAAAATTTCTTGCCTTCTCCATTTCCAGTGTAAAAATGAGAGATTTCCCTTGGGAAATTCGACTTGACCGTAAAAGTCGAGGTCAAGGTCATGCTCAAGGTCACATTTAGGTGATCTCCACAAACCTCACCACTATGCTGTCGACCGTATTTGATAAAGCAAATTGTTTTCGAAGTCTTGATTAGGCCTTGAAATGACCTTGAGGTAAATAGTCAACGTCATGGTAATGGTCATATTTTTCCTGCTTTTTATTTGAATGTTTTTTTTTGATTCGCCCTTGAAATGACCCTAAAGGTCGTCCTACAATTTTTGATTGAAATTTTTCTCAACGATGCCTAGTGAAATATTTAGATGATACAGGGTGTTACTAAATATGGTCAGAAGAACTCAGCTTCAGCACGTAAAAGTATGAAAAAACAGAGATTTGTTTGAATTTTATATATAGTAGTCTACCTGGAGATTGTCAACCATATTCTGTATTCCGGGACGCAAAGAGGGATCGGAATGATTCTAGCGCCATCTGTGAAGCAGTAGCAGAACACAAAAATGAATTTAGGAATCTTCTTTGAACAGAGTTGTTCCAACCTTGAGTGCTGGAATCGTACTAGTTCCAGAACGATCACAAAATTGATGTGAACATAATACAGAATCGTCCTGCTACGATAACGAACAGGATTAGAACATTCACTATCTTAGGAAGAGAGTGGAGATGTATGAGTACAGGCCATTCGTTTGGCTGAAAAAGAATTATCTCGTTTGATTTTTGGACATTTAGCGTCTCCCATCAATCCGTGATCCTTGGCACGAACCCTCCGCGCCGAATAGGTAAAGACACTTTCCCGTAGCTATTATATCAATCACACTACGCCCCAGCTCCCTTATTTGGAGAAGTCCGCCTGAGCGTGGCAACGTCGCCTGTCGGATGTTAATACGAGTGCTGTGTGAAGAGCCGAGAGGGGGGGACACCGCGTGCCCCAAACTAGTGTGTGGTGCGCAATGGGAATGCGCAACGGTCCGTGATACGGAAGCGTAACAAGCGCTGTTGCCACTTGTT
The DNA here is from genome assembly GCA_963669975.1 of Acanthoscelides obtectus. Taxonomy (NCBI): domain Eukaryota; kingdom Metazoa; phylum Arthropoda; class Insecta; order Coleoptera; family Chrysomelidae; genus Acanthoscelides; species Acanthoscelides obtectus. The sequence continues at coordinate 5,584,893 of CAVLJG010000008.1, read as the reverse complement.
CGCATTTGTCGCAGGTCTGGTGAATTTTTTGTGGAATCACTAATGGAAGGTTCTAGAATGACCGAACGGAAACTTGTCGCGTAAATAATGTGGAGGCTTTGGTATGGTATACAAATGTGATGCAGAAAGTCGTATTAAAAAGTGATTTGGCTCGGTATAGATTTTGTTTTGTTTAAGTGTCTTATATTTTGAATACATCTAAAATTATCAGTAATTTGAAAATAAGGAGGAATACATTTTTCCTATAACATCGCTTCTATATTGTTTTACTATAGGTACTCTCAAATATGTACAGGAATTGTAAAATTAGGTTTTCCTGCAAGTATTCACCTTGGGAGGAATGTGTTGAGTAATCAAAGTACTAGAACTGATATCACATAAAATGCAGAGAGTGCTATTCTAGGGTACTTGTTTTCAGATATTCACAGTTATACATATGTTCCTTTGCCTGAGATGAAAGCATTCATTAAGATCCTTTAGCCAAAGACTAATTATATCCTTTAGCCATGAAATGTTCTGATAACAGAACAGAAAACAATTGCAATGTATAACATGTTTGCCCTATCTCTGATAAATTTATATCAAATAGAACGATGCAGGATGCAGTGTTGCCGTAAATCTCATGCTAAAGAACCCAAACCGTAGTAGATCAAGTATTCAGCAGCTTTGCCTCTCCATCAAGGTTACGCAGTATGACTCACCTCTAATATTATAAATGATTACACAACTGGGGCATCATAAGGAATATAAAAGACAACACTGCCTAGCTAACGTCCATCTAGCGGCGTGTCTCGATTTCTGGCACAAAGTTGTTTTTACAGTCTATTGTACAGGGATTTTTAAGACTGCGCTGTATAATAATACTTCCCAACGTCACAGAGACTCACGTTGCAAAGAAGAATCATAGTTATTCTCTTACAAGTACCTTCTTTATAATTAATCCCAATACCCGTTTTACATCAACAATTTCTCCACGAATTTATTCAGATGGGTTTCTTTAAGGCCATCCTGATTGTGTTTACACCGATAAACAAATTCATAGATTATCTGACAGTGCTACCAACAGTGCCGATCGAGTTTTCCATGTCATTGAGATCGCTGGTAACGAATTAGATATTAGTTGTTTCGAATTCAAAATGGCAGATCTCCTCTTCGGAGAGAGATGGCAAATACCTGATTTTCCAAGAATCGTTTTAATATTTAGTCTGATTTTAATTAGTCGATTTCAAAATGAATTGCACATTGACATTGTCACTTTTTCTCTCTTACAAGATGCCATAATTAGAATTTCGAAATGACGTTTCGACTATGTTTTAAATGCGCTCAATTTTTAGACACGAGCTTCTCGCCATGTCGAAGTTTGATGCAACAAATATTTACTAATCTGGAGTCAAACGCAAAAAAAAATTCTGGACTTTGCCTAGGTGTTTTCTGGATTTTCAACCACTGTACGTCCCATGCTTTACTAAATCACACGCCTCTGGATGGGCAGCACCAAACCGCTGTTGACTCTTAGACTGCTTTCTACATGTATACTTTGAAATGAAGTTGAAAATTTATGTATATTTTTATTACGAGAAAGTACAAAGACATGCATGTCATATTCGAGTGTTAAGAGAAGCTCAGTACTCTGGTTAATGTCAATAGCTGTGCTACCGCGTACTGTATGTCGAAAGAAGCTGCCTGCACCCTTTTTCTTATCGCGATGCCCGAGGTTGACTTCATCAGGTTGTAAAGATCGGCGCAAAACTGAAACAAGCAAAAGGTATGGTATGGTAAAAAATGAAGTAACTCAGTAGTAAACTGTACGAGCCGAGCTTCAGAACAGTTCAGTAGGTCGCGCTCAAAAAAAACGAACTAGTTCGCCAACAAACGAAAGCGTCGCCTCTCAATCTTTCACTCGCAGAGCTATTACGCAAATAACCTAAACACCAGCTGTAAGTTAGTTTACCATTATGCTTTGTTGGTTGCAGAATGCCGAAATCTGTAGGCTCTGAGATGTGTGGTTTTTTAAGCCATATCACAGAAAATTTAGGAAAGACGCATCACATACAAAACATTTTCGCACCGCGTCACATCTAGGCGCTGATTTGTATTTTATACTTGACATCGTAAAATAAATTTCTATAAAATTCAAATGTAATTCGTAGTGAAGGAGTGAACGAGTTTTACAAGGGATGATGAACTAGTTCACATATATTATCAATCAAAAGAATCCAGCACAAGTTTACCTCTTTGGGGTTTTCCGTGCTTATTGTACAATTATTGGAATGTGTACCTTTGTAAATTATTCTTTTCCTACAATAAACCAGTAATACTACTATTCGACTGAACTAGTTCGTTCGCGAACTACACACCACTACAGAAAACTTTTTGGTAATATTAAAACCATTTTCAAAAACACTCAAATTGAGAAGATAAGTATTATAATAATAACAATGTTTATTGGTCCAATTACAAGGTTTTCGTATAAATAATAACGGCAATATCCAATAAACATAATATAAAGAAAAACGTGTACACTTGTGCTTTTAAGTATACTAGTCAAATGTATAAATTAGCATCATTTTATGATCAAAAAACATATAGGTTTTTAGTGTCAACAAACTTATGGGTTCGTAGCCTTGGTTGATTTAGGATCCATGATTTTAATTCAACTTTTAAACTTTTTTTACATTTTATATGTTTAAGGTTTGCAGGAATAACATTATACAATTTTGAGCATAGAAAATAGAATGATCTTTGGCTGATAGTTTTATTAAGTCTAGGAATTAGTGGAGAGGTTTCCTTGAATCCCGTTTGATGGTTGTGACTGATAGAAAGTAACAATTTTGGATTTTTTGTTAAATATATTATTGTATGATAAAAATAAATTTGCCGGCAGTCGAAAAGCTGAGATTCATTGTAAAGATTCTCTGAGGGATAATATTTCTTTTTGTTCAACATAACTTTCAAAATCCACTTCTGCGTAAGTTCAGTCTTTTTATAATAATTATTCATGACTCTCCCGCATGCTAAGATTCCGTGAGATAGTAATGATTGAACAAGGGCATGATATATCATGTGTAGATATTTTTCGCTTAAAAAACTGCTAAAATATTTGATTTTCGGAATAAGGAAGCTTAATTTTCTTACTAAATTTTCAATATGTTTATACCATATTAGATGGTTATCTATGAATACCCCTAGGTATTTGAAATTATCAACCGAATGTATGTTTCTACAGCTATTCAACGTTTTAATTTGGAGTTGATTAAAATTTGGGGAAATTGTTGTTGAAATTGACTGTTAAAATCCTTTGCGTGAAAAAATGTGTAACCTTTTGAAAATCTAATTCAATTTTGTTTTTTAAACAGGTCCAATCTTTGTCTGAGCAAATAATTGCCGCATCGTCTGCGAAACCAATAATTTCTCCATCGTGTTTTAACTTAAAAAGGTCATTAATATATAAATTAAACAGCATTGGTCCTAATACGGTTCCTTGTGGAACTCCGCATCTAACAATCATATTTTCACTGAGTGTACATGAGTTGATAAGTGACTCCACGAAATCCTAAATTTTGCAAGGTTCTTAATAATTTTTGATGTGTAATACTATCGAATGCTTTGGTTAGGTCTAAAAAAAGGCATGCTGTTGCCTTATTATTATCAACGTACGTGTAAATTTTGGTTGTTAACTGAATAAGTGCATCTTGACTTGATTTTGCTTCCTGGAATCCATATTGCTCTTCAGATATGAGGTTCTATTTTGCAATAAAATCTGAAAATCGTTTTTTAAGAATTTTTTCGAAAATTTTTGAAAAGTTTGTCAATACTGAAATTGGGCGATAATTACAGATTTAAATAGAGGTTTTATTATTGCCCTTTTTAATTGGGTCGGGAACAGTCCTCTTTCCATGCAGGTATTTATAAGATATGCTAATACTTTTATAATTTATTTGTTTCAGAGTGTATGCGGTTATATTATCAAATCCCGGTGATTTCTCAACTCTCAGTCGCTTTATGATATGTTCAATTTCGTATTGATCGGTCTGTGTCAGATACAGAGATTTTGCAATATGGTTTTCGTATATATACTAAGTGACATATAAATCCGAACACCCAGTTTAAATCGCTTGATTTTAATAAAATTTTGTATAAGTACTTAATGAAGCATAATAAGTAAATGATAAAAATTTCAAAATGATTGCACTGCTTTAAAGCCCTTTGACCTTTAATAATGTGTGGATGCACCCTGATGTGCTACGCATTCTCCAACGCGCCTAGGCATGCTTCTGATCAGGTGGTCAATGTCCTCCTGTGGTATCTCATTCCAGGCAACCACCAACTCCTCTCGAAGTGCTTCTAGAGTCTGAGGAGGACGTTGCAAATTGAGCAATCTCCTACCCATCATATCCCACACGTGCTCAATTGGGGATAAGTAGGGAGATCTTGGTGGCCATGGTAACAATGTGACATCATTATGTTGAAAGAAGTCTATTGTGACTCTTGCAATATGTGGTCGGGCATTATCTTGTTGGAAAGTTGGATCTGCCAGGGTGTCAAGATAGGGTAAATGATGGGGTTCTAGAACTTCGTGGATATAACGCTGCGCGTTCATGTTGATGAAGATTAAAGGTGACCTGGAACCATAAGCTATAGCACCCCAAACCATAACTCCAACAGTGTGATGAACATGTCTTTCAACAAAAAACTGTGGATTCCTCCTTTCACCACGTCGCCTTCTAACCCTGGCACGACCATCGTGCATGCCTAAACAAAATCGAGACTCGTCACTAAAGACAATACTGTTCCATTCCTGATCCCAGAGTGACCGTTGTCTGCACCACTCAAGGCGATTACGTCGGTGTTCTCGAGTTAAAGGGAGGACCCAGTGTGGCCGGTATGAAAACAAGCCAAAACTTCTCATTCGTCGGTAAACACTTCGCATGCCAATAGGTCTTCCGTGTTCTGCAAACCATTCATTTGCAATGGACCTGGTAGTGGAGAAACGGTCCCTTAAGGCCAATAATCTTAGGCGGCGATCTTCACGGTCTGTTGTTCTACGGCGGCGTCCAGTGCCCCTTGCTCTTTGCGTACGGCCTTCTCGAAGGCATGCCTGACAACACCTAACCACAGTGTCTACACTTCTTTGCACTCTAACTGCAATTGCCCGAAAAGAAAGTCCAGCTTCCCGAAGTCCCACTATACGGCCCCTATCAAACTCACTAAGTTGACGAAATCGTACACGTCTCCATACTCTAGGCATCGTAACCGATCGTAAAGGATGTCAAGAACCAAAATCCGCCAACGTTGATTCTTTACTGCGGCTGAAATATTCATTTTTAGAGCGTTAGTGAATTAAATAAAAAGCAGTATAAAAACCGGAATGTCCAACTGATAAGGCTGAAAATTTTTTCACTTGTTATTTACACTAAGATAAATACATTCACCAACTTTTATTAAAATAAAACCATTTAAACTGGGTGTTCTGATTTATATGTCACTTAGTATATAAGTTGTGTTTCATTTGAAATGTCCCCCATTTTCTTTTTGTACAGCAGGAATTTCTTGGCATTTTTGAGAATGTTGCATTTTTTCAATGAAGTCCCACATTTTGTCCGAAGAATTTTGCAACTTCATTTTTGAAAAAAATTAATTTAGCCTCTTTTATAATTGTGATTAATTTATTTCTGTATTACCTTCATATTTTCGATGTCTTCGTCTGTGAATGTCGTACTCACTTCCGTGCAGTTGATGTAGGTTGCTTTGAGAGGGGTTACGAGACACATCATGTGACTTTTCTGAAAATTCAAAATTGCGATTGAAGGTCAATATCTTATATTGACCAGGACGGACAGTAAAAAATGGCGTGTAACTTCTGGAACTTTTTCTGTGATCTCCACCTTCATGGTACTCCGAATCGTACCACGTATATGATTTATCTTTATCGTATGACGATTTGGCCACCACGGTGGCACAGATGTCAGTCTGTGGTGGCCGAGATGTCGTACAACAAAGAAAAATTAAAACATATAAGTGGTTTGAGTCTCCCTGACAATGGAGCTCTAAGAAGTGGTATGCCGGATGTTTCAAATTCAAATTTCACTTGTCCAAAAGCATCATAAAACGTATAGGTTAACTGGTTTGATATTTCATAGCCTATCATGATGTTTGGAATCGAGACAGCTCTACCTGTTTTTGGCTGCCAGGAATGTACTCTCTCATCTGCATCACGACATTTCTTCTGCCAGCAGTCAAATTCCATCTGGACCAAGCGAAGTTGAAGCAACTGCACATTCTGGCCATATCGAAGTACAGGTGTCTTTCCATAGGCCAGTGCTTCTCACAACTACCTACAGAATATTGAAAAAATCTACCACGGCAATAGAACATCAGTAGAGTAGAGTCATTCGTTTAATATTTGTGAAGAATGCAAAGGGGGAGTGGTAACTATCTATTCTTTGAAACATTGTTTATTAAATAACACTGATCAACAGCCAACAAATATCCTAAATAAAATCAACAAAATATTACTATTTTTAATGTGCTAAAACCGGAATGAAACTTATTTTTTCAATATTAGTTCAAGTTTTAGAGATACGGTAATTATATGTGTTCCTGCTGTGACAGTGTTAATATACTGTAATTCACAAGAATGCACGTGCTACATTTTTATATTCGGCAACGAAAGATGATGTAATCGGCATCATTGTGTTACGTTATACATACGTGTACATTATATTGTTTTATATTAGCCATTTTTTCCTCAGTTGGCTGACAGCGTTCATGCAAGATGTCTCGAAAGTGTGTAAACAATCCAGATCAGTTTTGTTACGTGTGTGGTGATGTGACTTTTGCGTCTCAGAGACGGTCTATTACTCCACTAATAACAAAGACATATCAGCTTTATTTCGGTTGTAAACTACGTGATCAAGACAAACAGTGGGCACCCCACGTCTGCTGTAATACATGTGCTTCAAGTCTGAGGAGCTGGTTAAATGTCAAAAAAAGGTCTATGCGCTTTGCTGTCCCAATGGTTTGGAGAGAGCCTACAAATCATATTAATGATTGTTACTTTTGCATGGTACCTTGTGTTGGACAAGCCACAGGTATGTCCAAGAAAAAAAAATCGGTTATTAACTACCCAAACATACCATGTGCGATGAGACCTGTGCCTCACAGTGACGAAAATCCTATTCCAAAACCCCCAGAATCCTACACTTGCGAATCAGAAAACGAATCAGATCATGGCGATCGAGTGATTCGTCAGGAAGAAGATATGCCATCAACGTCAAGAGATCCTGATTTTATACCGAGCACATTATGCCACCAACCGCACAAAATAACAGTCAGAATTAAACGATCTTGTAAGAGATTTAGAACTTCCAAAATGTAAGGCAGAGTTACTTGGATCAAGACTGCAGCAGTGGAACTTGTTAAAAGACGATGTTTCGGTATGTGTTTTTCGTAAACGCCACAAAGACTTAGAACCATTTTTCAATATGGAGAATAACTTGGTTTTCTGCAGTAATATTAACGGCTTACTGGCGGCTTTAAATATAAACTATAACCCAGAAGAATGGAGATTTTTTATAGACAGTTCAACATTGAGTTTAAAGGCAGTGTTATTGCATATTGGAAATATTTTACCATCTCTTCCTGTAGGGTATGCAGTTCACATGAAAGAATCATATGACAATATGAAGTACCTATTGACATGCATAAAATACGATGAGCACCAATGGCATATTTGTGGCGATTTGAAAGTTGTTGCACTTTTACTTGGGCTGCAGCTAGGCTACACAAAGTTTTGCTGTTTTTTGTGTGAATGGGACAGTCGGGCAAAGGCACTTCATTACACCAGACAAAACTGGCCTGTTCGTCAATTCCTAGAGCCAGGTAGATTTCCGTCTGGTGGTCACTAATTTCTTGGGAAATAGAAAAGCTGACAACTATAAAACCTTGTCAAAAATATGCTGTCATCGTATCAAAAGATGGGCTGTAATATGTCTCTTAAGATACATTTCCTACACTCACACCTGGACTTTTTTCCTGACAATTGCGGAGCCGTAAGTGATGAGCACGGCGAACGTTTTCATCAGGATATTTCAACAATGGAAAAAAGGTACCAGGGAAAGTGGAATCCTTCCATGCTTGCAGACTACTGTTGGACTCTTGGTAGAGATGCTCCAGAAACGATCCATAAAAGAACAGCAAACAGACAGCGCATATAGTGATTCTTATAAGTATGTGAATCTTGTTACTTTTTTTAATATATCCTTAAAAATAAAAAGTTTTTTTTCTTAACCGCAACTAATTTTTTTATTTCATTGTCATTTATGGATTCAGCACCCCAAAATTAACAAAGAAGTGCACTTTTCCCACAAGATACAATTAAAAAACTAAAATTTGTTCTCCAGTGTAATGATGTTAACTTCCGATCGCGTTTTGTGTCTATGATGGCATTAGTAAATTGACAGCGAACTTGCATGCTTGAGATATTTGGTGACTTTGCCATTGGCGCCATCTACACTTTGCGCGTGTAAAACTGAAGGCAGAAAGCTAGGACTACATATGTGACACGTCATACCTTCAACGTAAAGAAAAGCATCCGGCTCTGGAAATACGTCGACTCCTGCTTCTTTCATCAACTAAAAAAGATTTACATTTCATGATCAAGCCTTTTATACAGGGTGGCGCATCGAAAACGAAACAGACACATTTACTGGCAGTTCAGTTTTTTTTTTGGAAAAATGCTCAGACACGTCGATTTTGTTTACGAGGCGGACAAAAATTTGGCAAAAAATCACGTTAACACGTGCAGCTCCCTGGGCGGAGGTGACACCAACCCTAAAATCTTAAATGGAAAGGGCGGTCGAGTGATACCTTATTTTAAAGGTCTTTCAATTCCCTTTATAATGATGTAAAATACATGAGCTTCAGTTCAGTAGTTTTGAAGATTTATTGATTTAAAGCTTAAAGTAGACTTTAGTAGGTACATCCGATTAGTTTTGACTAAAAGAATTTACTTAATAAGTAATGGATTCTAAAGGCCCATAGTTTTTATCCGTATAAAATTCACCTGGTACAAGAACTTAATGAAGACGATTTTGATCGGCGATTACAATTTTCTGAAGATATGAGTGAACGAATGATAAACGATGAACATTTTCTATTCAACACTTGCTTTTCCGACGAATGTTCCTTTCTCTTAAATGCGGTAGTAAATAGTCATAACTGCCGATATTGGTCCGATTCTAATCCCAGAATTTATCATGAGGTTCATACACAGCAGCCACAAAAATTAAATGTTTGGGCTGGTATTTTTGGCTATCATTTGGTTGGTCGTTTTTTCTTACCTGGAAATTTGACCGGTGAAATGTATTTGGAATTACTGGAAGACGCCATAGATCCTGCATTAACAGTCATAATTGAAAATCAGAATGATCGGCGGTACATTGCTAATAGGTTGATATTCCAACAGGATGGTGCCCCACCACATTACGCATTACGTGTTCGACAATATTTAGATCAGACGTTTCCAGATCGATGGATTGGTAGAGGAGGTGTCATTGAATGGCCCCCAAGATCGCCAGATTTATCACCTTTGGATTTCTTTATGTGGGGTCATTTAAAAAGCAAAATCTATGCTACTCAGCCAACATCATTAGAAGACCTGCGACAAAGAATTGTGAACGAGTGACTTCAAATTACTCCTCAAATATTGTAAAATGTGCGGCTTTTGAGTAAAATCTTTATTATTGCATGGAGAGTCATGGTGGCCATTTTCAACATTAACTAGCCTAGTTTTATTTAAGCTTTAAATCAATAAATCTTCAAAACTACTGAACTGAAGTACATTAATTTTATATCATTATAAAGGGAATTGGAAGACCTTTAAAATAAGGTATCTCTCGACCCCCCTTTCAATTTAAGATTTTAGGGTTGGTGTCACCCCCGCCCAGAGGGCTGCACGTGTTAACGTAATTTTTTGCCAAACTTGTGTCTCCCTCGAAAACAAAATCGCCGGGTCTGAGCGCTTTTCAAAAAAAAAAACTGAGCTGCCAGTAAATGCGTCTGTTTCGTTTTCGATGCGCCACCCTGTATATTGGTACAAAAGTACAAAAATTTAGTCGAATATGTGTAGAATTTCGATGAAATTTCGATCACGACCATTTTTTAAAAATGCGCCGTTTCAGATATGAATGGAGAATAGAAAATCCATGAAATTTACTGTTAGCAAAAATGACATTTGAAACCTCTTTTGATTGTAGTCCTGGATCTCAGAAATGAAACGTTTTTTCGAAAATATTCAGAAAATAAAATAATATTTTTTATAAATACGAGTATCTTGAAATTTGACAATATTATTTGTTGTATCAAGAAGCTAATTTATCCCTAAATACATAGATTGAAATTATTAGGTCCAACGGTGTCCTGGGTACCTTAGCGTATATTATCGGGAAAAAAATGTACGCCACTGCCTTTTTTGTAACTTTAATATTTGTTGTTTGATTAAGAATCTAAAAATACAGCTATTTGCCTGTTGTATTTTTCTGGTATCTCACTTCGTTTTTGAGAAAAAAAAAATAAAAACCGTTTCATTGCGTGTCACTGCCCAAAATTGGTTTATTAATTTTTGCTAAAAAATCACAAGTGCATTAAAAAACAAAAAAATAACTTCTGCATGGAGGTTTGACATTTGCACGTCAGTGTTCAAATTTCAACATAATCGAATAACTATTTTTTAAGATATTATTATATTTTTTAAACTTCACACTGTATCTTCAAAACACATGGTTATTTAAACTTTTTTTCATATTTTTTAACAAGGAATCACCCTCTAACATATCTCGAACACCCTGTATGGTAGCTGTATTCTGTGCATTTACTCACCCTTTTCAATTTGAAGAGTTTCATATACACCCCAACCAAATCTTGTAAAGCGTTACTAGGACTGTTTTGCAATTGCGACAAGCAGATGAGACCACCTTTAACTTTGAATTCTAGCATAAGAATGGCTGCGGTGATATTCAACGTAACTGTACCACTGAAAACAATTTTCGATAAATAGGATAAAATTATTCATTTTTAAGTATATCAAGTTGGAAAAAATGGAGCTGCTTTACGAACAAAAACATTTTTTCAAACATCTCTGCCAAAACAGCAAGAATAACGCAGGTCGACAAGATTTTCATGTGTCCAAATATCTTAGTTGGCTTTAGCGAGATAACCTAACCTAAAAGTGCAAAAATAGTCATTTTTGCCTATATTTGAGATGATGTTGCATGTCGAATTATTTCTTTTTTTCAAAAAACCATAGACGTCATCTTAAAGTACAAGCTTTGTCCTATCAAGTGCCATTGAGTTTGCTTAAATGTATTTTTATTTCGCTGAGATACGTCACTTTGAAATTTTGATTTTTCTGATCTAGATCGGTAGAAAGTAACCTTTTGTCCTAAAAAAATGTGCAATCGAAACGAAGATCGTTAAACTCGGCCTGGATAGGGCTATGGGCGTCTGTTTTAGATATTTCTTTTGATTCAGTGTGAATAATAATAATAAATGGTTTTTATTGCTAGTCTAGCTGATACCCAAATATGTATCAAAGCTTACGCACTCGTCTTCTGGCTTAAGTTCCCAAGCCTGATATGGCAGATTAGCGTATCGGATTGTAGCCAGACCGATCACCCCGAAGCTGCCTGTCCTAAAGGAGATTATGCATTTCTCCTCATTGGGTTTCACGTCGTGGATATTGTCTTTCATCCAGTGTTTTCGTTCTGGATCCCATTGGCAGACGATCGGGGGCTCCAGGAATATCACGTGTTGGGGCCAACTAAAAAAATACTGAGTAAGGAGTATTGGAAATATTCAAGAATACTCAAAAACAAGAATTCGCAAAGTTTTGAAATATGAATTTTTCAAATTATCGAAATACATCGAAATTTAAAATTCTCAGTTTCTTAAGAATTTTCAAAATTTCACTTTCCGCGTTCTAGGGGTTATAGAGGTTCTTGGAGATTTCGGAGTTCTTGAAATTTTGGGGATCATCGAACTTCCGAAACTTCTAGAAAATTTCGAATTTTTCAAGATTCTCGTAATTTTCGAGATTATCAAACTTTTTTGGAAAAACTATTATGAAATTCTTTATTGTAAAATATAAGAACTTCTTAGTCATGGTTGTGTCAAAATTCTCGAAACATTATAAATCCTTAAAATTCTCAAACTCCTAAGTGTTCTCCGAAATCTCGATATTCTAGGGGTTCTCAAGATTACCAAAAATCTCGTGATATTCGAAATTGTCGAAATTTTAGATATGCTCGAACTTCTGAAACATCTAGAAAATCTCGAAATTCTCAAGAATATAACAATCGTCGACATTCTCGTACTCGAAATTCGCAAAATTGTTTGGAAAAAGTATTATGGAATTCTCACTTCCTATCATTTTCGAAGTCTCGGGATTTTCTAAATTACGAAACATTAAAAATCCTAGGGGTTCTCAAGATTATCTAGTACTTAGTTATAACCGTCGTAAAAAACATTGACATGATATTCAAGAATACCCAAAAACTCAAAATTTTGTATATTGAACTTTTCAAATAATTTCGGATCATCGAAATTTCAAATTCTCAGTTTTATAAGCATTTTCAAAATTCTTATCATTGTCGAGGTACTCAGAATTCTCACATCAATAGAAATCCTCAAAATTCTCGAACGTCTAAAGTTTCTCGGAAATCTTGATATTTCGGGTTTTCAGATTCTCAAGAATCTCGTAATATACGAAATTCTCGAAATTTCCGAAATCCTCGTAATTCTCAGGTTTCTAGAGATTCTCGGCATTCTCGTAATTTTCGACATGCTCAAAATTTTTTGAAAATACTCTTATGCAATTTTCAACCTCTCGAAACATTAGAAATCCCCAAAATTCTCGAGCTCTTCGTAAAGTTTCGTAATCTCTAGATCTAGAGGTTCTCAAGATTATAAAAATCTCGTGATATAGGAATTCTCGAAATTTCAGAAATGCTCGAACTCGAAAACTAATATGAAATTCTTTATTGTACATTCTAAAAACTTCTTAGTCAGGGTTATGTCAAAACTCCCGAAACATTATGAAGCCTTAAAATTATCAAATTTCTAAGGACTTTCCAGAATCTCGATATTCCAGCGGTCCTCAAGATTACCAAAAATCTAGTGATATTCGAAATTCTCGAAATTTTAGATATTTTCGAACTTCTGAAACATCTAGAAAATCTCGAAATTCTCAAGATTATAAAAATTCTCTAAATTGTTTGGAAAAAGTATTATTGAATTTTCACTTATCATTTTCGAAGTCTCGGGATTTTCAAAATTACGAAACATTAGAAATCTTCAAAATTCTCAGATTCCTAGGGGTTCTCGAATATTTCGATATTCTAGGGGTTCTCAGAAATCTCGTGATATTCGAAATTCTCGAAATTTTAGAAATGCTCGAAATCGAAAAGTAATATGAAATTCTTTATTGTAAATTATAAACGTCGTAGAAAATATTAACATAATATTCAAGAATACTAAAAAACTCAAACTTTTGAATATTGAACTTTTCAAATTATTTCGAATCATCGAAATTTAAAATTCTCTGTTTTAGAAGCACCTTCAAAATTCTCGAATGTCTAAAGGTTCTCGGAAATATCGGTATCTCAGGTTTTCAGATTCTCAAGAATCTATGTCTAGAAATTCTCGGCATTCTCATAATTTTCGACACTCTCAAAAATTGATGAAAACATATTATTATGGAATTCTCAATTCTTATAATTTTCGAAGTCTCGGGATTTTCAGAATCTCTCGGAACATTAGAAATCCTTAATTCTCGAGCTCGTAAGGGTTCCCGTAAATCTCTATATTCTAGGGACCTAGCGGTTCTCGAGATTATTAAAAATCTCGTGATATACGAAATTCTCGAAATTTCAGAAACTTCTGAAACATCTAGAATATCTCTAAATTATCCCAATTTTCAGCATTCTCGTAATGTTCATAATATTGAAATTTTATTAAAAATGTAATTGTTGCAGTCTATTATTAATAGCTCCCCATTTTTTCTAAAAGTAGGTTTTAAAACTCTTTTTTAAATGTCACTAATGACATTAGACCAGCAGCAGATTTCCTTCTGATGATCAAAAATGTGTCCGGTTTTTACCACTTTTAACTTCATTCTCTTAACGTCCTTATAACTCTTCACAGATCATCGTGACCAAATAGGCAAACTTACGTCAAAGTAATGCAGATCAACTTGTCAAGTTCCTCTTCTTGCCTCTTCATTTCCTCCTCAATTTCCTCTGGTTGTTTCCTCACGCCAGGTTCAGTGGGTTTCGGAGGTGTGAACGTCACCAAGAAAGGTACTCTTTCCAACTTTTTTGGAATATACACTGAAATACTGTTATTTATGCATGATAGTAAAGAGATAACACAGTATTTTATCCCGGTAATTATGGCACAACATTTATATAAACATTTTAGCGTTTCAAGGGGAACTTACAACAAGTTAGGTTCAAATCCATAGTCACAAAATGCTGCGGTTGTGGCGGTTGATATAGCAAATCTAAATGAAAAACTCCACCGATGATCGAGAATTTTCTGAGATTCAAGGCACCTTCTGGTATGTTTCGTATGTAACTTTTTCTTGCTGCTAGATATATCTCATCTAAAACGGGTATTCAGATTGAATTTGTAAGCTGTCACAGTGAATAAATATCGTGTAAAATGGCCTTTATCCTTGAGTGATCAGGTCAATAGACATTATTTGCGGAATGATATTTGAAAAAGCGGTGGAAGTGCTATCTGATTACATTCATATGAGTACGTTCACCATTTTTTAGTAACGAGAGATGCTCTATAGACACGGAAAACCATGTCACTCATTGGTCAAGAACGAAAAACGTTTATAGTTTTTGAAAATCGGTTCAATGGCGGAGGTGGAAAAGACCAAAACGAACAAATAAAAAGCGATCAAACTTCGTTTTTTAACGTTCTCGAAAAAAGTTTTTAGGGGCAAAAATTAGGTGGTGGGCTTGTGGGGGGTGGGAGAGGGTATATATCAATTTTTGATTTCAGCATAGACATATTTCACACATAATAGATGTACCAGTACGTTTGCCCTTAAAATTAGAGAAATGCTTTTATTACGCGCTCCCGCTCCTGCTCTCTGGGTAAGTGTCCTGGTATTACTGCCACTGTGCCGCGGTGCGCGCGGTCATGTATTGGCGAGATGCGCTGTTGCCAGATGGTTGGTACTGTCAGGAGGTCAGGGAAAGAATGTTTATGGATGAATCGTATATGCCTGTTTGACTGACCTGATCCGTTCTATCTATTATACATGTTCGTAAATAATTTTGTTCGCAGAGGCTGTAACTTGTGCTGAACACAAAGACACGGTTTTGAGTTGACAATTCGTTTAATAATACCTTCTATGCTTATCGCAAATTCACTAGCCGTCGGCGTCAACTTCTTATAAGGCACCAAGGGTATCTCTTCTACCGTTTTTTCAATATCGGTTTTCTCATCTTCAGTCTCATTCTCAGCTGTTGGCTCTTTACCAGATTCTCCTGCTTCATCTTCTTGAACGTCTGTAACAGTTTCTACTACGGGAGCAATGTCCCTATTGTCGTATTTGTATTTTAGTTTGGCACGCCATTCTTGCTTTGTCACATCTAGTAGACCTGTAAAGAAATAAATGAAGTCCCAATATAGCCACCTTGGGATTTGCCGATAGTTTCCAACGACTGGAATAATGATTTGATGAAAGTTATATTTAAGAGTACAGGCATTACTTTCCATTGATTTTCCAATGCGTGTGACCTTTTGTCCGTGGTTGTGTCTAATTTTTCCGATTAAATTAATAATAATTTTGCAAGTTAGACAATAGAACGGTTTTTATTTTTTTACTCAAAAATGGCGCATCGAAGAAAAACAATTCAAGACAGATCATTTGTTTGAAATTGAACGGGGAATTCAAAAATAATTTTTATTTGGCAAAAATCATTGGCGTACCATTTTTGTCTTAAAAAATGTCGAAGTCAATACCCGTAGGCACGCCACTGTTGAAGCAAAAAATTATTTTGGCATTGAAAAATATGCAACTTTATTAACTTTCACTACATAATAAATATCAGTGAAATATCTGAAGCGGTTTTGAAAATATTAATTAATTCTTCATATAATTTCACACCGTTAAATATTCGCATACCATTAAGGAACACCCCGTATAATTATGTTGTAGTTTAGTTCTAGGTTAGCTTTGACATTAAGACTGATTGTATTTTCCAGACAATAAAGCGTATTTATCTATCACATACTTTTAATGAATTCTTCTGGAACTGCTGGGGTGTCAAATGATGAACACAGATCGCTAAGATGATCATATTTCAAGTACATTGCTCGTATAGCCATTCCATCACACTCAATTAATAAGGGGAATAGCGATTGCAAGTTGACATTCTCAAAATTAATGTCTAATCTGGCCCTAAAAAAATCATGCATAAATAAACTGATAGCTATAATGATGGAACGTAAAATATTTATGATTTCGCGTGAGTCTAGAAATTGTAAACATGTATAAAATTGTGGCAGCCCTTAATCCCCTTGTCTTTCATGTCACAAAATCCATTCAAGAATTTCAAAATTTCTCCGGGCGCTGGTCGCGTTGGTAAACAAAACCTTTACACATCGGTTCTAAAAAAAAAAAACAAAAACACTCATAGACCAATATCGGAGTTTTCCATATTAATATAATTTCGAAATGCTACCGAGGCTTCGCGAGTGCATGCAGATCGTTTTTTTAAGAAACCTCGTTGATGCCAATTTTAGATATCTAGTAGAGAAATCTAAAGAATTTCAAAATATCCCCGGGCGTTAATATACAAAACCTTTGCACATCGTTTCTAAAACAAAACAAAAATGGCACACTCCTACACCAATTTTCTTACTTTGGCGGTCTTCTCGGATTAGGAAGAGGAATAGGCAGTATTACTCTCAACCAGATGCTGAATTTGATGTTTTCATCGGCGAAATCATAATCAGCGGTAGGTATGTCTATCCTGTGTAAATTTTTCTCAACATTTCTTAGTAATCTGTATGTGGCTACATCTAGACTGTCTTGCTGTTGATCTCTGAATAGTTGCCTTATCTACAAAACAGTCTCGTATTATACAGGGTGATTTCTTTATTTCGAACCATAACTTAAGTTTGTTACACTGTACACATGGCGATTCAAAACAATAGCAATGTTTGTCGAGCAAATAGTACATTATATAAAAGTTACTAAAAACGTATACACTTCGAAGATATACATTTTTTTCGGTCTTGTTATTATAACAATTTTCTGTATAAAGACAAGGCGACATCTTAAAACTTATATTTGAGTGTTTTATGTTACTTTTGAATGTATTTTCTGCGTTCTACCCTAGAAAAATTGCTACTGTATCATTAATCACACTGTATATGCCGTTATAGAAAGATAATGCTGGCGGTAATGTAAAATGTCGATCAGCAGAAAGCGTGATCCTGGCATTATTTTTTATGTCGGAATAATCATAATATTTTCTTACCCATTTGTAATTTTCGATCGTTACCGAGTTCTCACGTTCAGCGGTATCTAAGAGATCTTGTAACGAATCTAGTAACTGCAAAAATCATTCTACATTGAGAACCAAGTTTGTCTGACGGCTCGAGTTGAATGTGTACGAGAGAGAAGTATGTATGTCTGGAAGAGATAGCGCATTGTCTAGCAGCCGGCTTGTATCTCTTTCTAACATGTGTCTCGCGTTTCTCTCTCGTACACATTGAACCCAAGTCGTCAGCGAAATTTGGTTTTCCCTGTATAAGCTTCTATCTGCCGAATACTTACGGCGACAACATCGGACGTTCTTTGAGAAGCATCATCAACCGTGGTTGTATTGATGGTGAGTTGCCATCTGTGCAAGTACGTATTCATTTGGTCACACAAAGAAGGGTTTGGTAGCCTTCCGCAAGCTATATAAAGTTCCCACTGAAACATTGGATTTAGTATTGTGATGCCGTCGTAGCTATAAAATTGGGTACCTCCATCAATTCTTTTTCTTGTTCAGCTAGCGACATGTTGTGATCGATGATTTTAGCTACGTTGCATGCTGATTTGTTCAGTTGCTCCAAACGTATTTGCTGTTCAACGACCTGAAAAGATGGAGACAAGTAGTTTGACCCAGAAACATAAAACAGTATAGCGCTTAAGAATTTTGGAAATTGTCAAGGAGATAAAAAGTATAAAAAACTACAACCTTCTTCGCGACCAAAACGTCTTACTTCTCTTTTGTCCTTTTCTATGGCAGATAATCTCTCCTCTTCCAATCTTTGCCTCTCCAATAAAGCTAGTCGGGCTGTTTCTGCCTCTTGTTCAATTCTCATCTTCTCCAGCATTTCGGCCGTTACTTTCACTCTCGGCTTTTTCTTCTTGGCCTGCTCAGAGAAACAATGTTCAACAAATACGATCTTAAACTAACAAAAAACAGCTCCAGCCAAAATATTACCAATTTTGTTGATGCACTCACTTGATGATACTAGTTTTATTCTATATCTTATATATACAGGGTGGCGCATCAAAAACGAAACAGACGCATTTACAGGCAGCTCAGTTTTTTTAGAAAAACGCTCAGACCCGTCGATTTTGTTTTCGAGGGGGACACTAGTTTGGCAAAAAATCTCGTTAACACGTGCAGCCCCCTGGGCGGGGGTGACATCACCCCGAAATCTTAAATGGAAAGGAGGGTCGAGTAATACCTTATTTTAAAGGTCTTTCAATTCCCTTTATAATGATACAAAATTAATGTACTTCAGCTCAGTAGTTTTGAAGGGCCATTCAATGGCACCTCTTCTACCAATCCATCGATCTGGAAACGTCTGATCTAAATATTGTGGAACACGTAATGCGTAATGTGGTGGGGCACCATCCTGTTGGAACATCAACCTTTTCGCAATGTACCACCGATCATTCTGATTTTCAATTATGGCTGTTAATGCAGGATCTATGGCGTCTTCCAGTAATTCCAAATACATTTCACCGGTCAAATTTCCAGGTAAGAAAAAAGGACCAACTAAATGATCGTCAAAAATACCAGCCCAAACATTTAATTTTTGTGGCTGCTGTGTATGAACCTCATGATAAATTCTGGGATTAGAATCGGACCAATATCGGCAGTTATGACGATTTACTACGCCATTTAAGAGAAAGGAACATTCGTCGGAAAAGCAAGTGTTGAATAGAAAATGTTCATCGTTTATAATTCGTTCACTCATATCTTCACAAAATTGTAATCGCCGATCAAAATCGTCTTCATTAAGTTCTTGTACCTGGTGAATTTTATACGGATGAAAACTATGGTCCTTTAGAATCCGTTGGACAGTACGTCGGCTAACACCACACGCACAGTCTCCAATTTGCGGGTACTTAACGTAGGATCTACATACACGTGGCCTAAAACCCCCACTTCTATTGCTTCGTTCCTTATGGGATTTTCAATGTTGCGTTTTTTATTGGCGACTGACCCAGTCTCCCGAAATTTAGCTACAAGTTCTAGAACATATTTTCCATGCACGTTACTGTTCTCATGTCGCTCATTAAATATTTCTGCTGCTCTATTAGCGCACTGATTATTTCCGAAAAATATTTCGATAATTTCAACTCTTTCTGCTGTGGAATATATACCATGGTTAATTTATGTAATAAAGCGTTACAAGTTATTTTAGCAACAAAGTTTGGTCAAATCAATCGCAAACTATGTACTAAATTCCTATTTAAAATAAGTACGAGATATTTCCTTATCTTTCTTCAAGAAATAACTTTTTTGCCACAAAAAACGCTATTTTCAACAACAAAATGATAGACAAACCATGGGCGTAGTGAAGAAAAGCATTTACTTATTAAATTTCTTCTGAAAGTAGTACAAACTAATCTGATGTGCCTATTAAAGTCTACTTTAAGCTTTAAATCAATAAATCTTCAAAACTACTGAACTGTAGCTCATGTATTTTACATTATAAAGGGAATTGGAAGACCTTTAAAATAACGTATCACTCGACCCCCCTTTCCATTTAAGATTTTAGGATTGGTGTCAGCCCCGCCCAGGGGGCTGCACGTGTTAACGTGATTTTTTGCCAAACTTGTATCCCCCTCGAAAACAAAATCGACGGGTCTGAGCGTTTTTCAAAAAAAAACTGAGCTGCCAGTAAATGCGTCTGTTTCGTTTTCGATGCGCCACCCTGTATATACATACATATATGACATAGAAAATGCAACACCGACCAGAAGTGCTGTAATGTTGAGCATACTTTTACAAGTTTTATCAAAATTCAATAAATAATTCTGGGTATTGCATTTTATGTCACGTATATCAATTTTATAAGATGAGAAGAAGAATATGCTATTAAAAATACAAGTTCCAATTTTACCTTCTCTTTTTTCTTGGGCTTTGTCTCTACTGCTATAACCTCTGGCACCTCTAATAAATTGAAAAAAATGTTTAGAATATGAATCATATATTTTTTTACATAAAACCTTCTCCTTCAGCAAGCATCTTCATCTGTTGTAGCTCCGCCATGATGTCAACCTCTTTTGGTGTTTTTTCTTCAGGAGGTGGTGCTTCATCTTTGGCCTTTTTTCCTTTCTTGCCTGTTCCTTTCTTCCCTTTTTCTTTCTTTAGGTATAAGACAAAAGTTTTATTCCGATGGAAAGTTAATATTTTCTTTTCTCCAAATTGTCGTAATTTTGTCCCTAGCACCACTGGACCGATTTTCAAAAGCTACAAAGCTTTTGCATCGTTGGCGATGAGTCCTCGGCAACTAGCTAAACTTTGATTTAGATTTCCAATACCTTTTCCGCAATTTCGACAGGCTTAACTTCGCCTTCTTCTAAAGCGTGATGATCATCTCTCTTATGCTCTTTTTCTTTTCCTTTCCTCTTACCCTTCTTTTCTTTACCACTCTTCGCCTTTTTGGTTTCTGTCTCTTCTGCCTCGTCGTAGCTGTCGCTTGAGGAAGAAAACTCGTCATCGAAGTTAACTTCAGATGTCTATTTAAAAAGTGGAGACAATGAGATTTGTGATTTTTATTGCACATATATAATGCTCTTAGGAATAGCAAAGCAATGGAGCTTGATTTGGGTCTCCTAGCAGATAAATTAGACAAATTTTTGGTGCTATCAATCAAGAACTTAACTCGCAACGACAGTATTGCTTATAAATGCATCCTTAAACGAACTTCATTTTTAATGTTTGTCAGGACTGTGACCGAAAATGGAATAATTTTAATTGTCAAATGATTAGAAAATAAAAAGTCTGGTAGTGATGATGAGATATCCAGCATAATCATAACAAATGCTTTGAGTACATTGTAGATCCATTGGTGATCATCATAAATAATTCATTGGAATATGATGATCAATTAAAACACCACTTGTCATTTCAGCTTTAAGAATTCGATTCGTCATCTTCTGATGGTTCCAGAGCCAGAAGCTTGTTGTCAGTATTTTCGAAAATATTTTAGACGGTAATTAATAACAGAATATTGAATTTTGTAACTGTAATATGATAAATGAAACTCAACATGGTTATATTGAAGGTCAACTCTTATAGCTGCTTATAAGTTTATTCGGAATATTATACAGGGTAGCGCATCGAAAACGAAACAGACGCATTTACTGGCAGCTCAGTTTTTTTTTAAACGCTGAGACCAGTCGATTTTGTTTTCGAGGGAGCTGCCAGTAAATGCGTCTGTTTCGTTTTCGATGCGCCACCCTGTATAGTAGACTTGGGCAACTATAAGGAGTGTGTTGGGTATATTTCTTGGCCTTATTAAAGCCCAAGGACTCGTACTGAAAACAATAACACAAAATGTTTGCCGAATTTAGATAAACGATAAGAATATTAAACAAAAACCCAAGATGTTACACGGCCGTGGTCAAGAATATCAAAAAAATCTGTATATCATTCTTATTTTTTTTTAATTTATAATCATTTACTATTTCTTTCATTATGCAGTGTTTTAATATATAGTCAACGCCAAACAAAGTGGCGTGCACGTCATCAAGGTGGGTGTGTTGAAAAATTTACATTGTTGCCAAACTTTTTGTAAAATAATAACATTTATTATTTACATATCTAGGTTTATAAGCAATATTAACCTCAAATGAGAACAAAAATAATAGTATAATAAAATTATAGATCTGTACTTGCATAATCTTAAGTATGACAATTATTGATCAGATGACACTATGAAACTACCATATTTAATTGATAGCTTAAAGGTACTGAATAAAAATCCAAATGGGGTCCTCCAAATTGTATGCATGGTATTTATTTTACAGAATTCATACAGAAAAATGCATTCTAAAATTAGGTAAGCTACTGGTGTAAGCTTTTTCTGTACAATAAAGTTAGTCGGAGTTTCTTTCTTCAGCGCTGTCTGAATCTGAATCTTCATCACTCTCAAAGTTGATTATTAAAGGTTCGATGTCTGGTCGATCAAAAATTCGTTCTCTTTCATACCATTTAAAAATTTCTTGCTCAGTATGTCGAACACTATTTTTCCACATGTCTGGGGTAACCGTTTGTAGAGCCTCGTTCCACATATCCAAACAGTCTTTTTCACTGTTACCATCTCTACCAATATGTCTGTTATAGTAACCTTTTGCTATGCCCCAAATTAACTCAATAGGGTTAAATATACAATGGTAAGGAGGCAGACGAAGAACTTTGTGCCCATGTTGTTCCGCCAATTCATCAATCACGTATATTTTAGGTGGTTTGTTTCTAAAAAAGCAGTTATTTTAAGAATAGGAATAAACAAAAGAAATATAAACTGTCGACCAAAATATATATAATTAAGAAGCATTATGTACCGAGCAACAATACTCAATAGCTCTGTTTTAAACATTGTGTTTAAAAATGGTATGTTTTGATTTGTCAACCAGTCTTGGATATTTTTTTTTGTCCATGCATTGTTGGGCACTTTGTTCAATATCATGCTGTGATAAGGGGCGTTATCCAGTATAATCATAGATGGACTCTCCAATTTTTTTAATAACTGATGTTGAAACCATTTCAAAAAATTGTCCTGGTTCATCTCTCCATGGTAATCGCTCAATTTTGTTTTCGAAGAAAATATCGCTTCACTACCCTCAATAAACCCATTTTCATTTCCAGCATGTAATATAATGTATCTAAAATATATTAGTTTTAAATTTTATAGTGCAAATTGTGTAAAAGTACATACCTTTTACCATCTGTTTTAATAGCTTTCACGCTTTTTTGGTTTCCATTTTGCCAAGAGCGACCTATGGTCCCATTTTGAAATATCCAAGTTTCATCGAGGAAGACAAACTGGTATAAGGCCTCAACCTTGGCTTGATTGTATTGCCTTAGAAATTCCACCCTTTTCAAAGCTATACTTGGTAGTTCCATGAGCCCTCGTCGCGGATTGTCCTTAAGCCACTTAAATCCAAGATCTCTAAGCAACCGCCTTAAAGACGTGGCACTACCATCAAATAATGCCCTATCTCTTAATCGAGACCATAAAGTTTGTATCGTAACTTGTTCTTCTGAAACCATGTGTAATATGACATTATAATTTAGTTAACAAATTAATGAAAATTTCTGATAAGTTATTATAATAAGATCTTACTTTTGTGATACATATTATAGATCACTTCTCGAATGGCACTTGTATCCAATGTCGCTGTGTTGGTTACACGTTTAATATAACTCCGCTTTTTCTTGGGCGATTCTAAATTTGCATCACTTTTCACACCCTCGGAAATACGACTAACTGTCCTTAAACTAATTTTTAAAGCAGCAGCAACACGCTACAAAAAATGAAATAAAATTTCACTATTATTAATATACATTACATATAATTATTAGTAACCTACCTCTTGAACAACATTTAAAGGCAACAAAGGCCCGTTGTTGTCCCTTTCTTGCTATTTAACTGTTTGGGCATCTTTATATACCAAAATTGCCTTTATCTACTCGTAAAATGAATAATTTTGTTTTGAAACAAACAGTTGTTGATTTACAGTATGCGGGGCCAAAGGATTTATAAAGATTTGAAATGCCACAAATTGATTCAGTGTCAAAATTAATACAAATGTCAGTTCCCAGTTTAAATAAGTTTCAAGGTGACAATGTGTCAACGCTGCGAAATCGGTTTAGTGCGTTTACATGTCGATAAGTGATTGGAGCGTTTGCAAAACATTTTATTTCGCATAATGCGTCTAAATTTATCAGAAAGCAACTTATGTGCTATTTTAATAACAATGTTTATATGACTATTAACCATAATAAGAGAGTAATGACCATTTTACAATTTATATATCACATTAATATGAAAATGCAATAGAGCAATTGTTTGTGATAGAAACCTAGGCATTAGGTCGGGGAATTTTTATCGTGATGACGTGCACGCCACTTTGTTTGGCGTTGACTATAGGTGATTTTTGGTATATCAACTCCTTTTAACGAGTCCTCCAAGCTGTTAAAATAAATGACTCAACTTTGAAAACACCCTGTATATTATTGCAAAAATTTGAAAGATATGACATTAGAGGTTCAGCACTTTCTTGGATAGAATCATTCTTCAGCAATCGTAAGGAAAGATAAAAGTAAAATCATAAGGGGAATATCAAAACACAAAAATAAAAAGGATTTTCCATTCCAAAACTTTTGGTCCACCCTGGATATTTTCTTACTGTTCTTGTAAATAAGTAATCAACATACCGTGCGCGTTTTACTTTTTAGACTTTTCCTGAACTTCACAGAGTGGGCAACATGTGGCTCGGCATCTTTTTCTTGACTTACTGACATTACGCTTTTCTGACTTTTAGCCTTCGCTAGCCTGGATAAGCTTTTCTCTGATTTTGCTGGAATATGAGAGCAATTCAAAATGGATGTATACAGGGTGTCCCACGTAGAACTGCAATGATGGGTTACACAAAACGTCGATGTAAAGAAGCTTTGGATGTGGGAGCAAAATTATCTGGAATATATTCAAAGTGGTGGTTGTACCGGAAATAGTGTATACTTTTTTCTTATGTTCAGCTAACGCTGAAGTAGATTCTGTAGCTTCTCTTTGCACTAAGGACGTATCTCTCCGACTTTTACCTTTTTCCTTCCTCGCTTGTTTCTTCCCTTTGCGTTCCTCCTCTCCCCCTTCCATACCTTCTTCCGATTCATCCGATTTTTTTCCTTTCTTTCCTTTTCCCTTCCCCTTCCTTGGTTTCGCTTTTCCCACCACTTCTATCGTTTCCCCTCCATCCGGTTCTGCGGTTGGTTGTTCAGGCGCAGCACCCATTTCTTCTTGTTCGTGTTTTTCTCTAGTCTTTTTTCCTTTCTTTGCTCCTTTTACTTTCTTCCCTTTCGGTGCGGTCACTTCTTCATCTTGGTAAAATAAAACATTCAAATCTTGTTGCACATTTTTGCAACTAGCAACAAGGACGTACCCATTTGTATACTTCCTCGCTAGTGGCGCGGGAAGTAAAAAATGGATTTGTACCAATACGTGTGATTGAGTCAATCTACTTTACGCCATGTCTTACCTACTTCGCCTTCCGCTGTCACAGCTTCGTCTCTACCTGCAGCTTCTGTTTCTACTGCAGGATCTGTCTCCTTCTTGACTTTCTTATCCTTTCGCTTTTTACCCTTCTCAGGCTTTTTCTCTCCTCCTTCATCTCCCTCTTCAACTTCTTTCTCTTTCTTCCCCTTTTTATCCTTCTTCCTTTTACCGCCTACAGGTTGCTCCTGTCCTTCTTCAGCTGCTGCTGTTGGTGCTTCTCCAGGCTTTTCTTGAGCAGTCTCAGCTTCTTGGGCGGATAGTGCTTGAACAACTTCATATTGTGCTAAATAATAACGTAGATAGCAAGAACACCTAAGTTGTGTACAGTTTCAGTTCCTCTCGTTCAATCCTCCTTTTACTCATCTCTTTTATTGAATACTCAAATATCAGCTTCTAATCAGCACAAAAAGTGTTAGTCATTACCTGGTGGTTCTGATTCAGGTTCAGGAGTTGGCTCTGCAACTGCAGTCTTTTCTTCTTCAGCTCCATCAGCCTCACAACTGCCCATAGTTTGATTGTAAACGAATAAAAATATTTCCAACTTTCAACTGTATAATGTTCTTGTCATGATTGAGTGACTTTATGTGTCTGCACTTCTTATCGCCAAGACGAGATTATGAGCAATACAAGGTGATCTCTTGGACTGACACAAAAAATTCAAAATGTCAAAGGATCCTAATTATCACGTTGGTATTTATTACAACAGGAGACCACGATGATGGAACACCTGAGGGTCTAGGGAGTATTTGAAACAGGTAAATATGAGCAGCGTTATAAACAATGAGCAAAAATGAGCACGTGGCAGTGTTGGGCAAGAAGGGCCAATATGGCCTGGTTACCAGGCATTCTCTGTTAAGCTTTTGCAATTCGTCATCAAAATTCCAAACAAAGTAGCACACACATTACCCAAAAAGATGTCAATAAACTGGAAACGGTACCAAAGGTCAGACGTCACACCCGATATCCATATTCATGTCAAATTTTACATTCAATGCCGAATACTTATCAAGTTAGTTCAAACGCGTGTTGGCAGTCATTTGTTTGAGTTTAAAGATGAACGAATCAAGTCTGCCTAGCATCCCAGAGTATTTCAAGGGGAAGAATGTGTTCGTAACGGGAGCGACGGGTTTTATAGGGAAAGTGCTGATCGAGAAGTTGTTGAGATCATGTCCAGAGGTCGGGAATATTTACGTGCTTATCAGGGAGAAAAAGGGGAAGGATCCAGTCAAGAGGATCCAGGAAATGACTGACGTGGCCGTAAGTAGGGATACAGTGACATAGGGAGGGATATTAGAATTAGGTTTCACGTTTATATAGTCGAACCCTGAGGGCTGAACTGAACATTTCGGCTTATTAGATACGTTTTCAAAATTTTCAAAATTTTCAAAATTTTCAAAATTTTCAAAATTTTCAAAATTTTCAAAATTTTCAAAATTTTCAAAATTTTCAAAATTTTCCAATTTCCAGGATATTCAAGGTATTTAAGATTTTCAAAATTTTCAAGGTTTCCAAATTTGACTTGATCTTGAATATGCTGGAAATTTGAAAATTTTCAAAATTTTCAAAATTTACAAAATTTTCAAAATTTTCAAAATTTTCAAAATTTTCAAAATTTTCAAAATTTTCAAAACTTTCAAAATTTTCCAATTTCCAGGCTAATCAAAGTATTTAGGATTTTCAAGATTCTCAAAATATTCAAGGTCTCCAAATCTGACATGATCTTGAATATCCTGGAAATTGGAAGATTATCAAAATTTTTAAAATTTCCAAGATTTTCAAAATTTCCAAAATTTTACAAAATTTTTTAATTTTCCGATTTCCAGGATATTCAAGGTGTTTAAAATGTTCAAGATTCTCAAAATTTTCAAGGTTCCCAAATTTTTCAGGATCCTCAATTTTTAAAACTTCCAGGATTTTCAAAATTTCCAAAACTTTCAAACTCTTCAAAAAATTAAATTTTCAATATTCTCGGTTTCCAAAATTTTCTAAATTTTCATTATTCCGGAATATTCTCAAAATTTTCGATTTCGAAAGTTTTCCAACAATTTTCGACTCCCAAAATGATCATGTATCTCTTATAAGGATATCAAATATGATATTAAAAAATGATAAGGGGCAAAGTAGGAAGTGAATACTTCAAACCAAAATTTGAGTTACAGACCATTTTTATTTTCAATTTGTTCACTCTGTTAAAAATACATTAGAAGCATTAACATGGGATGTGCATTAAGGAGGTCGATATTTTTATGTACACACATCATCATTTTCACTAACATTATACAGGGTGTTCTATTTGAAAAAATACAGCTTTATTTCATAACACTTATCTGGGATAAAAAATATATTGTACGTAAAACTTCATATTATACCTTTCAAGTTAGAGGGGGTCAATTTATAGAAATACATTTGTCGTAACCATAAAAATGCTTAGGCTTACAAATTATGAATCATCAACATGTAGGAATTACTGAGTTAATTTACTGGATGGGTCGAGTTTTAGCTTTTGGGGCGGTTTATAATTCGAGTTTTCATTTATACATATTTCAAGAACGCTTATATACAAATCGACGTACGGCATATTTGTAAATATTTCGGGACTTTCATTATAAAGTATAATGTTCAGGGCAAATCTTTAAAAACAATTTTATTTACATTTTCTACGCTTTCGAATTTTTTAATAATCATGTTCTCGTATATTTCCGGATAATTACAAGCTAAAAAACGTGCTAAGAACGAGTTTTCTCATTATAACAATTCGAGAAAGAAGTCTGCCAAAAAATAATTGTTAAATTTCCGAATTTTAAAACATCGATAACGAGTCGAATTTTTTTATATGGATTGATTGATTTTTATTTTTTTCATCCTACGTTTATGGATTTCTCATATTTAGTAAAGAATGGCGTCAAGTAGGTTAACTATGTACTTCCCAGGAAACCTCGTCATCAGTTATAAAGGATTATATTTAGCACAAGCTAGAACCCCGTTGAAATAAAAAAAAGATTTCATAATTTTCAAAACTTAAAACTTCCATTTTGTTAACACTACTTATTCCTTTCAGCTTTTTGACGTTCTCAAGAAAACCTATCCAGACAATCTCAGGAAAATTTTGCCCATAATTGGAGACGTAACACAGATCAATTTAGGTACTGTTTCCCGGATCGTTTAGCTACTCCCATCGAATCATAATTTTCTTTCAGGAATAAGCTCTGACGACAGAAAAAAGTTGGTAAACGAAGTCCACATAGTATATCACATAGCAGCGTCGATAAGATTCGATGACCCCCTGAAGTATGCTATTTTGATGAATACGAGAGGTACCAGGGAAGTGTTGCGTCTTGTTAAAGAAATAAAACAACTTGAAGTATTCATGCATTTATCGACGACGTACTGCAACATCGACAGAAAGGTAATAAAATAACGATCGAATTAAAGGTTTTGTTTATAGTTTTGTCACAGATTACACTGATCAACAGCCAAAAAATATCCTAAATAAAATCAACAAAATATTACTATTTTTAATGTGCTAAAAGCGGAATGAAACTTATTTTTTCAATATTAGTTCAAGTTTTAGAGATACGGTAATTATATGTGTTCCTGCTGTGACAGTGTTAATATACTGTAATTCACAAGAATGCACGTGCTACATTTTTATATTCGGCAAGGAAAGATGATATAATCGGCATGATTGTTTTACGTTATACATACGTGTACATTATATTGTTTTATATTAGCCATTTTTTCCTCAGTTGGCTGACAGCGTTCATGCAAGATGTCTCGAAAGTGTGTAAACAATCCAGATCAGTTTTGTTACGTGTGTGGTGATGTGACTTTTGCATCTCAGAGACGGTCTATTACTCCACTAATAACAAAGGCATATCAGCTTTACTTCGGTTGTAAACTAGGTGATCAAGACAAACAGTGGGCACCCCACATCTGCTGTAATACATGTGCTTCAAGTCTGAGGAGCTGGTTAAATGGCAAAAAAACGGTCTATGCGCTTTGCTGTCCCAATGGTTTGGAGAGAGCCTACAAATCATATTAATGATTGTTACTTTTGCATGGTACCTTGTGTTGGACAAGCCACAGGTATGTCCAAGAAAAAAAATCGGTTATTAACTACCCAAACATACCATCTGCGATGAGACCTGTGCCTCACAGTGACTAAAATCCTATTCCAAAACCCCCAGAATCCTACACTTGCGAATCAGAAAACGAATCAGATCATGGCGATCGAGTGATTCGTCAGGAAGAAGATATGCCATCAACGTCAAGAGATCCTGATTTTATACCGAGCACGTCATGCCACCAACCGCACAAAATAACACAGTCAGAATTAAATGATCTTGTAAGAGATTTAGAACTTCCAAAATGTAAGGCAGAGTTACTTGGATCAAGACTGCAGCAGTGGAACTTGTTAGAAGTCGATGTTTCGATATGTGTTTTTCGTAAACGCCACAAAGACTTAGAACCATTTTTCAATATGGAGAATAACTTGGTTTTCTGCAGTAACATTAACGGCTTACTGGCGGCTTTAAATATAAACTATAACCCAGAAGAATGGAGATTGTTTATAGACAGTTCAACATTGAGTTTAAAGGCAGTGTTATTGCATATTGGAAATATTTTACCATCTCTTCCTGTAGGGTATGCAGTTCACATGAAAGAATCATATGACAATATGAAGTACCTATTGACATGCATAAAATACGATGAGCACCAATGGCATATTTGAGGCGATTTGAAAGTTGTTGCACTTTTACTTGGGCTGCAGCTAGGCTACACAAAGTTTTGCTGTTTTTTGTGTGAATGGGACAGTCGGGCAAAGGCACTTCATTACACCAGACAAAACTGGCCTGTTCGTCAATTCCTAGAGCCAGGTCAAAAAAATGTACAGCATATGCCATTAGTAGATTCGAAAAAAATTTTATTACCACCACTGCATATCAAGTTGCGCCTAATGAAAAACTTTGTCAAGGCATTAGATAGAGATGGGTCAGCTTTTCAATACCTGCGTCAGAAATTTCCAAGACTAAGTGAGGCAAAGGTTAAAGAAAAAACTGCTTGGAATGATTTCCGTCTGGTGGTCACTAATTTCTTGGGAAATAGAAAAGCTGACAACTATAAAACCCTTGTCAAAAATATGCTGTCATCGTATCAAAAGATGGGCTGTAAGATGTCTCTTAAGATACATTTCCTACACTCACACCTGGACTTTTTTCCTGACAACTGAGGAGACGTAAGTGATGAGCACTGCGAACGTTTTCATCAGGATATTTCAACAATGGAAAAAAGGTACCAGGGAAAGTGTAATCCTTCCATGCTTGCAGACTACGGTTGGACTCTTGGTAGAGATGCTCCAGAAACGATCCATAAAAGAACAGCAAAAAGACAGCGCATATAGTGATTCTTATAAGTATATGAATCTTGTTACTTTTTTTAATATATCATTAACAATAAAAAGTTTTTTTTCTAAACCGCAACTAATTTTTTTATTTCATTGTCATGTTTGGATTCATCGCCCCAAAATTAACAAAGAAGTGCACTTTTCCCACAATATACAATTAAAAAACTAAAATTTGTTGTCCAGTGTTATTATTGAAAGCGTTTGGTGCGTTCCCTACTTGATCCCATGGGTTCATTAGTCAGACGTCACGAATGTCATACGTAAAACTTCAGAATCAAGAAATTTATTTATATCTTGAACAGCTTTTTATATTGAAAATAACCACCAACAACAGTAGAAATATCCCTAAATCTCACAGTTACAGTTGACAGCACCAGAAATCCTATCAAGTTGGCGTTGATAGAACCTGATTGTTGTCGTCTCTGGTACTAATCTGTGGTTTTGTATGTACCCATAGGTGCCCACAAGGGGAGGCCAGGGGATCGTGACCCCCTAAGTATCCGATTGTCGCTTAAAATTTGTATATTTAGCATGGTTTTGTGTACAATATCAAAATTGCTCACGGCACTGGTAAAGTTTGCTACTCCTAGTTAGGATACTTGTTTATATGAGCTTTTCTACATAAATTTGGTTCAGGAATGCGGTCTTGCAAGTATGAAGGGTATTCTCTTGGAGATGCTTAATCGGCCACCGTTGAAAAAAATGCCTACGAACACCCATGTATAAAAGTCTACTTTCCGTCCTCGCTACATAATTAACTATTATATTGGTTTTATCAATTTGCTTCAAGGTAATCGACGAAAAAGTATACCCACCTCACGACGACTGGAAGCGTGCAATAGACCTAGCAGAAAATGCTGATCCTAGGATAATGGACATCCTGACACCTAAATTCATGGAGCCTTTTCCCAATACCTATACGTTTACGAAGTCTTTGGGAGAACATGTAGTGAAAGATTTATGTGAAGGGAAAATACCTGCCATTATATTTAGACCTTCCATTGGTATGCTCTGCTACGAGGGCCATTTTTAAAGCAAGAACCGATTGAGCATCGTGTCACGTGATGTCCGTTCAACCTCAGACACTCTTGCTTAGTCGCTCACGTTTAAGTTCAGAAAAAGATATGCGTAGATATAAGAACAATTAAATCATCATTTACAAAAAATTGTGCTATACCCTCAAAAAAATTTTAAAAAATTTCAACATTTTCCTAATTTTCCAAATTTTCAATATTTAGAAAAAATTCAGTTCTAAGTTTTCAAAATTTCAAAATTTTGAATATTCTAAAAATTTTTTAAATTTTCAAAATTTGCAAAATTTTCAATTTTCAAAATTTTAGAAATATTAAAACTTCAAATTTCGAGATTTTCAAAATCTTCACAATTTTCAAAATCTCCAAAATTCTTGAACTTTTCAAAAGAAGAATTTTTGAAAATTTCCATAATTTCAATTTTTCAAAATGTTCAACATTTTCGAAATTTTCACAATTTTTCACGAATATTGACAAGCAGTTAAAATAAATGTATAACACCCAAAAGTATATCCAAAATTTTCAAAATTTTCAAGATTTTCAAAATTTTCCTAATTTTCCAAATTTTCAATAATCAAAAAATTTCAGTTCTAAGTTTTCAAAATTTTCAAAATTTTTAATATTCTAAAAATTTTGAAGATTTTAAAAATTTGCAAAATTTTCAAAATCTTCAGAATTTTCAAAATCTCCAAAATTCTTGAACTTTTCAAAAGAAGAATTTTTTAAAATTTCCAAAATTTCGCTTTTTCAAAATGATCAACGTATTCGAAATTTTCACTATTTCTCACGAATATTGACAAGCAGTTAAAATAAATGTATAACACCCAAAAGTATATCCGAAATTTTCAAGATTTTCAAAATTTTCGAATTTTTCAAAATTTTCCTAATTTTCCAAATTTTCAATAATTCAAAAAGTTTCAGTTCTGAGTTTTCAAAATTTTCAAAATTTTGGATATTCTAAAAATTTTGAAAATTTTCAAAATCTTCAGAATGTTCAAAATCTCCAAAATTCTTGAACTTTTCAAAAGAAGAATTTTGAAAATTTTCAAAATTTCGATTTTTCAAAATGTTCAACATTTTCAACATTTTGGAAATTTTCACAGTTTCTCACGAATATTGACAAGCAGTTAAAATAAATGTATAACATCCAAAAGCATATCCAAAATTTTCAAAATTTTCAAAATCTTCAGAATTTTCAAAATCTCCAAAATTCTTGAAGTTTTCAAAAGAAATATTTTTGAAAATTTTCACAATTTCTCACGAATATTGACAAGTAGTTAAAATAAATGTATAACATACAAAAAGCATATCCAATTTTTCGCTATTACATTCGCCCATTAGCGCAGGAAGTAAAGTTACATTCACAAATAGAGTTTCTCTGACTCGATGATAAAACGGTTCTTACTTAAAAAATGACCCTTGTACAATCCTACGTCAAATTTCTGACGAATGCGAGGTTTTCACTCGTCTGAATATGAGTCATTTAAAGGATATTCTTTCAGTGATCTGCACTATGACTGATCCATTCCCGGGGTGGATGGACAACTTTAATGGACCTGTAGGTATCCTTGTAGCCTCTGGTAAGGGTGTTATGAGGTCAGTTTACGCGGATCCACAAATTCGTGCCGATTACGTACCTTGTGACAGTGTTGTTAAAGGCATGATTATGTCCACGTGGAAAAAAGCTTTGGAAAGGTAAGATTGTTTTAATTAAAAGTACATATATATGCGTTTTAACTATTGAGTGAGATGATATTGCTAATGTTTATTTGTTTCAAGTAGCAATAAAATAATTAAAAAATTAATGGTGAAACCCAAAACGGTGGAACCTTGTTTGTGGGCTAACATAACAATATGTAAATATTTTAAAATTAGTTTACAAATGTATGAATGCATTTATATAATAGCTGATTGGTTTTTGATCTGAGACTATTTAGCCTATTTTTGAGGACACTGCTCCTGAAAAGTTTATTTAATGTCATAGGAACTTTTTTGTGCTTTGACCTTCTGGAACAGATAAGTACCACGCGCTAGCTTTTTCCAGGGTGTCGCATACGCTTTACATTATTTTCACAATCACTACAATCATCTTACAAGTAGATAAGGAAGAAAAACAAACAAAACAATCACGTTTACGTATTGCACCAAATGAGTCCATGAACAAATTTGGACATTCCAACTATCTAGATAATCTAGAGAATAACTTACCAACATTGTCAAAAATTTTAAAAACACCGTAATTAGCCGATGCTGAAATTGTTGATGCTCATAAGGATGAAAGTATCGATCAAACATTGCTGGAATACAATTTCAAATAGAGTTCTAGCATAGACAAGTAGATCGACTCTGTACTTCTTGGGCAATAATGTAGCAATCTCAAATTAGGTGGATATATTATAGACAAAAAAGGGGATAAATATTTTCAGGAATCCTGCCGAAAAATACAGCATTTCGGTATACAACGCAAGTAGCTACAGGGTACAACAGGTATCTGTAGGCGAACTGGTGCATCTCGGCAAGAAACTCTGCTGGGAAATGCCCCTAAACGACATCATCTGGTATCCAAATGGATCTGTAACCAAATGTTGGTACGAAAATTATCTCAAACTGATATTCTACCAAGTGTTACCTGCACTGTTCATCGATGGACTTCTGCTATTATTGGGAAAGAAAGCTATGTAAGTACTTATTATACAGGGTGTTACAGAATGGTGTAGGCGAGACTGAAGAAGATACAGGGTGACCCAAGGAAAATGGAAACTGGAAAAGATACAAGGTAGAAAAGAGATAAAAATCTGTTCAAAACGCAAAATGTAACTTTTCTCAAAAATTTCAAAGGAACACTCTGTATATTGCGACATAGTTATATAGTTTTATTGGTGAACTCATTTTTGATATAAGGTTTATAAAACTTTTTTAAAACGTTTTTGAGTCTAGAATGGTTTGTCTACAACTCGCTTTTAAAATGTTTTATGTCCTTTTTTACCGATCTATTCGAATCATTAAATACTCGTATATATTTTTGCAGGCTGGTAAAGATCCACAGAAGAATTTTCATCGCAAACAGTGCTTTGGCGTACTTTTTGAACAATCAGTGGGACTTTTTGAACAACAAAACGCTCGCGTTGGAAAACCATTTACGTCCAGACGACTTGAAGGCATTTTCCTATGAAAAAGACTCGAAATTCGCAGAACCATACGAGTTTTTCAAAAACGGGTTACTGGGTGGAAGAAGATATTTGTTACATGAACCAGATGACACTATGGATAAGGCTGTGGTGCATTCTAGAAGGTAGAAATGTATTGCTAATTGACCTCAAAAATCGGTTGCGGATATTTTATAATGAAAATTCCTGTCGTGCTATAAATAAATCAATAATAAATGATATAAATACATTTTTGAAATCAAGTTTTTATTTAGCTGCTCATAAAATGAATTAAAAATTTAGGAAAAGTTTTACCGATTGTAAATATTTAAATTATAATGATCCTCCATTATTTTAAATATTCAAAAAGCGTGCTACAATCTTTTCCATCTAGCTGCTAAAACGTAACTGAAAGCTTGACATGACAGATCTTCATCATGGTTCAAATATTTACAATCCGGAAAATTTGCTCAAATTTTTAGTTCATTTCTAATCTAAATAATTTTTTTTTAAAATGCATTTTTTACTTTTATTTATTATTTTAATTTTTAGTAAGCAGTTTAGTAATTTCTATATAATTTTCATAAATATTTTATTGGATTCCTTATACCCTCTTACTTTATTTGTATTATAACATTTCGATAGACATAAATTATATAATTTTTAATCGATATTTTCCCGTATAGAATTAAGAATGGCGTCACTTTGCTTATTATGTGTCTCTCATCAAGACCTTTAATTTGATGCCTAATTCATAGGACTGTCTAGGGAAAATATAAACGCCATCTTGGGCCGGTCGCCATATTGAATTTAGAATGACGTCACGTCCTTATTATCTTTCTCTCATCAAGACCTTCAATTTTATGGCCTAATTCATAGGGGCGACTAGGAAAATTATAAACGCCATATTGGACTTAGATGGACGTCACGTTGTTTATTATGTTTATGTCATCAAGATCTTTTTTGATGCCTAATTCACAGGGGTGACTAGGGAAATTATAAACGCCATCTTGGGCCTTTTTCTATTCAGAATGACCTCACGTTACTAATTAGACCCTTTCATTTGATGCCCATGACATATATCATATGAAAATGATAAATCGCCAGTTTGGAAGAATGATCCGCCATATTTAATTCAAAATGACGAAAAACTTATATACAAAATTTCAGTTCAATCAGTTAAGGCTAACTGGTTCAAAATTTAATTCCAAGATTCTTCCAACTCTAACAAACACGTCAAGTTGAATTAAAGCTTGTAACGTTGGCTTTTCCATATCAGCATATTTTCAAAATTTGTCCCAATTTATGTTTTTTTTTTCAGGATGTGGATAATAGCCCAAGTATTCAACTCTTTATGGTATGCTGCAGCCTTTTACGTCGTATGGACAATTTTTAAAATTTTCATTCTCAAGATCAGCGATATTGTCGAGTACTTTAATACTCCTTGGTGATTCAGAACTCTAAAATACATCCTAACTTATTTAACACTTGTATTCAATCCAAATAAACACTTTTTTATAATATCAAAATGTTTGTTATTAATCCTATGTACTCTAAGAACCCAATGTTACGCCACTGGCAATGTAAGGATCGTCTTTTAATCTAGACATTTGGCATTTGGAAACATCGAAGATAATCATTTAAACCTAGTTTTTAAGCATTAAAAGTTGCCATTTTTGAGTGTTTTCAGACTCAAATTGTTTATCATAACCTTTTTGTGCATAATGATTCAAAAAAATTTTGGAGTGAAAAATTTATCTATGTACGTATATGGAATATACTTTCTTCTTGAGCACAACCACAGGCAACCAGTCATACATATTCTTGCAAGATACGTTGCGCTGCGCGTAGCCATTGCGATCCCTTTGTCCATTTTATTTTTTCTGTTGATTCTGTCAGTTGATCGCGTTTTCGCGTCTGTCATTCGCTAGTGTTGTCATGACGTCGTAGATGTTTGGGTGGTAGAGAAGTTCAGGGTTAATTTCGACAAATTCGCGTATTTATAAACATTGATGAACAGTTTTTAAATTAAACTATCGGTCTTGAACGTTGGCGATCTCGCGAGTGTGTGGTTTGTGCAACGGCAACATGTGAGAACTGTTGATTTTTTATTGTGTTTTCTATAACCGGTACTCGGTGAACTCTTGATCTAAAAACTGTTTTTGCCTAAACAGAAACCGACTCCTCAATGTTATTTTGCATACATATCCGTCACTAAACAGTGCATCTAACGCAGTCAAATTCATCTATAGTAGGCTGTGATAAGACAAAGCCCAGTTTGTTTTGATGGAATCAACGTTTCGTGAAATTGAAATCGAGCAACGATGAAGAGAACTTTATACACGGTGCTTTTTCTAGTGATACATTCGTTTGGTGAGTGCAATTTTATTGATTTTGAAATATTCAATTAGACGAAAAGACGATTAGTTTTAATCCGGTGCATGTTACGTTTACCTTTAATCGTGTTTAAACCACTTTGCTATAATTAGTTTCTTGATAATTTAATTGAAAAGTTGTGTCGGCATGGAGACTGTTTTGGTTTGTTGAACCTTTGAAGTGGATGAATAATCACATTGAAGTGGTGAAAATGTGGACTGTGAAGTGATATGAGTAAAAAGAAAAGACTTCTGTCTGTGATTAGTTTTATACAAGATCTGACATCGTTTGTTTTGTATTAAAATCGCAATCATTTGTTAAACTATTTCTTCTTTCCTACTAGTTGTTTGTGGTATTTGGGATTTCAATGTTCCGCGTAAATATATTGAGGAAATCGAGAAGTCGTGGAAACAAATGAACCAAATAGTGTACAATCTCATGCTTTATTTAGGCCCATATCGTCAGTCGTCGCTACAATAATTATTGTAGGGCGCGTTTATGGCCTCCTTGATTGTCATACTTCTTTCTCTCCTTCAAAAATTTCTAAATTATACTTGTCCCGTGTCAGCGTCAGCGCTCTCCTATTGTGAAGATATGTTTTCTTTTTAAATTGTAGGAAATTTCAGGTTGATAAAACATGATATAGGTAACTCAAAAGCAAGCACAATTTGATGCAAATAGATGTTTGTGACATAACCTCAAAATAGAGCGCTGACACGGAGAAGTAGAAAACTATGACAATCAAGGAGGCCATAAAGGCGCCCTACAATTATTGTAGGGACGACTGACGATACGGGCCTTAGAACATATGAAATTGAGGTAACCATGAATATTTAAGCACAATATGCTTGAAAATGCGTGCGTGTTCCATCCCCGACTTGCACTAAAAATATAGCAATGAAGTATGAATTCGTTTTCTAAAGGTAGTTAGGTAAATATTCATATTTGTCTATATACTCTTGTCCAATAGTGTATATTATAAACAATGAAAGCAAGGGCTGCAACCAGCTATTAAAATAAAAATTCTAGCTTCCAAACAACCATTACCAGAGTTGTGATCTCTCAATTTATAGGACTATTAAAAATCAAAAAGTTACAATTTCACCGAAACATCACATATAAAATACCTTGAAAGTTTTTTAGATAATAGACTCTGCTGGAAGATACACGTAGAATATATCACTAAGAAATTAAGATTCCTACTGTACAGGGTGGCCAAATCAAAAGTTTGAGATTATATAAAATACAGGGTGCGGCAGAGAGGACGGACGTTTTTGGGATGGGTAGTACTCTCCGCCTCCGTCTACGAGAGAGGTGGGGAGGGTGCCGTTTGACTCGTGAGATCCTAGCATTATTTTACC
Organism: Acanthoscelides obtectus; assembly: GCA_963669975.1. Classification (NCBI taxonomy): domain Eukaryota; kingdom Metazoa; phylum Arthropoda; class Insecta; order Coleoptera; family Chrysomelidae; genus Acanthoscelides; species Acanthoscelides obtectus. The sequence continues at coordinate 5,545,982 of CAVLJG010000008.1, read as the reverse complement.
AGTTGTCGTTATGGAGCCTTGGATGGTGGAGCACCACGTTTTCGCCTATGAGTGACGAAGCCCACTTTCACCTAAACAGCATGGTTAACCAGCAGAATTGTCGTTATTGGGCTAATGAAAATCCGCAACAGTTACACGAAAGACCGCTGCACAGCGCAAAAGTAAGTTTGGTGCGCTGTATCGCAAACTTGCATCATTGGCCCTTACTTCTTCGAAGGCGGTAATGGTCGTGATGTTACCGTGAACTCAGAGCGCGCTACGTCGACATGATCACCAACTTCTTTCTCCCTGAATTACGACGGCGACGTGTTCCAATCCGAGGTGTGTGATTCCAGCAGGATGGGGCGACCGCCCACACAGCCCGAGCATCCGTGGACGTTATTCGCCTTCTCTTCCCTGGTCGCCTTATTTCCAGGTTTGGCGATATTCATTGGCCTCCTCGGTCCCCAGATTTATCCACATGCGATTTCTTATTATGGGGACACCTCAAGGCTAGAGTATACGCGAACAAGCCCCGAACTCTGGACGAATGGAAAGGCGAAATTCGCGTGGAAGTCGCCCAAGTTGAGAGAGCGATGTTGGAAAGAGTCTACGCGAACTTCCAAGAACGCCTCCAGCACTGCATCAACGATTTCGGCCACCACATGCCTGATGTGATTTTCCACACTTGACTGTCTCAAATGCTATTTCCTTGTGAACCTGATTCCATCAATAAATTTGTTTTCAAGTAAAAATTAACTATTTTATGATTTTTTTAAAACCGTCCATCCTCTCTGCCGCACCCTGTATATATAAAAAAAGTTGAGACCACGTATTCCCCATTACTTTTAAATAGATTTTAGGTATGTACACCTGGTTTTTAAGGACTGTTAGTTTATTCGAACCACGTACTAGGACACCATCCTTTTGTGGTTTTTGTTTTTCAATCTATTCACTAAATTTGTATAAATACCTTGAATAAATTATTATTAACGGGTGATTTTTTAAGAGGTATAGGATTTGATTTAAAAAAAGAACACAAAAAATTTGAAAAAACGATTAAATCTTCATTTGAGTCGATAGAACGGTCGATATACAGTGAAAGCTCCCATAAGCGGACACTCACGGTTCCGTAACTTTTGTCCGCTTATGGGAGGTGTCCGTTTAAAAGAGAGTAGTAAGTATAGAGTATAAATAACGGGGTATATAATCATGAGGAAATGAGGTATTATAATCATGAGAAAAATGAAACAGAAACTCGCCACATTTTTAAAGTATTGTATGTATGCTATATATCTATATAATATATGTACATATACGCATACAAAAACATAAATGCTTCAATACATGGTACGAGAATTTAAAAAAAAACATTATTCTTTAGCTTGTTGAAAAAAGTTTAAAATGTTTGTCTGACGAAATTTCACCATCTTTTGCTGAAGGAGACTATTTTTCGTAATAACTTTCTAAATTTTTCAAATGTTGAAATGCAGTGAAATCATCTTTAGCAAATTTTTTCAATATAGAAATATGATTTAGAGCTTCCCCATATGAATTTATCGTTTTTGAACCGCTTAGTGAGTCCACCAGTTCCACTTCTTCTTCTGAGTCGTTTGGACTACCATATTCAAGTTGGCCTGGGCTTTCTACATCCAAATTCGAAAAGTTGCCAATGGCATTTTCTTCTGTTGTTATGTTATTGTCTATGGCCAGGAAATCATCTACTTTCTGGGGATCTGCTACTCCTAAATGTTTGGCATGTCGCAGTAACTGAGCAAGTGTCGCTAAGGGCAGATCGTCTTCAGCATCGCAATAATTTTGCTCAGCAAATTCTGAGCTACATTCACTTTTTCTGAATCCAGCTTTGCCAAAACAGTTTTTAATTGTAGAGGAATTTACTTTATTCAATGCTGTTTTTATAAAATACAAAGCTTCTAACACATTGATAGACTTTGTAAGCTCAGATAAGCGTTGACCATCGTCAATTTTTGTTAAAATATGTTTTAAAATCAAGTGCCGATAATAAAATTTAAAGTTCTGTATGACACCTTGATCCATGGGCTGACAAACAGAAGTTGTGTTTGGCGGTAAAAATATAATTTTCACATTTTTCATTTTCATATCACGAGGATGAGAGCATGCATTGTCTAAAAATAAAAGAACCTGCCTTTTTTGGATTCTCATTTTCCGGTCGAATTCGACTAACCACTCAGACATGATTTCTCGGGTCATCCATGCCTTTTTGTTGGATTTCCAAGTCGCTGGTAGATCCTTAATAGCACAGAATAAAATGGTTAGTCTATCTTTAGACAACTTTCCACCCACACATGTTTCTCCTTCAAAGGACAGAGTTTTGTCGGGCAATGCGCGAAAAAAAAGTCCACTCTCATCTGCGTTGTACACATCTTCAGGTTTGTAGCCAAGCAACATGGAAGTTTCTCCAAAAATTGTGACACATCAACTTGATCTACTGCAGCAGCTTCGCCAGATATGCATTTGAAACTCACACTATGTCTCTTGCGCCACTTTTGCAGCCACCCGTCGGACGCACTGAAATTATTATAGCCCAAAGTAGTGGCGATTTCTTTAGCTTTCATTTTCACTAACGGCCCTGAGATTGGAATGTTCTGACTTCTAGCTTTCACAAACCACTCAAAACATGTTTTGTCTATAGCAAAACCTTCCTTTTTTAAAAAATCCTTCTTTTGATTTATATTAGTTCCTGATTGCCATTTACTCCTGATATCTTCCTTATTTTTGGCAATTTCAGCTGCTTGCGTGTTCCCAATATTAAACCTCTTTGCCAAATGACGAACTGAAACACTTTCTCTGTCTAATACGTTAACAACTTCCATCTTTTCCTTTAACGAGAGCATCCTTTTTTTTGGTGCCATTTTACAGTTACAATAATAAAATACGTAACTCAATCAACTACGAATTTGCCTGAACTGAAGACAAGCCACAAGATTACATACAGGCTACCCAACGAAATGCGTAAATGGGGAATCACCTAATATAAATCGGGGAATTACCGAATTTTATGTATGTAGATATGTGCATTGCAATAAGCGGAACTAAAAAATCGTCCGGGTATTATAGTTTCGCGTCCGCTTATGGGAGATTTTTTGATCACATACAGGAAAATCTAGTGTCCGCGTCCGTTTATAAGAGCGTCCGTTTATCGGAATGCATTTAACATTGAAAATTGATGGCTGAAATTCGGTTCCAGGAACTTTGTCCGGTTAAAAGAGATGTCCGCTTATAGGAGCTGTCCGCAAGGAGAGCTTTCACTGTAATTTAATGTTTAAAGATTATTTCATGTAAATGTTGGCCGCGGCTCCGCTTTAGATGGCCCATGCGCAAGGTCCAATTTTGGCACCCTCTCTCCAACATATCGGCCGGTATCTCACGAATAAATGCTTCAATGTTGGCTTCTAGAGCGTCAATCGTTGCTGGTTCATCCCTGTAGACATTAGCCTTAACATGGCCCCACAAGAAATACTCCAACGGCGTTAAATCACACGATCTAGGCGGCCAATTGACGGGCCCCAAACGTGAGATAAACTGTTCACCGAACTCGCCTCTCAATAGGGCCATTGTTTCGTGTGCGGTGTGGCATGTGGCACCGTCTTGTTGAAACCACATGTCAGCCAAGTCCAGCTCTTCCATTTTGGGCAAAAAAAGTTTCGGCCCATAATCCACACCAAGCAGTGATTTTTTTCGGGATACATTGGTAGCTCTTGCAATGCTTCTGGCTGGTCTTTACTCCAGATGCGGCAATTTTGCTTGTTAACGTACCCATTCAAAATCAATCCTGTCGCAAAATTTTCCACGTAGTGGAGTAACAGAGGCCCAATTGCTGCGAATTGACATTTCACGGTCATCACTAACACTGGCGGATACAGCCGCAATATTTTCTTCAGTCCTCACTCTATATAGCTCCCTCAGTAGGCCGACCAAATTGCCCATAAATTGGATGCACTCTCTTAACCGAGCATGAATTTTGATAGTAAAATTCAATAATTTGCAAGCGTTGTTCGTTCGTAAGTCGATTCATGGTTAAATTATAGACCAACACCAAACACACGATTCACGCGTCATCTGTCAAAAACAGTGTTGCCAAAAAGATACTAGCAAAAAAATCACCCATTATAAGATAGTTGGAACTGGAGACTACACACCTTTTAATAAGGAACTATTGCATTTATTTAGATAGTTTAAATTATCTTTTCTATAGTTTAAATACCGCTCCCCTGGCCACAGATTGTATTCTGGTACATGTATAAATACTGTTAAAACCAAAATATTCTATGACCCTGTCATATGACATAATCAACATGGAAACAAAGTAAGTTATTTTTCTTAGTTGTCACTGAAAACACTAATATCGTATATCATCAACTTTTGTTCCTACTTTCAATATTTTATATTCTGCCGAGGATCTCTATCGATCTCAACGTGTATTCGATTATTCCCCAAGCGGAGTGCAATCCATTCACTTAAGGACATTTCATGGATCCCTTGTGTCTTCATCGGCAGATATACAAGCAAAACTAAATCTACCTCGTTCCATTTGCCTCGATAAAGATTTGTGTTGACCATTCTCAGTGGCGGACCAAATGTGTCTCTGCGCTTTTCGCAAAAAATGAAAGTTCTTTTGTTCGAACGCGTGAACCGAACCAAGTAACAAGCCGTGACATTCCAATGTTTGAAAAGTTTCTCTAGAGCCGGAAAAGTGTGGATCCCGATACAGATTTATGCTGAAAAGCTATCATGCCTGAATACTGAATCTTATCGACATTAACTGACCAAAGCAGTTGCTGAGAATTATACAGGGTGTGAACGTTATGATAGTCATTATTTAAATGGGTGATACGGCAACGAAGCGCTTCTATCTCTTTCTAACACACGTATTGGACGCTTCTCTCTCGTACACATTACGACATTTGGTTATATTTGCCGTTTCCCTTCGTCCGCCCCGAAATCTTCAAGCCGCACCCCAAACATTGCAACAAAATTGTATATGTATGCCTCCCGAATATGCCGCAGTGATATATTTCCATTTATCAAATACAGCGCAGGGAATCTAAAGAAGAGGGGTGTGTTTTCTACGAGGTAGGGTGTATTCAGTAATTCCTGCAGCTTTGTTTAACTACCAGTGAACCGCGGGCCCTCCTGCAGATATTCCGGATTATTATATTGTTTCTAGTTAATGACGTAGATGACTGTGAAAATAATGAAATGGAGTTTGCAGTGTTGCCAATGTATACAAAATTATCAATGTATAAGATCATGGAGAATAATCAAACAAGGTTAAAAAGCGCTTTAAGGCGGCTCCGACGCAGTGGGTTTCAAGCCATTTACAAGGGTTCAGCTGCTTCGAAATTGACACTCCCATTTTTCAATATTTTTGAATGAAATTCATACAGTATGTTCAGAAGATAATTCCCCAGGGTGCTATAGGAGCACTTTTTGAAATTTTGTTTTTGCACAAGTTTTATGATGAGTTGAAGTGCGCACTTTTTCTGTTCAACTTCGCGATTTTTTTAAAAAGAATCTAGTGAAAAAAATGGAAAAGTGACTCTATACCACACTGTGGGGTTTGGTTTTCAGCACACTGTGAAAATTTCATCCAAAAATATCAAAAAATAAAGAGTCAATTTCGAAGAGATGTTATGTTGTTTAAGTCATATGACATCTACATCACGAAAAACTATATCACTCATCATCAACTTGGAAGTTACCGCTCGGATTTTAATGAAATTTCCACACGGGGTTATTGGTATGCCAAAGCTTTGTAGTTTTAGTCCAATGGCAAGGGTGCTATAGGCGAAAAAGAAAAAGTAACAATTGCTGAAACTCCGTTTTTGACGTGACAGGGGTTCCTTATCATTGACATAAAAAAATTGTACTGCTTAAAAATCTTGCATCTTTGATATCAGTGAAACACGTTCTATTATTAAGAAGCTTCTGATCCCAGTGATTACAGGAAATTTAATTAACGAAAATCCGACGAATAATAATAATAATAAATCGTCTGCTCTATAGGTTTGACACCAAGATGGAGGCGATACTGCCAGAAATGGATGTGTGCGGCCAATAAACGAACTACAAGATTGAACTGGGGTGTCCAATGATTTTTGTATTGTCTTTTTTATTGCCTTACTATACAAATCTGTTGGGTATATGATGGAGTTTACTAGAACTTTGCAGCATGTTATCTGCCTTCTTCTACAAACTGCACCAAATCGAAACGCTGTCAACCTTATCCTCCGATGAAGGCGCCACAAAGTACAGTCCTGTGGTGACTTGTTCGATCTTCAAAATCTCGTCGTCACTTTTTTTAAGTTTCCCGAAAAATTCTTGCTTAGCAACGTGAAAATCAATGTCGTTCATGTCAAGTTTTTGACAGAATTCGATATAAAACTATTCATTTTCTGTGGAATTGCTATCCGAATTGTTAGTTATTTTTATATCAGCTTTTTTTGGCCTGAGCTTCTTTTCAAGATTCTTGCGTTTGAATCTTAGCGATAAGCGAGTTTGGACTAAGCTTAGAACGCAAATGTATTTGGACCACATAGACAGGTCGCTGGGTATTGTGGCTCACTACAGCCGCAGCACATGTTCCACGGTATGAGTTCTTCTTGCAATAATTTATTCGCTTACTCCCCAATGTATTTTGCGATTATAGAGTTGAACTGCTCCACACTATTGTTGTCCTCATCATGAATTAAACTCACTGCACTCGTAATTAAAATGGTCGCATATGACCTTTTATTGTCCATTATCAACCTTGATAAAAAAAAGGCACTCAAGAACAATCACAGAACAATTCAACAACACAATATCGACGAACAGTAAAAAGGGGAGAAAAATACTAAATGATCACTTGAGTACCAAAATATGAAAGGATTTGCAGGCTAGAACGCTAATCGAAATCCGACTCTGTTATTATAAAAATTTACCTTGGTATGCACCCGCAGTCATCCTTTCCTCTTTTTAAAGTATCGCCGACGACCGTATAGGGCCAGCCCACCCTCGTTTCCTTTTCACCCCACAGTTATCTCAGCAGATGGTGCTCGTGATTGTAGGAGCCCCGTTAAAATGAACTTGAAGCTTGAAATGCTTCTCGTGCTCTTTTGTAAAGGAAGAACCGATTTTCAACAACTCCAAAGCGTTCTCGTCTTTGGCTTACTAGTCAAAATCTGAAAGGTACCTTCGAAGGGGTCAGGGATTAGCTGACAGATAGACAGATCGCCGCGAATGACATGTAAAAGTCGAACCGGAAAATATCCTAGGCTTTCGCCTCGACTATCTAGAAACTTCACGAAATTCTATTTCATCATTTCCCCGAATCATAATATATTCCGAAAGCATGTGATGTACGTCCAACTTATTTTACGCCCGACTTTATTCATCGGGATCGTCGCAAAGTTTTCAATGACTGCGGAAACGGAGTTCAAGTGAACTTGTTTGCTGTTTAACTTTGCAACTCCCGACTGCCGACCGCCGTCTGTTGTGGACGTTCGGGAGGGCTTTGACATCGATCCCGGAATCCGGCTAATAACGATGTTGAATCCAGAGGACGGCTTGTCTCATCTGGATGAAGTAAGTTATTTTATCAAATTTCCTCACAGCTTATGCGCACGCGAAGAAGTTTTTCCTACAACAAGCTGACCGCATAGGCAACCAGTTTTGCGCTATAATCTATGAGCTTACAATTAAATCAAAGTTGACGGATGCAGTGCTGCCAGTGTTTAGTAGAAAATACCAGTACGGCATCCATTTAATATGTGTTTATCTAAGAGATTTGGAACTTTAAAAGTTGGTGGTCGAACTAAATTCGCCTGGGGGGGCGGTCATGACCCCCATGACCCCCTCTGGATCTGCGCCTGCCCACAAGCAGTAAAATAAATGACTCAACTTTGAAAACACCTTATATACCACTGGATATACCTAACTCCTTGTTGTTAGTAACGTTCCAGAATGAATACCAACTTAGTACCTATCAAACTAACAGGCCATTCTCATGCAATATTACCCCATCTCGCAGGCCATATTCTAGGTATACATAGCTCAGTTTATTACAGGAGAAAACGATGATAATGGTCCGTAATTTTGGACCGTGCGATGCTCTAAAACGTTCTTTGATTTACGTCGTCTAATATGCCTTTGACGGTAATGCAATAATTCGCGACGGAAGTGGACTGCTCGTTTCCTTTTACTCGCAAGGCCTTTTGTTCTAAAAAGGTTGGAAATTGTGTAGACAGGTAGTAGTCGGACGGATATGCGATCGTTCTTAATTTACGGCCCGGTATGGAGTGAAAGCCTCGCTCTTATCTGCCATCAACGTCATTCAAATAATGCTGAAAAACGCCGAGGCACAAAACGTTTGACGTTCATTTTAACGTACGTCCTGAAAGTTTTGGCACGAAATATTTAACGGATTTTTTTTAATGAAGAAATTTACTTAAAAACTAAGTTATCATGAATTACAACTCAATACAAACTATACTACCAGAAGCAACTTTCTTTGAATGTCTCTCGTGAGGTCTTGGACGGAATTTCAGAATCACTCAAAGTGAATTACTTTTAATCATCATTTAGTAAATAATGGTCTTTTAATGTTAAATATCTAAGAAATATAAGATACAAATAAAGCAGTGTTTTATTTATCGAATAAGAATCCATACATGGTTTCCCTATTAAGTTTCAAATCCAAAGTTTGACACAAAGTTATCGTCACCCCTATCGCAATAATATTTATTTTTTTAGCTGTTAGAGTCAAATTAAAAAAAAATAGAGGGTATGCGTTTGAAAAAAAGCACGTTCATTCATTTGGGACGCCCCAGTGACCAACGACCTTGAATGTGCAAGATAGACTTGATCTATAGTTTATTTATACCCAAGATAGAATGGATGCGTGATTGCCAAAAGCAAGGACGGCGTACAGAGCCGCATTCAGGGCTACCTCCGAATGAGGGACTACCACCAACGTGTTGTAAAACAAAGATGACAGTATTTAACAGAAACAGAAACTTAACAAATTACTCAAATACACTTAACAAGAAAAACAGCAACAACCAAGCAAGGTGAATACGAAAACACGAGCACGCAGTGATACACGCGACGGACGGTGGCCTGAGTGCAACTCTGCCTGCCCTGCCCCTGCCGCGCGCATTATTCCGCCAGGCGACCGCTTGAAATTTAATGGCAAATTGATCAATAAGAGGCGTTGTCCCCACCTGTTACCGAGAGATCACGCGCTAACTGTTATTATTTACATCTCATCTTGAATTTGGATTCAGTTTGGTTACAAAGATGCAAGTATTGCTGGGAGACTATGAAAATAAAAAAAAAATAAGAAAACATGTTTTGTATCTTTGTTAGGTCGGAAACTTTTCAGACCACCTTCATATGTGTGCAAAACTTTATAAAAAGCGAGGAACCTACAAAAAAAACCTGAAACGAGTTTTGGTTCAGCTGCTAAAAAAGTTTCTCTTGCTGAAATTGACCAGCAGCTTGCTGAATTAGGCGCGCTATACTGCTATATTCGAAAGCTCTGGTGGTGCGATTTTGCTTCACGACAACGCTCGGCGTCACATTGCGGAAGAACAGAGACATTGTGACAAGTTTCGTTGGGATTTAGCGGATCGTCCACCATACAGCCCTGACTTAGCACCATCATCTTTTTCCATAACTTAAGAATTTCGCGGTGGGAAGCGCTTGGAAAATGACATGTTGAAAAAAAAACAGTTACTAAGGGTTGACGACGGGAATCAAAAGCTGGTGCCAAAGAAATATTTAAATGTTTATAGTGAAAAAAATGTTCATATTTCAGTTTGTAATACAATACATAGAGATTCTCTAACTCTAACATTACAAAACCTTTCTTACTTTAAAAAATGACCAAACTTGCTCAGTTGGATTTATTACAACAACCAAGCAAGGGTGAATATGAAAACACGAGCACGCGACGGACGGTGGCTTGAGTGCAACTCTGCCTGCCCTGCCCCTGCCGCGCTCATTACTCCGCCAGGCGACCGCTTGAAATTTAATGGCGAATTGACCAATAAGAGGCGTTGTCCCCACCTGTTACCGAGAGGTCAAGCGCTAACTGTTATTATTTACATCTCATCTTGAATTTGGATTCAGTTTAGTTCTTTGAGCATTTATTGGACTGTACTATATAGCATTTTCGACTCTCTCTCAAACATCGTAAACGCAAAAGGGAATTCCCGTGAGAGTGCCAGCCTGGACCCGGGATGTGTGCGGAGTATAAGATCGTTAGTTGCAGCTCACTTCCGGGACTACCGACTGGGACTCGTTGAAAAAGATTAGATATCCAAGGCCGAGGATGCTCACGAATTTAATCGCAAACTCGATACAAAAGTTGGAACAACGATAACAGCATCCGTGTAGATAGCAGAGAGATACTCTTGTTGATTCTCTCGTTTGCATTACCTAGTTTCGAAATGTGGTATAGCGAATTGGTTTTTGAACATTTTATCTGGTCGAGTATGTTTGTTAAAAAATAATGTATGTAATATAGGATCTGCCTTTAACTCCATGTGGTCTCTTCCGGGCTGCCGACTGATCGGTGTTTGGGCTTGAGTTGGTCTGTGAGTCACAGAGCGAGCATTACCCTTGAATAAATATGTGTAATGGTGGTGGATCGAGAATGCTGCAGTGTAGGCGAGGTGTCAAATACGATAGCTATCCGGTATTCCTTGACAGAAGAAGAACTGTTCCCCCATCCGTAAAGCTTTTCACGAGGCGATAAGCCGGAAGTTTATATAGGAAGGCATCATGCCACAGTCCAAAAGTAATGAAGCGATCCTCACTGTTCAATCAGAATCAGAAAATGCAAAAATATACAGGTTGTTTCGATGAAAATTTTTGAAAAATAGTTCATTTTGCCTTATTCACCACCCTATATGAATTACCCAACTAAAAAGTGAGTAGATAGGGACAAAATATGCAATCATAACATTTCTTCGACGATAAATTCAGTACAGACCATTTGCGGGGCTACGAGTTATAAAAGTTGAGTGTCTTTTTCGATACATTGTCCAAAATCTCAAAACTACTCTATAGTATGTGTGCTATATCACATTGCTTCGATTGAAAAGGCCTATCCAAATCTGCAGTAAAATGTAGGGATTTCCATTTGTAAAAATGTATGTTTAAAAATACTTTCCCAGTCGGGAGTACAATGTTTGTATTCAGTTTTTTAAATACCGCGTAATATATATATATTTTTTCTTTGTTAACCTCGCTCATCTACTGAAACCAAATGCTAGTACGCTTGCTGCAAATTAAGGTAGAAAAAAATCCTAAATCGACTGGTCTATACGAGACCACCTTTGGGGCTTTGCGAGCATCGTCGAGAGAGCTCCGCTAATATTTTCGCTTGATCTTTTAATTAAATTCGTAAATCTAATTTCCTGCGTGATTTTCATGATAATTAGTCTCGTCTGGACTCTGCACCAATGAGAAAAGCTCCCACTCAAATACTCCATTAGGATCATAAGGCCAGTCACCCTACTCTACGAGTAGCCTCCAGGGATCCGTCTACGTTATAATGTGATATAGGCACGTAATTGAGGTCATCTCTGATGGGATTTTCATCTAGATATATGAAAGATTATTGTAACTCCTGAAACTTCTTCTGTGCATTTGTCTTTGGTCAACCTGTCTCTCTCTACCATGTCGCATCTCTTTCTGTCTCCCTCTCTCTATCTCGTTGTATATCTCTCTCTCTATATCTGCCTGTCCAAACTCTCTAGCTATCGCTCTCTCTATCTCTCTCTCATCTCTCTCTATATCTCTCTCTATCTCTCTCTCTATCTCTCTCTCTATCTCTCCGCTCTCTCTCTCTCTCTCTCTCTTCTCGCGCTCTCTATCTCTCTATCTCTCTCTCTCTATCTCTCTCTCTATCTCTCTTCTCTATCTCTCTCTCTATCTCTCTCTATCTCTCTATCTCTCTCTCTATCTATCTCTCTCTCTATCCTCTCTCTCTCTATCTCTCTCTCTATCTCTCTCTCTATCTCTCTCTCTCTCTCTCTCTCTCTCTCTCTCTCTCTCTCTCTCTCTCTCTCTCTATCTCTCTCTCTCTATCTCTCTCTTATCTCTCTCTATTCTCTCTCTATCTCTCTCTCTATCTCTCTATCTCTATCTCTCTCTCTCTATCTCTCTCTCTCTATCTCTCTCTATCTCTCTCTCTATCTCTCTCTATCTCTCCCTCTCTCTATCTCTATCTCTCTCTATCTCTCTCTATCTCTCCTCTCTCTCTCTCTCTATCTCTCTCTATCTCTCTCTCTATCTCTCTATCTCTCTCTCTATCTCTCTCTCTCTATCTCTCTCTCTATCTCTCTGTCTATCTCTCTGTCTATCTCTCTATCTCTCTCTATCTCTCTCTCTATCTCTCTCTCTGTCTATCTCTCTGCCTATCTCTCTATCTCTCTCTATCTCTCTATATCCTTCTATCTGTCTTTCTCTCTGTCTATATCTATCTCTCTCTCTCTCACCAGTGGCGTAGGAAGTAAAACCGCAAGAGTTGAACGTCAAATGAATTCTTTTATCTCGCAGCGGAGGGGCATTGTTGGGTCGTATGCCTCATATATCTAGTAGCAGCCGAAACGTCAACAAATTCATTGATGTGTGCGGTTTTAAGGTTTTGCTGGAGAGATAAAGAGTAATGATTCAATTGTTTCATTGTCTGTTTCGTATTAAACTATGCTACGCTGCATATGTTAATGGGTAGAACGATAAAGATAATACCGTGTATGTTATGGAAATAAATCGGCCGTTATCTCAATTTGCAATCAATTATAAAATTATATAGAACTGAGATATAATTGTCGGTTTCCATTATAGGAATAAGAAACCGATACTGCATGTCTTATTTGTATTGGTCCTCAAACAGTTTCGAATAATTTACGATATTCCTCCACTTCATTCCACATTGTTCATCACCCCATCCCACATGTTCGTTCGCCTGTGCCTGCGACCATAATAAAATGACGAACGTATAATTCACACGGTGGATCGGCCGTCGAGCAATAGTCGCTTAATTTTCCCCTTGACGATCGCGACGGGGCGCGAACGTAAATCACGCGCTGACGCGTCGCCGCTTGTGCGGACGCACCCTTAATGGGGTTCCGCTGATAAATGCATCGATACATCGTCGATGAGTGCGTCCGTAGCTACGAGGTCTGTACATTAAGTGGCGAAACCGGCAACGTAGCGTTCGATCTGGCAACGCTGGAGGCGCCGCGCTCGGAGGGGTGGCAGGGGAACATGGACAGGGTTGCCAGGCGTGGGGATTTTGCGATAAAGTGGCGATTTGATGGATTCAAATGGCGACTAATCCAAGCAAATTGGCGATATCGGGCGATTTTTAACATTTCTGACATTTTTAATCAATTCCGCTTGTATGAATTTATGGAATATGACAATGTCATTGACTTTGACCGTGAAGGTCATTTCAAGGGCAAATTGATTTTTCTTAAATAGGACGCTATACTTTTGACCCCGGAAGTCGAAAGAGGGAGAATTCTAAGTTTGAATATATATTATAGACCTTGATCTTGAAGATAATTGAGAAGTCAAATTTGTTTTTAAATGGGACCCTTATGCTTTTGTCACCGAAAATCCAAAAGTTTTCCATCTTCTGATTTCTGGGATCAAAAGTATAGGCCTTCACTTAAGTAATTCGGATTGACCTTGGAATAACCTTCAGGGACACTGTCAAGACCTTAGTCAAGGATATATCCAATCTTAAAATTTTCGCCGCTTTCGATTTTAGGTGTAGAAAGTATGGGGACATATTCAAGAAATAAGTGTTGACCTTGAAATGAACATCAAGGTCATGTCCTAAGGTATAGCTCCCCATTTGATGAAATCGCTTTGACCTTGAATGACCTTCGAAATTACAGTTAAGGTTGAGATCAAGGTTATTATCAAGGACACCATTAGATTGCTTAAATAAAATCCTGCAATATTTTTGTTGATCATTTTTTTCTCTGGTCAGTTTTTTATGAGTTGAAGGAGGGGTTGAGAGCTTTTTGAACAGTGGACACCCAAACTATATACTCCTATTTTTAAAACAAACCATTTCTCTAATTGCCCTTGGAGTACAACTGTTTTTTTCAGTAAAACACCTAGAGCTATAGTATTTTGAAAATGATTTTTTTACGAAAATGCGGTATATTTTTCCTTCAGGGACACTGTCAAGGCCTTGGTCAAGGACATATCCATTCTCAAAATTTTCGCCGCTTTCGATTTCAGGAGTAGAAAGTATGGGGACCTACCTATAAATAAGGGTTGACCTTGATATGAACATCAAGGTCACCACCAAGGTCATGGCCAAGGTTATCCCAATTTTAAATTTTCTCTTCCGTTTAATAGCGTCTAAGATATAACTTCCCCATTGGATGAAATCGCTTTGACCTTGAATGACCTTCGAGGTCAAGGTGATACACAAGCTTAGAATGTTCCTCTGTTTTGAATTCTGGGCTCAAAAGTATAGGATCCCATTAAAGAAATTCGCTTTAACCTTTCCATCATCCCCAAAGTCAAGGTCAAGCTCATGGTCAGTGACATATCTAAGCTTAAAAATTTCCCCCTTTTCCAGGGCCTCATTAAAAAAAATCAATGTCCTTGAAATTACCGTTACGGTTGAGATCAAGGTCATTGTCAAGGACACCATTAGATTGCTTAAATAAAATCCTGCAATATTTCTGTTGATATCTTTTTCTTTGGTCAGTTTTTTTATGAGTTGAAGGAGGAGGTGGGAGCTTTTTGAACAGTGGACACCCAAACTATATACTCCTATTTTTAAAACAAACCATTTCTCTAATTTCCCTTGGAGTACAACTGTTTTTTTCAGTAAGACACCTAGCTATAGTATTTTCAAAATGATTTTTTTACGACAATGCGGTATATTTTCCCTTCAGGGACACTGTCAAGGCCTTGATCAAGGACGTATCCAATCTTAAAATTTTCGCCGCTTTCGATTTTAGGAGTAGAAACTATGAGAACTGATTCAAGAAATAAGAGTTGACCCTGAAATTAACATCAAGGTCATGGCCAAGGTTATCCAAATTTTAAATTTTCTCTTCCGTTTAATAGCATCTAAGGTATAACTTCCCCATTTGGTGAAATCCCTTTGACCTTGAATGACCTTCGAGGTCAAGGTGATACACAAGCTTAGAATGTTCCTCTGTTTTGAATTCTGGGGTCAAAAGTATAGGATCCCATGAAAGAAATTCGCTCTAACCTTGCCACAATCCCCAACGTCAAGGTCAAGGTCATGGTCAGTGACATATCCAAACTTAAAATTTTCCCCTTTTTCGATTTCCCGGGTCAAACGTATAGGGTCCCATTAAAAAATCAATGTCCTTGAAATTACAGTTAAGGTTGAGATCAAGGTCATTGTCAAGGACATCATTAGATTTCTGTTGATAAATTTTTTTGGTCAGTTTTTTCTGAGTTGAGGGACATGTTGGAAACTTTTTGAACAGTGGACACCCAACTATATACTCGTATTTATAAAACAAACCGTTTCTCTAATTGCCCTTGGAGTACAATTGTTTTTTCTAGTAAGACACCTAGCTAGATTTTGTTGAGTTGAAATTAGCCAAGAAGCGTAATTTCAGGATGTATTTGACTTATAACTTTAGATTTCTCGAAATCAAGCTCCTCATAGGGGCGCCCTACAGCTCCCGGAATAGCATCAGATCTTCAACTTAATTTAAATACACCTATAAATAGTGGTCCTTCAGTTCTTCGCATCGCACCAAAAATAAATCAATTTTATTAGTGATCGTTATCACCTTACTAAAAATTTTAATTGGGTGGTTAAGGCCCGAAACATAATTTCTTATATCCGTGTAGGATGTGTTCTTGTCAGAATTTATTACAATCAAAAAAGACTATACGAATACCATTGGTATATCGGTCATTATCAGGAAGACAGTTTTTTACAGTTTTTTTGTAGATTTCTGAACAAACAATATTAGCTGTGAAATCGGCCTTAGAAAAAAATCCACTTCTAAATTAATGTTCAGTTCCAAAACCTGAAACGACAAATGCATGTCTACCAAAATTAAGACAGATGCGGGGAATATACTGCTGTATTTACCTACAAAATTAATATTAACGAAATAAAACTGTACAAAGCGCCATCTCTTACTAGAATCGACCACTGTGAGAATGAATATCAGCTATCTGTTGGAACTGTAAAGATTTCAGTTCGCTTTTGATAGCCGAGGGACCACGGTGACCACAAGAGGCTGACGATTCTGGCGGTACAGTAGATGTGGCCGTACTCGACATTAAAATAATAAACATCAGCGTTAGATTCTGGTAATAGATAGCGCTTTGAGCTGTCTTATTTCGGAATCTCCTGCCTCGAATAAAGGCTACTTGCTATGCTTCCTTGTCCCAGAGACCAAGCCTAGATCATGCTGATGAGTTTCCCAATAGCATGAAACATTAGTCCATAGTTTGTTTAAAATTAATATTGATTTCTACGAATTTTATCATTATCTTACAGTTCTCAATAATGCAATTTCAGATTTGCATTTTGGATTGTCGTCAATCTGTCAAGCGCATTGGCACTTCATTACAAATACCACTCCAGACACCCGTTACTAATTTAGATGTAAATTGGGCCGCAAATCTGTCGAGAAGCCCAAATTGAAATCGGTTTCCCTTATGTGTTTGCATCCATTGCGTTATCTGTCCTCGGTTCAATCACGCATACGTAATGCGTTCGTATGCAGCCAATTTGGAGACGACTGCACATCTGGCACGTTTTCTATTTTCTCTGAGCCATGATTTATCGTATACCGGCACGGGTATTATGTAAAAAACCTATAAAACGTCAAAAAAAAACCTATAAAATGTCATCTTGCAGACTAGGTACACGTTGCTCGTTTGCGCAGTAGGATCGTTGTGAACGTCCATCTATTGAGGAATGGCTCAACTACACGCATTGTTGGTTGCATATGCTTTGTGAAGCCCGGAGAGTGATAAACAAAATTGGTTTATTGATTTTTGCTAACAAAAATCACAAGTGCCTTGGAAAACAAAAAATCATTCCAGCATGGAGGTATAACATTTCTAGAAAAGAATTATTCACGTATTATTATCTTTGCGAAATTTCTCTAAACGCCTACTCCGTTTATTTCCAGAAAATAAAGATTGTACCGCAGAGAATACTGGTTTCTTTAATTTGTCAGAATATATTATTTCTGTAAGCGAGCTCGTAAAGAAAAGTATACGATAAAAGGCAGCAGACAACGAAGTCTCAACGTAAATCGATTTTCCGCGACAGCATTTCAAAGGGGCTTTGTCGGAAGATTAATCTTGGAGATCGGGTGAAAAATAGGAAAATCTTCGGACTACTTATTGCATTTTGCTTTCATTTCAGGCTTCAGATGCTTTAGTTTGCTGAACCAGAACAAGATCTGAAATGGCTGTAATATTTGATATGCAAAGGGTACTATAAAAGTTTTGCAATACTGCTTTATTTATTTGGGATTTTCTTAATGCTACGCGCGTGTCCTGATAATCAAAGACCCAAACTTTGTTTTGAGCCTTGGTCGGCACATCTAATAATAGAGCCAAATCTCGTCACCTATCACGATGCTGTTCACATACAGAGATTGACCCTGATCAACAATCATTCTTTAATTCAAGCGTAATTTCTTCTAAGCACTGGTATATATGCTTAAACCACGCGTAAAGTTTACCGTAAAACTGCCCTTATCTCACTACGTAACCACGATGCCATAGTCGGCACTTTACACTGTCAATACGAATAAACAACGAATCAACAGCCGTGCCAGGGTTGCCAACTTTTCAGTCACGTAGGACGCCAACTTTTTATGACAAAATCACCAGAAATCGCCAATCCTGGAATGGATTTATCATCGGCAGGGGGGGGAGGGCGGTTAGTAGCCTGCTGCATGTTCACGATACTGAAAATCGGGGCATAATAATATTGTATAATAATAAACAAATCCTTGAAAAGAGGAGGTGAGGATGGGGGTTGTTAGACACGCGCGATATGATCGAAACTGTAAGTTCATTCACAGGGATCCAGAGGGACTTTTTTAGATGGGAGGACTTCTGGGAGTGAAGGTTCTTGTATTCTTATGACAACGGAAAAACGGGGAGGGGGGTACCGACTTTTGAAAATTGAAGAGCGGGGACAGTAATTTTCTGCGTATTTACCTTTCCCCAGTGATGTTGTGGGGGGGACTCTTCCTCTCTCTCTCTCTCTCTCTCTGTCCCGATCATGGTACAAAAACGGTAATAAGCGTACATCCAGCAAGTCCTAAGTCAAAAGTGTTAGGATGGTATGTCGTTGATATGCTTGGAACACGACACCTTGACATGGCGTTTGACCTTGACCGTAAACGCCATTGTGCTTAGGGCACAGAACTTCCGGTGGTCCTCGTTTCATTTTTCATTAATCTATACACATATCAGCAAAGGTGGATTACAAATTAATCGGCTTCAGAAATCGCGAGATATCGCCAATTTGCTGGGTATTGGGCGCCACTAAAGTAGCCAATCGCCAAGCTATCCATTTTAGTCGCAATTTGAAGCCGTCAAATCGCTACGTTGGTGAAAAATCGCCACGCCTGGCAACCCTGGACGTGCTGCTGGTGGCTACTATGCGCCCATGGACATGTCTCAACATGCAGTAAAATGCGTCTGTTTGCAAAACATTTATAGTACCCTTTGTACATTTCACTTCCCACGCTTACTGGCGAAGAAGTATTGTTAATAGCGAATATTTTGAAAATGAAATATTTTGTTTTTGACACTGCATTTTGTATGCAAGGACCGACTCTTCACTGTACATCGATTACTGTTCTTTTTCTTTCTCTTCTTCTCAGTCTTCCAGACTGAGTTACTATTTCAAGATTTGTACCAAAATATGCCTTCATAAACTATTCACTTCTAAAACAATTTATTTTCTCAAAAACATTTTAGATACACTCTAGTGTAAAAAATACATATTTGAAATCACTTAGACCTCGAAAACAAAATCGACTGGTCTGAGCGTTTTTCAACAAAAAACTGAGCTGCCAGTAAATGCGTAAATGTGTTTCGTTTTCGATGCGCGACCCTGTATATATATATATATATATATATAAAGAGAATATGATCATGCGGAGAAAAGTATATAACAACAAGTAGGGAAATAATGGGCAAAATCCGCAAAAAGGAGGAAAGTGGATTCGAGCAGAAAATAGGATAGGTAACCCGAGCGATACGTATTTCTGCTGGTTGGCTTCATCAGGCCCGAAATGAATGCACATATGAAACTACAAAAGTAGATACACATGCCCACACATCCGGATGCGGGTGTAACTGAGGAACCGAAGTTGGAGGGGAAAAAAACGACACACGAAGTCCACAACAAGAGCCAACCACGCCCATTATTTTCCTACTTGTTGTTATATACTTTTCTCCGCATGATCATATTCTCTTTGTAGATCCTTTGGGCTTGAAGTACCACAGTAAGTGGCTATAACCGGCCGCGTGGTGGTCGTTAGACGTCTCCTTGAAAATTGGAGGTCGTATAGCCATTTTATACTACAATGTGTAGGTTGGCTCTTGTTGTGGACTTCGTGTGTCGTTTTTTTTCCCTCCAACTTCGTTTCCTCAGGTTACACCCGTATCCGGATGTGTGGGCATGTGTATCTACTTTTGTAGTTTCATATGTGCATTCATTTCGGGCCTGATGAAGCCAACCAGCAGAAATACGTATCGCTCGGGTTACCTATCCTATTTTCTGCTCGAATCCACTTTCCTCCTTTTTGCGGATTTTGCCCATTATTTTCCTACTTGTTGTTATACATATATATATATATATATATATATATATATATATATATATAAAAATGTGTCAATCGAATCATTTAAATATTTAACAATTCAAAAACTATTATATCTAGAAATTCTAACAGATTTCCAAATGAATTCATCTTGGAAATAATCAATCATCATGACAGTAAAACGTTCAAATTGAATAATGGTCTAGATCATAAAAGCATTTATTCCTAAAAACCATTAGCCTTTTACGGCACAAATATTACCGAAACCGATAAAAATGTTTTAGGGCCAAAGGCTTCGGACTCGCTCTAGATTCGTAAAAAAATTTACATGTTTACTTCGGCGTTGATGTAAATGAATGTAAAGCAGCTTGGAAGCTGCCCCATTTATGCGTTCGCGCACACTTCATTATCATCATCCGCCGGAGACTGACTTACACTACCGGTCAAAATGTTTGACAAGGCGTTTTTTATTGCCATCATTTTGGACATTCAGGGTTAATAATGAGTACTAAAATATAGCGTCAAGAAGGTTGACTGAACTTCTCACGCTACTGGGTCTTTATGAATCCTGTCAAGGGTCACAAAGATGCCAGGCTGTGATCGATGTGGTATTAACAATATTTTTAAAAATAACTGTTGCTGACTTGTGAAAAGTTTATTTTTGTCGTAAATAAATAATTTAGGCATTTAACTGGTGTCTCTAAAAATTTCAGTGATATTGGCTTGTAAGAGTGACTCTCGTAACGTTTCAAAGTCAATAATGGTGGTTTCTCTTGATTTTCTCTCATTAAACAAAAATATTTTCCACCTCGAAACATACCCACGAATGGTCGCTTATTTTTGGAGTATGTAAAACCTGAATACTCAAATTCTGTTCATTGGTTATTATTGACTTCTCTGGGGTAGTGTCGTCACTGACACACCGCTACAAGAGAAAAATTTAAATATAATAGCAATATTTGGATATTATCGTATTTAGCGTTCTGCAAGGTTTTTGTAAATAATGAGTTAACTGTTTTTATATCTCCACATCATATTTTTCTGATTTTAAGATCCTTAAATGTACCACCTGTTTTGCCTAACCATCAATTTGTAATACTCCGTCTATGATGGTTCTTTGAGTGTTTCGTCAAGTAGATTGACTCAGTACTTATGACGCATTGACATACACCAGACACGGACTGACAAATCGACATAAATGAGAAACAGATATCTTTAAGCAACAGAAAACTTGTCACCATGTAAAAGTACGATACTAAAAAAACGTTTGAAGGAACCTCCAAAGCCAACACATTGTTGTTCTGTTTATAGACTTGTAAACAAATGCGGCTGGGTCTGTCGACTGTGCGTACATCCCGAATGTAAAATAGACTTGGACCGTTATATTCTTGTGTACATACACGGCGATATTTTTCTTAGGATGATCGTTATTCACCGGTGAGCTTACTCACGCATGCCGTGGTCCGAAGCTCGGATGTCTAAAACCCCATAAATTCCCTGAAAGTGACACCGTAAAAATAGCAGGAGATCAATCCGCGCCGTGGCGTGCCACCGATGCGAAGATTTGGCCTAAGCCGAGCACGGGTCGCATTCGTCTCGAGTATCTACAGTGGCGGAGTGAGGAAATCCTCCTGCACAGGTAGAAAATTAACTCTTTGATATTAAAATGCCTATTTACCATCGAAATACTTTTTATAGATATTTTCGATGTGACGATTTAGTGACTTGACGGAAGCATGATAAAGCCAGTTCCCGACTAAGAGGAGCCATTCTGCGCTCTACTCTGTTATACGCACTTCCTCCAGGAGCATTGGTAGCTAAAAACAATGCATCGAGATCATGCCGCTTAAAGTGTTGTATAGCAAACCCTATACTTTTTGATAACGTGGATTTTCATCTGGCCCTCCATCAACCGTCGTGATTAAAACTGGTCTTACTAGTCCATGGTCAGTTTTAGCTAATGGTCGAAACTCTTCAAGTTCGTCTCCTGAGCATGAGTATTAGCAGTAGATGAACTATGCTTTCCACCTCGAATAGCGATGTATGTTGGTCCAGAATATCCAACGGCTTGCGGCGGTTGTCCTAGCATATTGGAAGTGATTTTGATACCAGCATAAACAGATGGTATTAATTTATGACGCTCGGCGATTACCCAATCGGGATCAGGCAATTTGATTCTATATTCCATGTGCATTAGAAGAGGTGCTTGCTTATTTGCCGCAGTTACGCCAATAGCGACTCGAGCTTTATCATCTTGAGATATGAAAACTACTTGATCTGGTCCAAGTATGGATGCTATGTTCTCTAAATAATGGATTGATGTTTCAGCGAACTTGCTATCTAAGTGGCTCTTGTGGTGATCAGTTTGTGCCCGAATGAGCTTAACAGGGACTGTCGATACATGTCTTCTTCCCTCTGCAGAATTAGATTTTCTGGGAATTAAACGAAGATATGTCCCACTGCGACTAATGTCAAATCCTATTTTACGTAATTCTTGTGCGAGTTCATCAAGAGTTTTTACGCTGCGAATTGATTCCGTTCGTCTTCCATCATCTGCTGCACTCCCAAATGAAGCTATTTTGTTTTCAATAGTGAATGTTGATTGCTTTCAAGATTAGGACGTCCCACTGAATCCCTCAGAGATAGTCTTTTTTTTATTTCTGTTCAGTCTCCTTAAAATATTTTCACACGATATCCTTTCTCCTCCCCGTCATTGCCTTTGTTTTTTTGACGATCTTTAATGCACAAAAAACAAAACACACTACCACGCTACGACTTCGAACGTTTTACTGCTGGAGAGCAACGCGAAAAATTACTCAAAGGCAAACGGTACTTCCCCGACACTTTCAAAGAACTTCATTAACGTTGCTAGATTATATAGGCAATGGCTTTTTAACTTTTTTACTGTTTTAAACATGTATTAACAGTATTTTGAACATGTTTTATTTTCAGCTAGATTTGAATGTTTTAAACAAAAAAAAAACATTCTAATTTTTTTTTTCAAAAACATGTTTTTTTTTCAACCCTGATTATTGGGTTTATAAAACTATGATTATTTAAAAAAACATGCTTTGTTAAGTAGGTCTTGAAATTATCATATAGCCATTTGTTTCTTAATACCACGTGTCCAGGCGAGGTAAAAATAATCACACATTCGAATCGTACGGATTTTCCAATATCCCTTATCTACTGACTCGTAAACGAACAACCCCTCTATATTTACGTTCGATCTTCCTGCCATAAATTTTTTAATCTCCGCTACCGCGTGCACGTTATTCCAGCTAATCGGTTCGATTATTTATGTACTATCAGATCGCGTATTATTTATGGACTACCAACTGGTCTGCTGTCGAATTCGGTGCATCTACGGTAATGTTTGTCTATCCAGTCTTGCTCAATATGGTATATCACCTAGCGTATCCAGAGAAAAGGTATCCTATCAACCTGTCTTAAATCCCAGTCAAAACAAACATGTTTGTATTCTCACGATTCGATTGGCCAGCGGGCCATAAATGCCTGGGCAGGCAGCGTCAAGCGAATTTAAACGGCGACCGTGTGCTCATTTTTGCTGTGATCTCTCATGAACAAGGGTCTTAGGTATCACAGTTTTAACATTGAAATTGAATAAATAATATCTAAGAAGTGGATTAATATAATCGGTGACATTAGTGTGCCCTTGCCACCCAATTCACCGGATTTAAATCCCATCGAACAGCTAATCCAAGTTCGACTTGCTTGGAATGAAGTGCTACAATCAGACATCGATCATCTCATTTTGTCGATGCTTAGACGAATACAGGAATGTATTCAGCTGCGGGGTCGCCCAACACATTAATTTTTTTTCTTGTGGCCAATAAAATTTTCGGGTGTAAGACTTACAATGTCACTGATATATTGACTTGAAATTTTTGGTGTTCGAGACTCCAGTGATGTTGTAATTGGTATATTTTTACAACTACAGAAGAAAAAGGATTTTTTTCTATGCTTCTTACTTTTTTGGAATGTCTATTGCTATTTGAAAGAATGGCAGTCCGTTCTAATTTGAAAATACGCTCACATTGACTTTGAAAATTATATGTATTTTATTAGGAGAATAATCCTGTCTCGCCATACCGTTATTTGAATAATGTTCATGTTTTGTCTTTATTCAGACTCATCAGCTGCGTAAAAATGTACATCTTAGTAATGGAACATGTGCATAGGAATTTTAGGATTTCTGCCCTAAAAATATCGTTTTCTGAACCACCCTGTATACATGCATCTGTACCTTTGGTGCTCCAGAATATCTTTATTTTCTACTTATGCTGAATCTTGTGCACTGTTGGGATTTTATCCCGATCTGTTGTGCGCCGCTGCGTCTGGATATATAGTAAATTCGGCTTCTCGGAAATAAACGTTTGTATTGTTTTAAACGCAAATGTTGATTTTCGTTCCACATCAACGACTACAACTACCAGCAGTAATACACTGGAAGTAGTAGAATGACTAAATTAGATGTGGCCATGCACATCTGGCAAAGATGCACCGACATAGTAATGTTTGGATGCACTGCACATGGACGTAACATAAAGGGTCTCGACACGGCGAAAATTAATCTGAACATCCAATAATGAATTAATAACGGTATAACTTGATTATAACGAAGCTCTCGGAAATAAGACATGTCTTTTTGCCTTCAAAAATTTCGACAATGAGTTATTAAGTTTTTTTGATGTTATATGACATATGACAACCAAAAAGCAGTAGCTCTCATACCTCTTGACGTCACTAAAGTATTTGACACAATTAATCATTCACTCCTTGTGTCTAAGTCTATTATGGATTTTCTGTAAAAACCTCTCTCGCTTATTCAAACATACCTTGGAAATCGTTTCAAAAAGTTCGTCTAAATCAACAGTACTCTATCGCACAAATTTTTTTTTCTGGTGTACCACAGGGATCTATCTTAGGACCCCTATTATTCTCATTATGTATCTCAGATTCAGAAACAGAGATAAAATCATTCAGCATAAAAAGTTTTTGTCGACGATACTCAGGTTTTCTATTCGCCTAGGAGTAATGACTTGAAAACAGTTGATAATAAAATTAATCAAGACCTTGCCCAAATTAAAAAGTTTAATAGTAGTCATAATCTCCGTTTAAACCATTTGAGGACAAATATGTTAGTATACTCAAATAAAACAAAAACGAACGCTTTAAAAAATTACATGAATATGAATTTGAAAGGTAATAAATTAGTGCCTGTAGATCATTTGAAGAATCTAAGTATTATAACGGATGACGATTGAAAATTTGTTGAACACGTATATAAGGCTGAATCACATAAGAAAGCAGTGTGTTAATATTTCTGTTTCTGTCCTACCTGAGACCAAGCCTAGAACATGCTGATGAGTTGCCAAAAATCACGAAACAACGGATGAAAGCTATATACAAGTTTGATATCTTTCTGCTTAATGCAATTTTCTCCGACGCGTGCATCTCATAAATCTAAACCACAACAAAAGATACTTGAATGGTTTTAATGGACTGCCCGGTTTAAAAGCGATGATCTAATTTAAAAATAATAATTCAACCCGATTAGACCGAAGATTAAATCGAGATTTGTAATCCTTGTTGTGACTCAGCCTTTATAAAGTGAATAACCAATAAGATGCGAGCCACACGTACGAAAACGCATTCGATCCATAAATAAAACTAGAGCGGTGTTGGTAACGAGCATATCCGTTATATCGTTGGGCGAAATGAATGAGTGGGTCGTTTTCAACCCTCATTTATGACGATGAAACGTGAGTTTATAGCTGATTTAATTATTGTACGAAAGACACATAGAGAACGTTGACCCTTGAGGATAGAAGTAATCATTTGTGTGTTTTAATAAGGATACAGAAACTTTCCAAGAACGGAATAAATAAGCAAGGCGCGGCGATAGTGCACTCAGTTTAAAACTGAACGGCATTATGTCCAGCGGTTGGATTAGAGTTGGCCTGCAATTAAAAACATTATGAACAGTAGTAAGCAGATGAAGACATACCATTTTGGGGGTGCCGCTAGACCCACGATTTTGTGGATGCGTTAGCCCCTCGATTTTGAGGTCTCGGTAGCCCCACACGATTTTGGTGGTCTCGCTAGCCCCACGATTTTGGAGATGCGTTAGCCTCACGATTTTGGGTGTATCGCTAGCCCCACATGCGTAAGACCCGCGATTTTGGGGGTGCCGCTAGCCCCACGATTTTGGACTATCGCTATACCCAAGATTTTGGGGTCCTGCTAGCCCCACGATTTTGGAGGTGCCGCTAGCCCCACGATGTTGGAGTCCCGCTACCCCCCGATTTTGGGGTCCTGCTAGCCCCACGATTTTGGAGATGCGTTAGCCAAACGATTTTGGGGTTGCCGCTAGCACCACGATTTTGGGGATGCGTTAGCCCCACGATTTTGGGGTCTCGCTAGCCCCACGATTTTGAGGTGCCCCTAGCTCCACGATTTTGGTGGTCTCGCTAGCCCCACGATTTTGGAGCTTCGTTAGCCCCACGATTTTGGGTGTTTCGCTAGCCCCACATGCGTTAGCCCCACGATTTTGGGAGTGCCGCTAGCCCCATAATTTTAGGGTCCTGCTAGCCCCACGATTTTGGGGATGCGTTGGCCCCACGATTTTGGGGTTGCCGCTAGCCCCACGATTTTAGGGATGCGTCAGCCCTACGGTTTTGTGGGTGCCGCTAGCACCATGATTTTGGGGTCCCGCTATCCCCACGATTTTGGGGTTGCCGCTAGCCCCACGATTTTGGAGTTGCGTTAGCCCCACGATTTTGAGTGTCTCGCTAGCCCCACGATTTTGGGAGTGCCGCTAGCCCCACGATTTTGGGGTGCCCCTAGCTCCACGATTTTGGTGGTCTCGCTAGCCCCACGATTATGGAGCTGCTTTAGCCCCACGATTTTGGGTGTCTCGATAGCCTCGCATGGGTTAGCCCCACGATTTTGGGAGTGCCGCTAGCCCCACGATTTTGGAGTCCCGCTAGCACCACGATTTTTGGGTCCAGCTAGCCCCACGATTTTGGGGTTGCCGCTAGCCCCACGATTTTGCAGATGCGTTAGCCCTACGGTTTTTGGGGGTGCCGCTAGCCCCACGATTTTGGGGTCCCGCTAGCCCCACGATTCTGGGGGTGCCGCTAGTCCCACGATTTTGGGGGTCTCGCTAGCCCTACGATTTTGGGGATGCGTTAGCCCCGCGATTTGGACTGTGAGACCAATATTTCTTTAAAGAAGTTAAAGGTAAAATGTATGTTTGTTATGTAATACATTTGTTTCCGTTGCTAAAAAAGGGAATATCGAGAGCCACTATAGAACTGAACATTCGAATTTTGAAACAACAGATAACGTAGGGCTGCAACTGAAACATCATACTGGGTGTCCCAGATAATTCACAATAAAGAAACCTTATGAAGACGGGGAAATGAAAAGACAGGCGTTTTTAGAAGCTGCAGATTCATTGTTGGCCAA
The DNA here is from genome assembly GCA_963669975.1 of Acanthoscelides obtectus. NCBI lineage: Eukaryota > Metazoa > Arthropoda > Insecta > Coleoptera > Chrysomelidae > Acanthoscelides > Acanthoscelides obtectus. The sequence continues at coordinate 5,518,647 of CAVLJG010000008.1, read as the reverse complement.
CTTTAGAAATGAAAACGAGATAGCCTGCTATAAAATATATTCAACTTTCTGCTAATACAGTGATGAGACGAGTAGAAGTAATGAACAATGATATAGTTTTACAGTTAAGAAATGACTTCTATAACTGTGATTATTTTTCAGTGCAGTGCTATAGTGGTTGTTTCATCCTACATGGAAATTGATATCTAACACTTTTTAACTTCTGTTACGCAGAATTTTAGCGAAGACATCCCTGCGCGAGAAATGGAAGTGATTGCGTTTCAAAATAATTTAGCTTTAAAATCATTAGTCTCAAATACAAAATGTATCTAGCCTTCGGTAAGCAAAGATAAATATTCCGTTTTATGTCGTGTTGCCTTGAAACTGAAAGCGTTATTTAGTTCAACCTATTTGCATGAATCTTCTTTTTCAAATTATATTATTATATTAAATTATACTCCAAACATTAAGAAAATTGTCAGTGAGTCTGAGTGTCAGGCTTCTCATTTTTTATGTGGACATGTTTTTGTTTAAAATAGTGGTTTTTTATTTTTAGTTACCTTTATTGAACGTATGTGACATGCCATTGTAGCTGACGATTTTGTTTATTTTTCAAACACCTACGATTGGTAGGAATGGATGTAGTTATGTATGTATGTATTAGTTATTAGTATTAGTAAAATAAACACATGTATGTCACATACAAATGTGTATAATTTCATTTAAGTTGGCTTACATTGCTTAGGACTGTTTATTCCAAAATTAACACACTGAAAAGGCTGGTGACCACTGATCTAGATGATCTCTCCGTCCGAGTCTTTTATTGACTATTTCCCCTAAAAACTTTGTTAACTCTTAAACATTTTTATAGCCAAGTTTATGCTCTTCTGTGCCTCAGACGGAAAGTGATCTACGGACTTTGAAAAAACGTTTGTCCTATCTTTTGGATCATTCTCGCAATGTTATTCTTCTCCGAATCTAGTCTAAATTAGCTTCAATTGATTAAAACCAAACGAAAGAACTCCGGAATCCAATCAGGCTGTCTTCGCTTGCGCGATAATTAACAGAAGTTATTTTTCACTTAATGAATGTCGCAGTTCGACGTGACGACAGTTTATTTTTCCAATAAAAAAGCCCGACCGGAGCATCCACGGAACGTAGAAACAGAGAGAATTAATGGCGAATCTAAGAATTCCGGGAACGTCGTCGAATACGAGGTTTCTTCACGGCATACTGATCTGCTTCTCAGTATTCGGAGTCTCGAGATAAAATTGAATCGCCTCTTTCGTGAATAATAGTTATTTATGAATATGAATCTGGGACGTTAAGCGAGCGGTCATAGCCCGCTGAGTGAAATTAGAGGTATTAGAGCCCAATGTGTAATGTGCGTGCTAACACTGCAAAAGTATCCTTTAGGTTGGAGAGAAACAGGAGATCGGTAGGGCTATTAAGTAAAAAAAACTATCCTATAATGTCAAAAAAAAATTGGACAAAATGTCATTTGGTCAATTTGGTTATTCTGAAACTTAACTTTGTTGTTAAGACAGTTATTCTGAAATATTTCTTCTCTAGTTCTTATGACTCGACTCCCACTATCACCAACGCATACTTTGTCAGTAAGGGCTTCTCTTTTGCCTAGAAATACTGAATTAAAAACGAATAATTTAAGCCTACCTCGTAAGTTTTAAATCCCAGTTTTTGGAGAGGGCCCTTCAAAACAGTTTTGTGGTTGCTTGAATCAATAATATTTTCAATTCGTTGTAATTAGCACGCCGATTTTCCTTGATAATCCGTTTCAAGGCTCTTAAGTTGGCATTGAAATGTCGCGGGCGACTTCCAGTTCTGGGTTTTTGAGCCACAGAGCCCGTTGTTTTGTACAATTTAATAATATTTTTAACTGTATACCTCGATCTGTTAACACTGTCAGCGATTTGGGAAGAATTTTCGCCCTTTAAATGAAAGTGAACGATCACTTTTCTTATTTCGTCAGAAACAGCTTTACCACGAGCCATTTTTGATTGTTAACATTAACAGCAATGCATTGAAAGTTGATTTAAACGTCAAAAATCAGGTTTTTAGCAACGTAAAATATCATTTGTTATACAAAGCCTACCTTTATTTTATCGAAGAGAATAAACACACCGTTCAACTTGAGTTGACAATTACGAAATAAAAACGCTTTAAAAATAGTCGGTTTTGTTACCTTTCCATAAGCATTTAAAGAAACCAAAAATATTCTATTTAATAGCCCTCAAATAAAATCACAAATATCATGTTTTGGGGCGTTGAGGCAACTTCACTGACCGAGGGCTCGTAGATTACAACGAAACAGGCCCGGGAGATAATTCGCTCAAATCAAGAGACTGCTGACTATACCCGACCGCTGCATTTGAGTGGAAACATTACGAACACAAATTGCCCAAGATTAGGACAGAAAATGTTCCTTCACTGAAATAAATGGTCTGGTATCCGAGGAATCGTCTTTCAAACGATCTGGAATTCCATGTGGAAACAGAGGGACGTGATTAATAATATCCGCTGTCGCAACAATGTTAACGTTTTATCTTTGTCTTCTGCAACCAACAAAGCATGCTGGCAGCATGGTGGTTGATTCATTCCTCCATAGGTGGCGCTCACAGCCTTGACATTTTATCGTTTTTTTTATATTATATAGGTTTTATACGTAATAAACTTGCCGGTCGGAGTTTTTACTCAGATAAAATTGTTAATCAATACTATCTATCTCCTTTCTGGACATTGTACGCCCCTGATTCCTCGTCCCCTGTCGCCGAAATTATCCGGAGACGGTAAATGAAAAAATCAATCGCCGGAGGGTCTCACCCTCTGCGCGCCCCGGGAGAATTTTAAATAGAATTGGAATTTTTCGCCGTGAAATTGCCGAGAAGTGATGATTGTTATATTTAAGGGAGACCGAAGGAGGAAAGTTCAAAATTGAAATTGCTATTAAATACAATTTTCGAGATTCTCCTCACGTGCGGCACTTGACGCCATTGGGTAATGAAATTATTCGATGAGAGGTCTGGAAAATGTAAACAAAACGTGAAGATGAGAATGCAAAAGGTTTGTATTTCATTTTTTTGACTTGCGGCTTTTTTATTTTTAATGGCGTTCTCTCTATATATAGTATCTACCTCCTTATATTTCCGTTTCTACTGAATTGTTCTTATAGTCGGCCTCAATGAATACGTAAAAATGTCATAGGTCGAAAAAATGTACTTATGTTCTCTTAACTTTTTGTCACAGATTTAATTTCAGAAAAAAATTGTAGGGTACGTGGCCAAAAAAATTAATTCAACATTTTTTGGTCAACACTTATTAAATGTCTACTACTCTATTGTATATTCCCACCTCAAATGTTTTTATTGCTATATTGGGGATCGTTTGATCAGGCCCGACGAATCTTTATCTATCATTATCCATTCAGAGGCATTCCTTCATATGAAATCATATCTTTCCAAATTCCCTCACCTAAACGTGTCCCAGAGATACAATCTAGGGAATAATAACAACTTTACTTTGAACAACTACAGCCTCAGCACATACCGTGATAGCCCTGACTACCTTTGTGGATCTATGAGTTAGAAACCATCAACGACTTGAAGATCTTCAAGAAACAACTTTTAACATACTTGTACCCTAACTGTTTTACTCTCTGTGAGTATTTTATTGACTATTCAACCTATAGGTCTGTATCAGGATCGCAGAAACGGCAAGAGGTATCGATGCCATGGATTTGAATTTCGTGATTATCTCATAGCAGGAGCAGAGTGCTACTCACATACCTCCTCGCGTCTCTGTGATCCTGATAGCAAGTCACCGTCCATCAGTTTTACGGGAAAAGTCTGGTCGACACTGCGATAGATCTGTATCAGTACCGCAAAAGCCGCAAGAGACATCGATTCTATGGATTTGAATGTTGTTCTTATCTCATAGCAGGAGCAATTATTTGCAAACCTGTACGCGTTTCTGTGAACCTGATAACATGTGTCCAATCTTTCAATTTTACGAAGAAAGCCTGATCGACAGTACGACTTCAAGAAACTCACAGATCTGCATCAGGATCGCAGAACCCACGAGGAACATAGATGCCGAGGATCCAAATCCGTGCGAGTATCATAGATAAAGCACAGTACTGTTCATAGAAATATGGTCGCGTCCCATTTCTGGGATCCTGATAGCAAGTCACTGTCCACCAATTTCGCGAAAATGTCTGGTCGACAGTGCAATTTCCAGAAACCTGTAGGTCTGTATCAGGATAGCAGAAACGGCAAGAGGTATCGATGCCATGGATTTGAATTTCGTTCTTATCTCATAGCAGGAGCAGAGTGCTGTTCACATACCTCCTCGCGTCTTTGTGATCCTGATAGCAAGTCGCCGTCCATCAATTTTACGAGAAAAGTCTGGTCGACACTGTGATTTTCAGAAACCTATAGATCTGTATCAGGACCGCAAAAGCCGCAAGAGGCATCGATGCTATGGATTTGAATGTCGAGCTTATCTCATAGCACGAGCAACTATTTGCAAACCTTCACGCGTTTCTGTGGACCTGATAACATATGTCCAGTCTTTCAATTTTACGAAGAAAGCCTGATCGACGGTGCGACTTCAAGACACTCATAGATCTGCATCAGGATCGCAGAACCCACGAGGAGCATAGATGCCGAGGATCCAAATCCGTGCGAGTATCATAGATAAAGCACAGTACTGTTCACAGACATATGTTCTCGTCGCATTTCTGGGATCCTGACAGCAAGTCACCGTCCATCAATTTTACGAGAAAAGTCTGGTCGACACTTCGATTTTCAGAAACCTATCTGTATCAGGATCGCAAAAGCACCAAGAGGCATCGATTCTATGGATTTGAATGTCGTTCTTATCTCATAGCAGGAGCAATTATTAGCAAACCTCCACGCGTTTCTGTGAATCTGATAACACGTGTCCAATCTTTCAATTTTACGAAAATCTCTGGTCGACAGTGCAATTTCTAGAAACAGGTAGGTCGCTATCAGGATCGCAGAAAGCGCAAGAGGTATCGTGATTATCTCATAGCAGAGTATCATTTACATACATCCCTGCATTTCTGTGAGCCTGATAACAAGTGTCCAATCTATAAATATTACGATGAAGCTGTGGCGATAATCATAAACTTATAGATCTGTATCAGGATCGCAGCAACCATGAGGAGCATAGATGCCGACGATCCAAATCCGTGCGAGTATCATAGATACAGCACAGTACTGTTCACATATCTCGTCGCGTTTCTGGGGTCCTGATAGCAAGTTACCGTTCACCAATTTCGCGAAAATGTCTGGTCGACAATGCAATTTCTAGAAACAGGTAGGTCGCTATCAGGATCGCAGAAACCGCAAGAGGTATCGTGATTATCTCATAGCAGGAGCATACATACATCCCTGCATTTCTGTGAACATGATATTCAGAGTTGTAGATGTGCATCAGGATCGCAGAAACTACGAGGAGCATAGATTCCGAAGATCAAAGTTTACCACGAGTATGACAGATAGAGCACATTACTATTCACATACCTCCTCGCGGTTCTGTGATCCTGATACCAAGTCACCGTCCACCAATTTTACGGGAAACGTCTGATCGACACTGCGATCCTCAGAAGCCTATATAGATCTGTTTCATATCCGCAAAGCAATTCGAACGAAAGTTATTATATCTCTATTTTTTGACGATGGTCTATATGTGCGACGTGGTCCCTCGATGGACAAGCGTCGTCGTCGCTGGTCGTACGTCACAGTCGGCAATCCGTACTGCTATGGGCTGTGTGCTTAGTGAAGACCAATACCGTCGTCTAGATAGTTAACATAACCTCAAATACTTGAGAAACATGAATGACGTGACTGGTGATGATCGTGTTTTGAAGTCGTTCTGTTTCGAGTAACTTTTAACCGTTGTTTATGGATTAAAATATAGGTATATTGAGGAAGCTTGAAAGAAGATACCATGTTAATGATATATTTATATTTGGATACAAAAGTTAACCATGTTTCAATTACAAGAACATTTACGTAAAAATTTTGGCACAGTGATGCATGGCATCTCATAATATACACGTATAAAAAACAATTTTTCTATAATACAATCATTGACTTATAAATAATTGCACCCCAACATCTTGGACACAACGCAAGAATACATTTTTATCTTAAAATAGCATAGTTGCCAGATTTACATATCGTTCAGATATTTGATGTATATTAAAACATTGTAATGTGACAGCTGAATCTTACCCTGTACTTTAATTGGCCGCCAAACAAAATCACAGATCCAGAATTACTGACGTTTTGGCCACCAAAATTGATTAAAATATCTGTCGTAATTCGGCACTGTTATCGAAGCGAGGTGTCCATAACTTTTTTGTACAAGTTTTTGCCAAACATGTTCATGGAATTTATAGTAAATGATCTCTGTTGTGCATTATTTCTGAAGCAATAACGTGACGTCAATCTTGTACTATATATCTTCTAAGTAGAAGCTCCCCTTTAAGCTTACACGTACGGTTTGTTTTTTTTGTAATTTTCAGTGTTGGAATAGTAGTTTGAACTATACAGGCTGTAAATTAATTGATGACTAAACATACAGGATATGATTCCGTTTTAGGAGGAAAAGTTTATATGAACATATGTCCTACACCTCTTAACTTTTGAGCTTCAGGGTGTTAAATTTTAAAAAAAAATCGTTTTCTTATTATAACTTTAATAATGTTCTAGATAATTTCATGAAATTTGACATGCACCCACTAATCACCAATGGTCAATTTCTGATGAAGACTATTTTTTATATTTCTACCAGTGGCGTCCGTACGGGATGTATACTGGATATGTAAAAAAAGTACGCCATTGCTTTTTTCGAAAATCATTTTTGAAATCGTAAATACTTTGTAACAAATTTGACCTCTTGAGTTTTTTCACAATGTAAAAAACTTGTCAAAATAAGACCGCAACGTGATTGATCAAATGTCATTAGTTTAAAAACAAAATAGGGCACCACCCTACTAGTACAAAATAATTCTGTTATAGCACAAACGCATGAGAATGGTTCTTATTTTTTACGCGAAATAAGGTCAAATTTATTGCAAAATCAAATATTTTCGGAAAAAAATCAATGGAGTACCATTTTTTTTTTAAAATCTCCAGAATACATCCGGTACGGACGCCACTGGTAGAAATATAAAAAAAATATTCTACATCAAAAAATGCCTATTGATGCTTAGCAGATGCATGTCAAATTTCATGAAATTATCGCGAATTTTTTCTCAAAATTCCAACACTCTTCAGCTCTAAAATGAGCTAAGGAATCATGTCCTGTATTTTTTGCCATCAATTAAATTTTTGAGCTCAAACCTAACGTCACAAGCATCCGTTTCCCCAGCATCCACACCAAGGCACTTTCCCACTCAAAGGTATGTTCGACACAGTCGACATCTTCCTGGCGTTATCGGAAAGATCGACACTGCTATTGCTGTTAGTCCTTTCCCTTTCTGAACCTTCGTCGAAGAACAATCCTGAGCCGAACCCTATCCCGGCAGCCATCGTGTTCGACCTGTCAGTGCAAACCGAGAAGGATCTCCCTGGCGGTTCCATCAGATAGCTGCCACGTCGTACGCGGTTCCTGTCCGATTTTTTGTGTTTCTTGTGCCGTTTGCCGCCACCTTTGAAACAAAATGTTTTTTCCATCAAGAAATGGCAATACATATAAATAATGATGTGTTGCAAAACTTTTTAGTTCCTGGGCTTTCGTTGGGAGTTTCAAAGAAAATTGATGAGTCATATCGTTTCAAAACGCGTAAATCCATTAATGTCTGAAAAAATGTAGGAACCTTATTTTTGGAACCCTCGTATACACAAAATCGGCACAAAATTCGATGAATTTTTGTCTTTTCAGCAATTAAATTTGACATCAGTGTATTCCAAACTGGGTACAATTTATCGGCCTCCAGGTCTATATTTAAATTTCGTAATATCGGAAGCGTGCATAGCTGAAGTCTTTGAAGTTCCCAGAAGAAGCCGGTAGTATCGACATAAAACTATTTTTATATAATGTCATAGAAGCCGGTATCTCTATCTGTTGAGAAGCGATGGCTTCTTTATGAGATAGTTCAACATTTTTTATTCTATTTGCTCGGCTTTTTGTCTCTTGATATGAAATGTACATTATGGAAATTTTATTGCTGCTCACGAAATGAATAAAGAGTAGTTTTCTCTTGATATGTACCGGGGTTGCTTAACAAATAAAGGAAACTGAGGTCACTACTACTTGTAAGATAAACCTAAACTTATCTGGATGTCACAAACGCTCAGGTTGAAAACCAGTGGCTAGTAGTGGGCAGTGATGTGAGGAATGTTACAAGGTAGGGGTGCTTGCCTCATTTTCAAAATTTACTGTATAAAAAACCGTGCTTACATCAGGTAGGTACATAAAAAAGGTGCTACTCCACAAACTGGTGATTGGGGCCTAATATCCCAGAATCTGGAAATCAAACAAACGGTTCAAGCATCATCGAAAGTCTCAACAGGAAAATGATTGACACAAATTTCAAGAAAAGTTCCGCAGCTGAATCTACACGAAGAACATCACTGGTTGCCTATGGGTAGACCTCAGATCCGTGTTATTTCCCAAAATAGTGTTGCGGGTAAAGAAATCAGTTTACGAGCCACTAACGATATTTTATGAGGAAATTTCATTGATAAAATATAACATAAGTGTCCAAAAGCAACATAATACTGCGTAGCTAAAAAAGAAAGATATACAGGTTGTCCGCAAAGTTGGGGTTTTCTTTTTCAGAAACAACTACCCCTGAAATAACAAAGGTAATGTGTAGTGAAACAAGGGCGACCAATTAAAAAAAAATAAAGGAAAAAGTACTCACTCTCCACTTGACGAGAAGGGCTAAGTACGTCTCTGCCCGAAATCATACCGCTCCAACAGAAAATGAAATCGGCTGATGCGCTACCGAGCAGACGCAGAAACCACATAGATTGTCTTACACTTAATGGCACATCTTCTAACAAGGAAGGCAAAATGTTGCGTAAAAAGTCTAGGTATTGCATCCCGTCCAATCGATTTCGGAGAATAAATGGTCCAATGAGCATACCGTTCACCATGCCAGCCCAAACATTCACCGAAAATGTTTGTTGAAAATGTGCCCGACGGACAGCGTGCGGATTTTCTACTGACCAAACACGAGTGTTGCGAAAGTTATTCACCCCATTACGCGTGAACGTAGATTCGTCTGTCACCAATATGCACTTCAAAAAGTCCGGATTATTGTCATGTTGATGCAACAACCACTCACAAAACCGCACTCTTGCTGGAAAATCGTCAGGTTGAAGGGCCTGTACACGTTGGACGTGAAACGGATACAGCCCCTCTTCACGCGGCGTTTGCCACACTTTAGTTTTTGATACTTGCACTTCTCTAGCCACGTCTCTAGTGCTTGTTGAGGGATTCTCGTCTACGCGATTACCTCCACACGCGTGACCGTAACCGTCGGTTGAAGGTTGCATACTGACCTGACACACTGACCCCGACCCAGTTCTGTCGCCGGGTTGAGCCAGTGACCTTGTACCAGTCGGTGATGTCGCGGGTCGCGGCTACAGGACGGTATTCAGATATTTTTGATGTTGCAGAGCCCTTTATCTCGGTTCCCTTAAGACATTGGTGTATATGGTACTAAGGAAAATTGCTTATGTTTTCAAGATCTACACGTCGTGTAAAGGACAACCCCAACTTTGCGGACACCCTGTATGTGTGAAATCATACTTTCAGGATTAGTTAGTTTCAAGCTCAATAGGTCAGTAGATTATGAAATTTGTCAAAGCAAAATAGTGAAAAAGGATTACGTGCTCATTGATATTAAAATTATTTCCAACAAACCGTTTTCGTTACCTTCTTCTTTCAGATGCACGTGTTTACTCCTTTCCGGGCTAACCGAAGTACTTTTCCTCCCCTTACTTCGCTCTGCCTCCCCTATTCTCTTTTCGCCGCTGCTCGAGCTCGTCGGGGGAGTTTTCGGCTCTTGATTCGCATTTTCCGTCGTGGATTTCCGCGATTCTATACTAGGGGTTTTCTGATGACTCGCCGACGTTGCTTTGGTGGTTTTCTCCTTAAATACAGTATATAGGTCAATCTAGATTCAAAAATTGAATGATATACAGCTTTTTTCGAACACAGCACGTACATCTCGTACTCTTTTCAAAATATCTTGATCAGCGTGTGGTCTACCATCAAAATTAAGCAAAAACTACAAAAGTGCGACGCACAAATTCGCGCGCTCGCGTTTGCTGGCGCGTCACAAATGCCTGGACATGCAGCGACAAGCGAATAAGAAGCAAACATCAACTGTTTTTTGTTTGTTTTTACGTACAAATTCGCGCGTTCCATTGGCTGGAGGAACATAAATGCCTGGACAGGCAGCGACAAGCTCATTTTTTTTACTGGGAACAAATGAGGTTCTAATAAACTTAGTTCTGACGTACTGGCTGCCTACCTTCTCTTTCTCTGCAAACTTTACGTCAAAGGGTTGCTTCTTCTCTGTTTTCGTAGTCGACGTGTCCGAACTTTCCGTTGACTGCTTTTTCGTCTTGTCTTTCTTGCCTTTGGGGATGAAAGAAAATAATAAAATGAAAAGTTTCCAATATTTCTCTCATACCCTGTACCGACAAATATATACAAGCGAAGGAAAATTCGTAGACTAACGTAATTTGAATTTGAATGCGAATATCACTATTAAAAAATCGTTGTATCCATTCAATTTTGAAGTAAAAAATGCATTCTGAGACTGTATTATTACGAAAACATCACTTGACTGTTTTCAATTTTACGCTAAATGATATTTTAATTACAAGAGAACGGACACATCTTGATTAAACTGTCAATAACAGTCACCTTTCCGTGAGAGTGTCTGCTGTACAACTGAATCAATATACCCGTAGTTATTTACGCTAAACATTTTCCCAGCGAAAAATTTAATTATCGATACCATAAACGTGAGAGGAGAGAAAATGTTAATACGGTATGGTAATGAAGTCAAAAAATTATGTGGGATCCATACGTTAACTAAACAGGGTGTTTCCAAAACTATCCTACGATATCTGGAATTCGTTTTTTTTTTAACAAAACTGTATCTGATCTGCCAAAAAGTTCTATCTATTTTCAGTTTATGTATAAAGTCTTACTTATATTTCGGAAAATTGACTCAGCTTTTGTTGGATATCGTCTTTACCCTACAGAAAATAGGTGATAGTCTGGGGGTGATAAATCTGGAGAGTATGGGGGGTGTGATAGAATTTCCACGCCAAGCACCGCGATTTTTTCACGGGTCTTCAAAAGAATATGTGGTCCTTCGTGATCATGCACTAGTCTATTGTACATAGTACATAGTACTGCCGGGAGGCTACCAAGGAATACGAATAAAGAGAAGGTGGGTCACTGGCCGGCTGGTTCAACTGAAGTGATTTCATACCTTTATTGATTTCGATAGAGTAATGCGTAGTTTGGCATGCCATAGAATAATCATGTTTATACAGGGTGATCCAGATTATTATTTTTACCGTCTAAACTATTATACATGATAATTATATGTTAAAATGCTTTAAATACAGTTCAAATGACCTTTATTCCTCGTATTTTGGGTTGCCAATACCGAATCCGAGGTCGTTTTACATGTATATGATCCCGTTTATCATGTAGATCTAATTATTTAGCGAAACATTGCAAAACTATGCGTTTTCTGCGACTTTAAGCTGCAAAAAATCCATTTTTACTATCGATGGCTACATGAGAGCGAAGCTTTGCACAATGAGGTAATTTGGCACGTTGAATATGAATATCATAGTGAAAAAATTCTAAAGTGTCATCAGACTGGATTTTGGCTGAAAATTTGACAGGAAACCATTTTTCCCGGCTAGCCGTAATTTCTAACACTGTATCGACATTGAATTTGGAATCTACGCACCCGATTTACCCAGAAAACAAACTTTCATCTCGATCATAGACGCGCAAGAGTTTTTAGAAATTTTTTATTAGTCGTTTTTTAACAAGTTGAATTTTTGCCAGTATCTCGAAAACGAGGCATTTTCGAACTGACATTGTTCTGCGATCAACTAAGTGCCGGTGACCTTCATTACCTGGATGATTATATTCCTCCTCACTAGTTGCTATATCACAGACACCACAGTTGAAATGCATGTAGGATTTTGGATAACCCAATATCATTTCAGACACCTTGCCAGACACTATTTTAACGACGGGGTGACGCTTCTCCTCTATATTCCATATTAATTCGGCACTACCTAGATGCTTCTTGAACCGGCTTAGGCGCAAATACAACGTTGTAATTCGGTATTTCTTTGGAGGCCAGAAAATGTCAGAGGTATGTGCAACTTGGATCGCTCATTTTTGTACATCGAAACCCAATATTTTGATGTTAACTCACCTTTGAAATGTATACTGACTTTCTTCCTAAGTGTAAGCTTTGGTAATTTTCCTAGTGGGTTCTGTGGGTCAGTCTTTTGATGCTCCTTGTCGTCTGATGGTCCCGGTCGAGGTGCCCTAAATCTGAGGTTTTCTTCGTTTTCACTTGAAACATGCTCTGATGAGGTCAGCTCGATGAGGTTCGTTTTCGAACTTGATTTTTGGACCGATGATACTGAAAGTAAAACTGAGTATTTGTAGTATTTCAATCGATGGATATCTAGAAATATGTTCTAGACTTTTTTGCAAGAATGATCGAAGAACGACATTAGGCTACTCATATCTAATCTTATACAGGGTGACTTTGAAGTTGAGTCATTAATTTTCAGATAATGATTGTAGAAGGAAGATAAACCAGAATATGTGTGTAAAAATAAAAAAAAATTAAAAAAAAATGTTTACCTTGTTTTATAAAGTATCCTCCCGACAAGTATTTCAGTGCGGACCTGTATTTGATCGTGAGATCCCCTGTGAGGTCTTAAGTCACCTGATTCACGAGCCCGTTGTACTACATTAACAAAGGCACGAGGGGTTGGTTGCACTCGATTGGGAAACCGATCCGCATAAACATGTGCCATTTTTTATTTCGTTTGAGCCACGCAACAGACACTATTCACACGCTAACCGACTGACACTGACTGTATGTATAACTGAACTGAATAAAGTAATTTATTGTAAAAACATCGTTCCAAATTCTTTCGCTTTTTTGTTTCCGATGCGATGAACCGGTAAGGCGGATTATATCCGTTGTTGCCAAACACGACCACATGATATTATTATTGAGACAGGGCGGTACTCAAACTTCCAAAGGGCTATAACTTTGTTACTTTAATTTCACCAGAAAAATGGTAAAGGAAAAAAACATTTCTTTTGATCAGATCTACTCACTGTTAAAATAAATGACTCAACTTCGAAGTATAATAAATATTTTTTACAGTATTTGCCTTAGCTAAACCAAATACCTACAGGATGTTCATATGAAAACTTCCCAGCACGGATTTATCGAAAACCAGTGATTAAAAGAAAAAGCGCCGACGCACGTCAAAAGATTTGTCAAGGCGGACAACTTTTTAACCAAAAACTACTTCAGGGTTATTCCATTAAAAATTTTAAACGACAAGGGATATCGAGTAATAGCTTGTTTCTAAGCTCTTCCGAAGACCTCTATTTTGACGTTTGATTTTTTGAGATCAATTTGTTTTCGAGAAAATTATAAAAATCTTTATTTATCAGATAGAAATCAAAAATACACGAAAATACACTTTTTATTTCAATAAATGTTCAAAATGTTGCACGTTGGGGTTTGACAAATCTACAATTCGTTTATAATTTGAAATGGAAACTACCAACATAAACAGCAATTCGGAAGATTAGACGTGGCAACAACTAAATCACAACCCGAATTTTTTCCGCATTCTTTTCATCAGTCTTTTTCGATAAATCCGTGGTGGGAAGCTTTCAAATGGATTTCAGTATGTCTAATTAAAAAAAAAACATATTTTTCATTTTTAATACGGAACACGTAAATATTTGTAAAAAACGCCTAATCAACGTAAAAAGTTGATGAGGATGGAATTGCAGTACAGCTCTATGATAATGATGTCTCAATAAATAATAACATATCAATTTTGTCGTATAATGAGGAGCACATATAATGCAACAGTACGCTAGATGCTATCAGTAGAACAGTTATACCAAGAATAGATGTTTATCGTACGTATTGAATCGGCAGCTATTGTTTCTGGACAATTTGCATTTGAATCAGGCACCGTCCGACGTTTACTTTCAATTAAAATTGTCGAGCAATGTAATCAATATAGTGGGGCAGGCTAAATGATCCAACTGTTGTGCATAATAATCACCTGGGTACGATAAAAATAGATATTGATTTCTAAATTGAGCTTTGCCGTTTTCATGTCGGTATGCAAAATTCAAAAGACATCCGCTTTGCAAAGTGAAAAACGATTACTAGTAGTACCAGTAGTAATAATACGTAGAAAAGTATAGTTTTGAACAAAACCCCATCAGTACAATTTCAAGTAGCAAAGTTCATGTGAGCGTGTCCCCTTGAAATCTTGTTTTCAAGATTCAGGGTGTCAGAGTTCAAAAAACACACCTCTTGACGGAGAAAAACTAATTAGAAACCAGCAGAGAAAGTCAAAAATAGCAGAAATCAAAGTTTTTTTTACATTTTTCCTTCGAAAACTAAGTGAGATACGAAGAAATACCAAGAGACAAAAATGTTGTATCATCAGCTGCTTAATACGAAAAAAAATATACTTTTTTAAAAAGTCGGTGACTTACATTTTTTTGTCAATTAAAATTTTTTTCGCGAAGTTGTGCTTCAGTTGTTATTGGGCCAGCCCCATAAACCATCGCTTTAAGTTCTCCCCAATACCAGAGATCCATCGGATTGAAGTCAGGATTTCTTGCTGGCCATTTTCGAGGATCAGAAGTAATTTATGTATGCAAAACGATAACTAACCACTGTTACCGTTTGCGATGGATTGCCAGTTCGATAAGAGTGATGGAAGACCGTTCTCTGTTGTCATGTGTGTTTTAAATATTTAATTTAAGAAACTTACTTACTGACTCACATTTTGGCTTAACTTAGAAAAACTTAATGCCATTTATTTGTTAATTACCCAATTTAAAAACCTTTTAGATTAGATTATAAAAATTAGTAAGATTGTGGTGATTGTGATCGATAAACTATACTAAGTGACATATAAATCCGAACACCCAGTTTAAATGGTTTTATTTTAATAAAAGTTGGTGAATGTATTTATCTTACTGTAAATAAAAAGTGAAAAAATTTTCAGCCTTATCAGTTGGACATTCCGGTTTTAATACTGCTGTTTTTTAATTCGCTAACGCTCTAAAAATGAATATTTCAGCCGCAGTAAAGAATCAACGTTGGCGGATTTTGGTTCTTGACATCCTTTACGATCGGTTACGATGCCTAGAGTACGGAGACCTGTACGATTTCGTCAACTTAGTGAGTTTGATTGGGGCCGTATAGTGGGACTTCGGGAAGCTGGACTTTCTTTTCGGGCAATTGCAGTTAGAGTGCAAAGAAGTGTAGACACTGTGGTTAGGTGTTGTCAGGCATGGCTTCGAGAAGGCCGTACGCAAAGAGCAAGGGGCACTGGACGCCGCCGTAGAACAACAGACCGTGAAGATCGCAGCCTAAGATTATTGGTCTTAAGGGACCGTTTCTCCACTACCAGGTCCATTGCAAATGAATGGTTTGCAGAATACGGAAGACCTATTGGCATGCGAAGTGTTTACCGACGAATGAGAAGTTTTGGCTTGTTTTCATACTGGCCGCACTGGGTTCTCCCTTTAACTCGAGAACACCGACGTAATCGCCTTGAGTGGTGCAGACAACGGTCACTCTGGGATCAGGAATGGAACAGTATTGTCTTTAGTGACGAGTCTCGATTTTGTTTAGGCATGCACGATGGTCGTGCCAGGGTTAGAAGGCGACGTGGTGAAAGGAGGAATCCACAGTTTTTTGTTGAAAGACATGTTCATCACACTGTTGGAGTTATGGTTTGGGGTGCTATAGCTTATGGTTCCAGGTCACCTTTAATCTTCATCAGAGGTAACATGAACGCGCAGCGTTATATCCACGAAGTTCTAGAACCCCATCTTTTACCCTATCTTGACACCCTGGCAGATCCAACTTTCCAACAAGATAATGCCCGACCACATATTGCAAGAGTCACAATAGACTTCTTTCAACATAATGATGTCACATTGTTACCATGGCCACCAAGATCTCCCGACTTATCCCCAATTGAGCACGTGTGGGATATGATGGGTAGGAGATTGCTCAATTTGCAACGTCCTCCTCAGACTCTAGAAGCACTTCGAGAGGAGTTGGTGGTTGCCTGGAATGAGATACCACAGGAGGACATTGACCACCTGATCAGAAGCATGCCTAGGCGCGTTGGAGAATGCGTAGCATATCAGGGTGCATCCACACAAAATTTTATTAAAACAAAACCATTTAAACTGGGTGTTCGGATTTATATGTCACTTAGTATATAAAGCCATCTAGACAAAAATCTATTGACTTTTGGAGCATGGGTCATATGAATTTTTTGACGTGTTTTGACCCTCTTATCACCCATTTCAATAATGACTATCGTAGCGCTTACACCCTATATATCCTATCATTGAGTAACACCCTGTATACGAGGAAAAGCAAACTTCTCTGACGGCTTGAGTTTAACGTGTACGAGAAAGACGCGCGAGAACCCTGTTTTAACACATGTTAGAAAGAGATAGAAGCCTGCTGAAGAGCGAAGATCATCATCACGTTGCCTAGCAACGGTGACGCAGAACGTCGTGCAATCTGCCGCGTTGCACCAGAAAATGTTCTCACATGCGTCTACAATAGGTTAGGTTACTGCCAAGTGAACTTATGATGCAATGTTGCAGAATTTGTGGCGATGCTGACCTAAAATGGAGCCGATTCAGAATCGATCTTAAACAGATTCGACACTATTCAAAAATAAAACCGTTATTTGGGCGTAGAGAATAAACTAACGCATATTTTCAGCATGCATCTTATTTCGAGGAATTGAAAAATATGGTCGTACTTACCGGTTTCCTTCTGTTCCTCCTTTATATCGAAAGTCTCCGGATTGTACCTCATATTGAAATAATCCGAACTGACGTAGTTGTCCTTGAAATGACCGAAGAAAAACGGATTCTGTTCCGCTTCGCATTCAGCAATTTCGGGGCTTTGCGCTTGCAATCCCGGACTTTGCGCTTGCGGAAAGGGCGGCGCGGGTGGAATGAAGCGTAGTTCCGGTTGTGACATCGACATCGTGTCATCGGGTTGTTTGGCGTTGACGCTTTCGAAACTTCTGGAAATAAACCGATATCATATTTCTGATCTGAACTAGTGAATAGTTTTGCAACATGGAAAATTTTACCTAAATTCAAATCTCGATATTTTCGGAATGGAAAGCGATATCGAGTTGATGTATTCGGGAGGTTCTTGACCAACTATTTGAGAACACGCACAAGATATATAGGATGATTCACAAGTAGTGACCGAAAATGAAGGATTCTTCTAAATAAAAGCAATCCGCATCACTGCAGTTTTGAATGTGTCGAAAATAAGGAAACGGTAATCAAGCTAGAATGCAATGGTTGTGCTGCACAAGAGGGTGGCTGTAAGCAAGGTGTAGCGCTATCAATGTGGCTGCACAGAAGAATCGAAAAACCACCTTGCACTTCCGTGAAGTGCTACTGGACAAAGGCCAGATTATCTACTATTGGCAGTAATCTAAAATGCATAGAAGCCTCTCAGATGATTACAGATTAAGCCCAGACTTGACCGTCGTCTATGCATCGCCGCGTCGTCGCAAACAAGGTTTGAACAGTGTTCCCCTTACAGCCACAAGATGATCACTATACAAGTACTCACACTATCGCGAAATGAAAGCAATAATCAAATCTATTTCTGTTCTCCTTTAAATCATTTAGATTCTTTACCTTATCATGCGAGGCATACAGACTAAGACTAATAATAATTATTATTATTGCTACCATTTATATCACAGGTATTAGCTAAACAGCTGCTTACATCAAAATGGGATTCACAGCAAAACAACGTTGATTTTTCCGTCAGGGGCAATTTATCGTCCCTATTCATTACCTTGCACCACTTCTTTCTAATACTGCTGATATGCTAGTATTTGTACACCTAGGTACAATAAAATATTTATAGGTTGTAGGTTTGACCCACTTTTTACTCATTGCGGCATCTTTTTAACGCCAAAAATTGAAAGAAGAAACTTTTGACTTGACTTTTCCAAAAAAGGTAGTAGTAACGATAACAACCCTATAAAACGTAATATGACAAACTATCTCCCAAGAAACGTCAAGTTGGAATCAAGGCCTCAAGGCGCTTTGAATTTGTTATTTTATTTGGGCATGACTTGTGAATCAACCTGTATTTCTTTTATACAGGGTGTCCGCAAAGTTGGGGTTTTCCTTTTCAGAAACAACTACCCTTGAAATAACAAAGGTAATGTGTAGTGAAACGAGGGCGACCAAGTAAAAAGAAATAAAGGAAAAAGTACTCACTCTCCAGTTGAGGAGAAGGGCTAAGTACGTCTCTGCCCGAAATCATACCGCTCCAACAGAAAATGAAATCAGCTGATGACGGCGTTGCCGCGTTTTCAGTTTTTAGGTAAACGTACTTTATAGGTATTGTTCGAAGTTATCGCCGTTTGATTCAAAAACACAGGTGAGTGCACGACGTAGCCAAGCATCGGTGCAGGCTTTGAGAATGGAGTCCCTCCCCAGCTTGTTCAATTCTGAGACGAAGTTCGTCAACCGTATGCACTTCAGTTTTGTACACTAAGCGTTTCATTTCTCCCCAAAGAAAAAAATCACATGGTGTAAGTCTGGGGATCGCGGAGGCCACGCTACGGGTCCATTACGTCCGATCCACCTATTCGGAAATAATTCATTCAAAAACTCACGCACTTCGCGTCTAAAATGGGGCGGTGCACCATCGTGCAGAAACCACATTGATTGTCTTACACTTAATGGCACATCTTCTAACAAGGAAGGCAAAATGTTGCGTAAAAAGTCTAGGAATTGCATCCCGTCCAATCGATCTGGGAGAATAAATGGTCCAATGAGCATACCGTTCACCATGCCAGCCCAAACATTCACCGAAAATGTTTGTTGAAAATGTGCGGATTTTCTACTGACCAAACATGAGTGTTGCGAAAGTTATTCACCCCATTACGCGTGAACGTAGATTCGTCTGTCACCAATATGCACTTCAAAAAGTCCGGATTATTGTCATGTTGATGCAACAACCACTCACAAAACCGCACTCTTGCTGGAAAATCGTCAGGTTGAAGGGCTTGTACACGTTGGACGTGAAACGGATATTGCCCCTCTTCACGCAGCGTTCGCCACACTTTAGTTTTTGATACTTGCACTTCTCTAGCCACGTCTCTAGTGCTTGTTGAGGGATTCTCGTCCACGCGATTACCTCTACACGCGTGACCGTAACCGTCGGTTGAAGGTTGCATACTGACCTGACACACTGACCCCGACCCAGTTCTGTCGTCGGGTTGAGCTAGTGTCCTAGTACCACTCGGGGATGTCGCGGGTCGCGGCTACAGGACGGTATTCAGATATTTTTGATGTTGCAGAGCCCTTTATCTCGGTTCCCTTAAGACATTGGTGTATATGGTACTGAGAAAAATTGCTTATGTTTTCAAGATCTACACGTCGTGTAAAGGAAAACCCCAACTTTGCGGACACCCTGTATATCCACCTATACAATGTGACTAAAGGAAGTCATGTTTTTTTAGCAAAGATGTCAGATTCTCTATTTTTGATTTGGAAATTTATCTATGCATCTTTTTGATCTTTGGACTATCCTTAAAAAAGTGTCAGTAACCAAATAAGTTCGTGCGGTTCGTAGTAGGTATAAATTTTTATTGAGAAACAATAAGACACTATTTATTCGTCGAAGTAATTACCATCACATTCAATGTCCTTTTGCCAATGTGGAACCAATTTTTGTATGCCGGTATTGTAGAAATCCCTGGATTTGGAGTCAAAAAATTGGCGGACTGCATTTATTACAGCCGAGTTCAGAAATGTTTTCTCGGGTCACTTTTGCGGTATAAGGCTTGGCGTTATCCTGCTAGAATATCACTTCCTTCCGTTTGATCAACGAAGGCTGTTTCTGGATGAGTGCTGCTTGTGCTCGTTGAAGCTGCTCACAATACAGGTTAGCAGTGATGGTTTGACTCCTTTAGAAAAACTCATAATGGACAATTCCCGTTGCTGTCCACCAAACACACAACAAAACCTTGTTTGGATACAAGGAAGCCTTGGGCGTGTGTGGACCGAATCAGTAGGCGACAACCAATGATACGAACGCTTACAATGCGAATAATCCATTTTTCGTCGCTGGTTAATAACCGATTAAGAAATGGTTCATTAGCGTTGCCTGAAATGTTTGCTGAACAAATGGTAAGACGACTTGATATGTTATCATTTGTCAGTTCATGTGGGACCCATTTGTTTAACTTCCACGTCTTTCCTAGCTGATGAAGATGCAGACGAATAGTTTCAGGACTCACTCTGAACATTTCTGCAGGTTCTTGGCAGCTTGTCCTGGAATTTGCGTCCACAACCTGTCGAAGATCCTCGTTGTTCATGATTTTTGGTCTCGCTGAGTGCGGTTCATCGCTCAAGCTGAGATCTCCCGAAGAAAAATTTTTGAACCACTTCTGTGCTGTTCGATCACTAACGGCATCATCTCCGAATGCGGTACATATACCAAGTGACATATAAATCCGAACACCCAGTTTAAATGGTTTTATTTTAATCAAAGTTGGTGAATGTATTTATCTTACTGTAAACAACAAGTGAAAAAATTTTCAGCCTTATCAGTTGGACATTCCGGTTTTTATACTGCTTTTTTTTTAATTCACTAACGCTCTAGAAATGAATATTTCAGCCGCAGTAAAGAATCAACGTTGGCGGATTTTGGTTCTTGACATCCTTTACGATCGGTTACGATGCCTAGAGTACGGAGACCTGTACGATTTCGTCAACTTAGTGAGTTTGATAGGGGCCGTATAGTGGGACTTCGGGAAGCTGGACTTTCTTTTCGGGCAATTGCAGTTCGAGTGCAAAGAAGTGTAGACACTGTGGTTAGGTGTTGTCAGGCATGGCTTCGAGAAGGCCGTACGCAAAGAGCAAGGGGCACTGGACGCCGCCGTAGAACAACAGACCGTGAAGATCGCCGCCTAAGATTATTGGCCTTAAGGGACCGTTTCTCCACTACCAGGTCCATTGCAAATGAATGGTTTGCAGAACACGGAAGACCTATTGGCATGCGAAGTGTTTACCGACGAATGAGAAGTTTTGGCTTGTTTTCATACCGGCCACACTGGGTCCTCCCTTTAACTCGAGAACACCGACGTAATCGCCTTGAGTGGTGCAGACAACGGTCACTCTGGGATCAGGAATGGAACAGTATTGTCTTTAGTTACGAGTCTCGATTTTGTTTAGGCATGCACGATGGTCGTGCCAGGGTTAGAAGGCGACGTGGTGAAAGGAGGAATCCACAGTGTTTTGTTGAAAGACATGTTCATCACACTGTTGGAGTTATGGTTTGGGATGCTATAGCTTATGGTTCCAGGTCACCTTTAATCTTCATCAGAGGTAACATGAACGCGCAGCGTTATATCCACGAAGTTCTAGAACCCCATCTTTTACCCTATCTTGACACCCTGGCAGATCCAACTTTCCAACAAGATAATGCCCGACCACATGTTGCAAGAGTCACAATAGACTTCTTTCAACATAATGATGTCCCATTGTTACCATGGCCACCAAGATCTCCCGACTTATCCCCAATTGAGCACGTGTGGGATATGATGGGTAGGAGATTGCTCAATTTGCAACGTCCTCCTCAGACTCTAGAAGCACTTCGAGAGGAGTTGGTGGTTGCCTGGAATGAGATACCACAGGAGGACATTGACCACCTGATCAGAAGCATGCCTAGGCGCGTTGGAGAATGCGTAGCACATCAGGGTGCATCCACACATTATTAAAGGTCAAAGGGCTTTAAAGCAGTGCAATCATTTTGAAATTTTTATCATTTACTTATTATGCTTCATTAAGTACTTATACAAAATTTTATTAAAATAAAACCGTTTAAACTGGGTGTTCGGATTTATATGTCACTTAGTATATTGTTCGCGCGGCCGCTGCAGCTTTTGTACCAAGTTTGTACTCGTACAGTAAACAAATTCGGATTACTGTTTTATTTGTCGCCATTTTCAATTATTGAAACTAGGTATGTAATAATTTTCAACGACTTTTTATGTGTGTGAGAAAATAAGGATTCATACTAAAGTAACAACAGGTAACAAACAATCGCTATCGATCAACAACATCCATGGCAATGTGCGATACACAGCAACCGCACGAACTTATTTGGTTACCTGATAGTTTCTCAATTTTTTTGAAAAAATTAACAAATTTTAACAAACATTCATCCCTAAAAAAAGCGACTTTGTTCCTCTTAGGTCTCCTCCTTGATGTCACCCTGCCTGAATTCGGCCTCCCACCTTAACCGTGTCGAACTTCGTACATCCAAAACTGCTTTATCCACTAAACTCACCCCACTATCTACCCTTAATAAGATCGATTCTTAATTAAGTCGCCCGCAAGGCGTGCCCTTTGCCCTACCTTTTAATTTCCCTGTACTTGTCGAATCCTATGAGCGGCATCGGATTAGGCATCAGCACCACATTCAGTTCGCTTTTGTACGGCTTTTCCTCCTGATTTTCTTCATTGCGGGCGACGGATAACCTTTGTTGGTCGTTAGCGCCCCTCTGCAAATTTGAGATCTTCAGAATATCCTGTTGGTAACATAAGGGCGCGCTCAGATTCTTAATATACAGGGTGTTACAGAATATCTACCGATTTCATGAAGCGCGATTAAAAATCGACAAAATACGGGTGCAAAAAATTAGTAATATACAGGGTGGTCCATAAGTCCTTTGAAATTTCAAATTTGAATAAAATTTAACGGGTGAGCGTGAGCGGCGCAAGCGAGGTGGAGGCAGTATCTTCAGTGTCTGGGAATTCAGTCGCCATGGAGTGTTTCACTGGGGCGGATCGTGCTTTTTGTGTGCGCGCGTTTTATCAAAATAATGATTCGGCAACCATTGCGCGGCGTAAATATCGAGAATACCACAATTTACACAATTTTACAAAGTGTCCAACAGCTCAAACGATTAAGAACTGGGTTGCTAAGTTCGAAGAGACTGGTTCGACGTTAGATAAACAGCGGTGGGGTCGACCAAGGACAACTCGTATTGAAGAAAACATCAACATTGTGGCACAGTCTGTTCGTCAAAATCCTACCCAGTCTACTCGTAAGCGTTCCAGTGCACTAAACGTACCCAGAACATCTTTACAGCGGATTTTAAGGAAAGATTTACGTCTGCACGCTTACAAAATTCAGTTAGTGCAGGAATTAAAAGATAATGACGCTATTCAGAGACTAAACTTTGCGAATGAAATGTTGAATCGATTTTCTTCGCTCAATAATGTGTTGTTCTCGGACGAGGCTCACTTCCATTTAAACGGGCATGTAAATAAACAAAATTGCCGTTATTGGAGCCCCGAAAATCCAAGGCGTAAGCATCAGAAGCCCTTACACAGTCCTAAAGTTACATATTGGGCTGTTATGTCAGCGCATGGCATCGTAGGCCCTTATTTTTTTGAGGACGACAGAGGTCGCGCATTAACTGTTACTTCGGAGCGGTATGTAGCAATGATAGAAGAGTTTTTGACAGCAGCGTTGCAGCATTTTCCAGGCTATAATACGCAGACCTGGTTTCAACAGGACGGAGCAACTGCCCACACCTCCAGCACTTCTATGCCCGTCGTCTGTCAACTTTTTCCCAGCAAAGTAATTTCTCGAAGAGGAGACATTTCCTGGCCACCACGTAGTCCAGATTTGACCCCAATGGACTTCTTTTTATGGGGCTACCTCAAGAGTAAAGTGTACGACACCACTCCGCGATCAGTTGATGTCCTGAAAGAAAATATCCGAAGAGAAATGGCAAGCATTACAGTGTTGACTTGCCGCGCAGTCATCGACAATTTTAGACGTCGTTTATATGAGTGCCGTGATCGTAATGGATTGCATTTAGACGATGTGATTTTTAAAACATAATTCCCATTCAATAAAGATGATAACAAAATATAATAATTCTTCATAATGTAACTAGTTTGGTTTCATTCCTTTTTTTCCAGCTCAAAGGACTTATGGGCCACCCTGTATCTCTCGTCTGTTCGACCACAGAAAGCCAACCATGGATAGATGTTACAAACTTGATGAAAATAAAGTATTCATTACTGTCAACATATTCGTAAATTCGGCAAGTTTAATTTCTTAAATATCATTCCGTCCAAATGTTTGCCTTTTCTTCGGGGACACTCTTCTAATCGCGCAAGAAACTTCTGAAACACTCACTTGCAGAGTTCCGGAATTATGTTGTTTATTTCTCGTCGAATGTTGCCTTCAAGCTCCTCCAGTGTTCATGGATTGTTGGAATACACTTTTGACTTTAGATAACCCAACAAAAATAATGGCATAGCGTGAGGTCGGGTGACCTAGGAGGCCAGTAAATGTCTCCAAACTTCGATATATCTTTTTGAGGGAAAAGTGCTTTCACCGTCTCTGGAAGTATGGGCAGTGGCCCCTTCCTGATGGAACCATGTGTTTCAATAGGAGCAAAAAAGTGTCAATTGACTGAGAGCAGAGCCTGTTTTACGGAACCTCTTAATTCACTTTTTCAATAGCTTCTTACTTGGTCGGCGAATGTGGTATCATGTACAAAATTTCCGAAGGGCAGCTGCGTATGAATCACCACTCTTAAAGTAAGCCTCGATAGCAAAAGCACGTCGCGCTCCGGTCCAACGTTCCATTGTGAGTATTTAACCCGCACGGCGAACGCGTCGATCAAAACCTCTCGCCACTTCCTCGCGTATACGGTTGCCGAGTAATTCAAATTTGAAATGTGGACGTTCCCTCTGGGGCGTTTGATTTTTTCCAAAAGCGGGGAATAAAACCAAAGTAATTTAGAAGTCAGTATTGGGTCGATGAGGCATTTACTGCTAATAGATCAAAGGATATAAACAACTAGTTAGGTCATTTTGTGGTAAAATCGTAGTAATTTTGTCCTGTAAAGGCACAAGAGACTTAAATTTAATCATAAATGAAATATAATAAAAAAACTAGATTAGCTGGTTATAGCCAAGTGCGTAAAAGACATGGCTTCCATTCGTGATAGTGATTATAATTTGGAAATTATATTTTTTAACGAAAAATCGATGCTATATATCTATCTTTCATCTATTTTACTGTTTGAGTATTTACAATTGCCGTGTGATTATGCTGAGCCATCTCCCGAGCTAACATACAATGCTATCAGGAAGTTTCCTGTAGAAGAAAATACTGTACAAACACGTATTCTTTATGAATCTTAAAAAAATCGCGATCTCTTTAAATTCAAGAAAGTTGTAGCGAGTTTGATTTTATATCCGTCGTTGCTCAAGCGGTTAATTGTAGTCGTGACGTCACCATCTCGACCACTGCTTCGCCACGACTGAGGTATCCGTATATGAACGTTGTGCTGGTAAGATAGCTGCGCCTAATTTGCTTGTGCTGATATGTCACGCGTCACAGTTGATAGTGACAGTTAAAGATCAGAAATGAGGGGAATTTTTTTCATTATTGATCTATCTATTAGAGATGGTTATAATCAGGATAATATCTCGTAAAAAATTGCGAAGTCTTTACATTTAAGAAAGTTGTAGCGAGTTTGATTTTATGTCCGTCGTTGCTCGAGCGGTTAATTGTAGTCGTGACGTCACCATCTCGACCACTGCTTCGCCACGACTGAGGTATCCGTAAATGAACTTTGTGCTGGTAAGATAGCGGCTCATACTTTGCTCTTGCTGATATGTCACGCGTCACTGTTGTTATACATTGACAATAACGATTAAAGATCAGAAATGAGGGGAATTTTTTTCATTATCGATCCATCTGTCACAGATGTTTATAATCAGGATAATATCTCGTAAAAAATTGCGAAGGTTTTACATTTAAGAAAGTTGTAGCGAGTTTGATTTCATGTCCGTCGTTGCTCAAGCGGTTAATCGTAGTCGTGACGTCACCATTTCGACCACTGCATCGCCACGACTGGGGTATCCTTAAATTAACTTTGTGCTGGTAAGATAGCGGCGCATACTTTGCTTGTGCTGATATGTCACGCGTCACAGTTGATAGTGACGGTTAAAGATCAGAAATGAGGGGAGTTTTTTTCATTATTGATCCATCTGTCAGAGATATTTATAATCAGGATAATATCTCGAAAAACATTGCGAAATCTTCACATTTAAGAAAGTTGTAGCGAGTTTGATTTTATGTCCGTCGTTGCTCGAGCGGTTAATTGTAGTCGTGACGTCACCATCTCGACCACTGCTTCGCCACGACTGAGGTATCCGTAAATTAACTTTGTGTTGGTAAGATAGCGGCACATACTTTGCTTGTGCTGATATGTCACCCGTCACAGTTGTTGTACATTGATAGTAACGGTTAAAAATCAGAAATGAGGGGAATTTTTTTCATTATTGAGCCATCTGTCAGAGATGTTTATAATCAGGATAATATCTCGAAAAAAATTGCGAAGTCTTCACATTTAAGAAAGTTGTAGCAAGTTTGATTTTATATCCTTTGTTGCTCGAGCGGTTAATTGTAGTTATGACGTCACCATCTCGACCACTGCTTCGCCACGGCTGGGGTATCCGTAAATGAACTTTGTGCTGGTAAGATAACGGCTCATACTTTGCTCTTGCTGATATGTCACGCGTCACTGTTGTTATACATTGACAATAACGATTAAAGATCAGAAATGAGGGGAATTTTTTTCATTATCGATCCATCTGTCACAGATGTTTATAATGAGGATAATATCTCGTAAAAAATTGCGAAGGTTTTACATTTAAGAAAGTTGTAGCGAGTTTGATTTCATGTCCGTCGTTGCTCAAGCGGTTAATCGTAGTCGTGACGTCACCATTTCGACCACTGCATCGCCACGACTGGGGTATCCTTAAATTAACTTTGTGCTGGTAAGATAGCGGCGCATACTTTGCTTGTGCTGATATGTCACGCGTCACAGTTGATAGTGACGGTTAAAGATCAGAAATGAGGGGAGTTTTATTCATTATTGATCCATCTGTGAGAAATGTTTATAATCAGGATAATATCTAGAAAAAATTGCGAAGTCTTTACATTTAAGAAAGTTGTAGCGAGTTTCATTTTATATCCTTTGTTGCTCGAGCGGTTAACTGTAGTCGTAACGTCACCATCTCGACCACTGCTTCGCCACGACTGGGGTATCCGTATATAAACTCTGTGCTGGTAACATAGCGGCGCATACTTTGCTTGTGCTGATATGTCACGCGTCACAGTTGTTATACATTGAAAGTAACGGTTAAAAATCAGAAAGGACGGGAGTTTTTTTCATTATTGATCCATCTGTCAGAGATGTTTATAATTAGGATAATATCTCGAAAAAAATTGCGAAGTCTTTACATTTAAGAAAGTTGTAGCGAGTTTGATTTTATATCCTTTGTTGCTCGAGCGGTTAACTGTAGTCGTAACGTCACCATCTCGACCACTGCTTCGCCACGACTGGGGTATCCGTATATAAACTCTGTGCTGGTAACATAGCGGCGCATACTTTGCTTGTGCTGATATGTCACGCGTCACAGTTGTTATACATTGAAAATAACGGTTAAAAATCAGAAAGGACGGGAGTTTTTTTCATTATTGATCCATCTGTCAGAGATGTTTATAATTAGGATAATATCTCGAAAAAAATTGCGAAGTCTTTACATTTAAGAAAGTTGTAGCGAGTTTGATTTTATATCCTTTGTTGCTCGAGCGGTTAACTGTAGTCGTAACGTCACCATCTCGACCACTGCTTCGCCACGACTGAGGTATCCGTAAATGAACTTTGTGCTGGTAAGATAGCTGCGCCTAATTTGCTTGTGCTGATATGTCACGTGTCACAGTTGATAGTGACAGTTAAAGATCAGAAATGAGGGGAATTTTTTTCATTATTGATCCATCTGTTAGAGATGGTTATAATCAGGATAATATCTCGTAAAAAATTGCGAAGTCTTTACATTTAAGAAAGTTGTAGCGAGTTTGATTTTATGTCCGTCGTTGCTCAAGTGGTTAATTGTAGTCGTGACGTCACCATCTCGACCACTGCTTCGCCACGACTGGGGTATTCGTAAATGAACTTTGTGCTGGTAAGATAGCGGCTCATACTTTGCTTGTGCACACAGTTGTTATACATTGACAGTAAACGGTTAAAGATCAGTTTTCATTAGCGATCCAACAATCTGTCAGAGAAGGTTACAATCAGGATACTAAAGTTTGACGAATATTCCGCTGTATTTTCTGATACTTCCTTAGCAGTTTAAAGACACAACAGATATGGTGGTTTTGGTTTTGCACTTTTGAGTATCCTCACAGTCGAATATTCTCCATGATTTAACATCAGCCAACGTCCAAATATCCTTAGGTCTTTATATCAAATTGAAAACCAGGAAATGTGAACGATTCGGCCACTCATTCGTAAGTTCGTTTTTTAACACGCTTTTATTAGCTTGGGCCGGAATCGTTGAATATACTTTTCACCAATTTCCAGAAGTTTGATTAATTGGAAACTTCGCACACGTATCAGGGACCGATGACAACGCAATAATTTGATAACAGTTTTCCATTATATGTATCCTTATTAGATCCGCCAGGATTGATATATTCTTTTATAGATCCTCTGTAGAGTAGTAAGAGAGATAGAGCTGCACGCGATCCGTGCATGCGTGCAGTTTCGGACTTACTCTTTGATGCTTCGGGCACTTGGCACAACACAACCGAGGCAGATACTTTTTCAAGGTAGTGCATTCTCACCTTGTTCATACCTTATACATGCGTAGGTACTAATGAGTCTAATACACACGAATTACTGTTTATAATATGATCAGAGCATAAATTTCAATCTATTTATTTTACGGAACAAAATTTGGTAAACCGCAAAGCCTGTTGGCGATATGACGATAGAAATTAAATAGTTGGCGGTTTGGCGATTTTTCTCATTCACATCATAATACTGTGTTTACTTACTTGAGAAATCGACTCGATATCATGAAGCAACTCCTCCAAATTTCCACCGTTCGAAAACGTACTGTGACTCGGCGTCGTATTGCTGAACACCAAGCCGTTATTGAAATTCTGATTGTCAATCTTCACTATCAAATCAGCCGCCGACTTTTCTAACGGTTCAGTCTCTGCTTGAGGCTCAGTACTTTTTGGCACCGGCACCATGTTTTGATAGAAACTAGTCGCATTGCTGCTAGCGATCGTCTTACTGGTGAAGTTGTGGTATGGAACTTCATGCTGTTTGAAATAAGTTTGGTCGCTTTGCAGGCTTTCCGTGTTTTGGAATTCTTGGACATCTGTAGAACAGTAATATAAGATAAAGTACAGGGTAAATAAAATAAGTATAAAAGTGGAATAATAACTTTATTTTACAATTGTCCAGGTAAATTTACGTTCACTGTCAGGAGGGAGAAGTTCCTGATGAACAATGCCCCGCGAAGCAAAGAAAACAATCAACATTGTTTTCACATGGGACCATGATTTTTTCGATCAGAAAATGTAAAATGGAGAAGACATTAGGATCATTTGTAAAGTAAGAACGCACCCGTGTTACGTAGCTCAAGAAATGGCGTCAAATAGATTGACTCTATGCTTTTTACGCTTTCGTTTCCCTGGCACATGTAGGGAAAATATGTTTGACTTATTGCGTCTAAAATGTGTATAGTATCACTGAGATCAGCAGATTCCTAATAATAGAAGGACTTTCACTAAAACCAAAAATGCAACAATTTACAACCATTTACCGCGTACAGCTTCCAACCTCTTGTAGCGGTGTGTCAGTGACGACACCACCGCAGACCAGTCGGAGTTTGTTATCCATTGCACAGTAGGCAGAGGCCTCCACGACGTTGCAGCCAATGAATGACATGTTTTTTGTCATGTAACGTCCAAAATAAAAAATTGTATCTCCGGACTGGGTAAAAATATCAAATTGAGGAAGAGAACAATATTTGTCGATCGCTGACTTTTTAGAAACGTCTTACGGGCATTTTTGAAGTTTGAAATATCTTACCTTGGATATTTCCTACAGGGCTGATAAAGTCATCGTATACTTCGCTGGGATACAAAACTCCTTCAACCTGATGCACTTGTTCTTGACTGTTTGAAGGTTTGATGGGCGTGAAAAAGTTTTGAGATACTTTCGCTTGCGTTGATATCGTGTGAGGCTGACATAAACTGGAAGAAACGATCTGAGTTTAGTTTTTTTCTTGACGTCCACCTAAATTTTGCCATACCTAAATATATACTGTAAGCCCTAAATTCACATAAAATTGTTTCGCAAGAAAAATTACCGTTGATTCGTATACGCGGGATAGCTTTGATCAGGCTTAATGACGTTATCATTTTCAAAATTATCCCACGCCTCGCTGATAAATTGCGCCCCGTTGGAGTTTGGTTCCGAGTTTTCAGCACTTGTCTCTTCGGTGACAACTGACAGGTGATCGAATCTGTCTTTGAGGGTCATGTTGGTACGTTGGTCGTTCTTCATGTTCTGTGTCGTCTCTACTTCTTCGCTGTCGTCACTGCACGAGCTGCAGCTATCCTGAAATAAGAAAAAAACACCACCATCACAAAAATGCCGTCAAGTTGGTTGACTCTGTTTTTCCGCGCCGCATCCAAAAAATAGCTACAAATTCACCAATGGAGATCGAAATCTCCACAACCCGGCAAACACCAGCACTGCGTGTGAAATTGCTTCACTAACGCAGGTTATGGCCGCTGACCTGCTACACAAGAGCACCGCCGATCTGGCAACGTATCTCCTAAGTTATGCTGACAGATTTGAGAGTCATTCACATTTATACATAGGTATATTTTTTTTAATTAGTAAACACAAAAATATAACTATTCAACTCGGAGTCATGGGAACGCAAATAAAAAACCAGACGCCTTGGTTCCACGTTTTTAATGGGCGTAATGCAAACAACGCGGGCAAAAGGGGTGAACGACGCCGACGGTCGTAAATTTAATAAAATAGAGGGGAACTTGGACTACTACCGGCGTCGAGACGTGATGCGCCGCTTTAGATTTTATTTACGTTCGGTGAGACAATGCAATTTTATACACGTCGTTCTTGCAAACTGTGGGGATTGTTCTCAGTGCTTGTACTGAGCTGAATTCATTGTTGAGATTTCCTTATAGTGGAAGAAACTGCATACCTACAGTCGTTAATGTTGCAATGGAAGCTTGTCTAGTTGATTCATCGTGTTTTCCATTTACGATCATAAAATTAAATTTATGATCAATGTCAACCTTGTTTTATCAAAATTCAGTCATACTATTAAATACCCGAACACCCCAAAAATTTGGCAACCACGCATTTTTTGGAAGAAGTTTTTAAGAAAAGCTGCAGCGTTTCAAAAAAGCAATTTGGCGGTGACCTCAGATATGACCAAGACAATGACCTCAGAGGTCATTTGGAGGTCAACTTTGTAAATTCAGATAGCTACCACCATTTTTGACAGGAAACTCGTACCAAACTCGAGACTTCACATCATAATCCATTTTCATACATGAGGTCATGTGGTCATCAGTGTTTCAATCAGTATGACCTTCTGACGTCTGAAAAGTATACAAATACCCCGTAAACTCGATAACCATACCTTTTTTAAAAAAAATAAAATGGAATGTTTCTTGTTTTGTCAAAGACCTCAGATATTACCTAGACAATGACCTGAGAGGTCACTTGGAGGTCAACTTACTAAATTCAAATAGCAACGACCATTTTTGAAAACAGATTCGTGTCTAGCTCAAGATTCTGCATCAGATTTCATTTTCGTACATGAGGTCAATCGGTGGCCAGTGGTTCAATCAGCATGACCAACTGTAACGTCTGAAAAGTACACAACACACCAAAAACTTAATAAACATGCATTTTTTTGGTAAAAAAGACTAGAAGAAATGTTGCGGGATATAAAAAATGTGCATGACCTCAGACATGACCTCGGAGGTCATTTAGAGGTTAACTTTTGACGTTCAATAACAACCACCACTTTTGATAGCAGATTCGAGTCTAGCTCAAGTTTCAAGTAATCAAATAAACAATTTATTGGGTATGACCTATACAGCTCCTCAGAGGTCATTTGGAGGTCAGCTTTGTAAATTCGAATAGAAACCACCATTTTTTAAAGGAAATTCGTACAAAACTCGAGACTTTACATCATAATCCATTTTCATACATGAGGTCATGTGGTTATCAGTGGTCAATCGGAATGACCTTCTGATCTCTGAAAAGTACACAAATACCCAGAAAACTCGATAACCATTTCTTTAAAAAAAAATGTAATGTTTCTTGACATAAAAAAAATCATTTGTCAACGACCTCAGATATTACCTAGACAATGACCTGAGAGGTCACTTGGAGGTCAACTTTCTAAATTCAAATAGCAACGACCATTTTTGAAAGCAGATTCGTGTCTAGCTCAAGATTCCGCATCAGATTTCATTTTCATACATGAGGTCAAGCGGTCACTAGTGGTTCAATCAGCATGACCTACTGGAATGTCTGAAAAGTACACAACAAACCAAAAACTTGATAAACGTGCATTTTTTTGGTAAAAAAGGCTAGAAGAAATGTTTCAGGATATAAAAAATTGTGAACGACCTCAGACATGATCTAGACAATGACCTCCGAGGTCATTTAGAGGTTAACTTTTGACATTCAATAACAACCACCACTTTTGACAGCAGATTCGTGTCTAGCTCGAGTTTCAAGTTATCAAATAAACAATTTATTGGGTATGACCTATATTCATTTTCATACATGAGGTCAAGCGGTCATCTGCGGTTCAATCAGCATGACCTACTGAAACGTCTGAAAAGTACACGACACACCAAAAACTCGATGAGCATGCATTTTTTGGTTAAAAACCGTTTAAAAAAATGTATCAGGATATGAAACAAAGAGTTGTGGATGACCTCAGACATGACCTAGA
Organism: Acanthoscelides obtectus; assembly: GCA_963669975.1. NCBI lineage: Eukaryota > Metazoa > Arthropoda > Insecta > Coleoptera > Chrysomelidae > Acanthoscelides > Acanthoscelides obtectus. The sequence continues at coordinate 5,485,389 of CAVLJG010000008.1, read as the reverse complement.
CAATGACTTCGCAGGTCATTTAGAGGTTAACATTTGACATTCAATAGCAACCACCACTTTTGACAGCAGATTCGTGTCTAGCTCGAGTTTCAAGTCAGCAAATAAACAATTTATTGGGTATGACCTATACAGCGACCTCAGAGGTCATTTGGAGGTCAACTTTGTAAATTCAAATAGTAACCACCATTTTTGGTAGGGTATTCGTATTAAACTGTTTACATCATAATCCATTTTCATACATGAGGTCATGTGGTCATCAGTGTTTCAATCAGTATGACCTTCTGACGTCTGAAAAGTACATAAATACTCCGAAAGCTTGCCAACCACGTATTTGTTGGAAAAAGGTTTTAAGAAAAGCCGCAGGGTATCAAAAATGCCATTTGTCGATGACCGCAGATATGACCCAAACAATGATCTTAGATGTCATTTGGAGGTCAACTTGTAAATTCAAATAGTAAACAAACTTGGAGAAAAGTTTCAAGTTATGAAATAAGCAGTGTATTGTGTATGACCTAGATACTGACCTCACAGGTCATTTGGAGGTCAACTTTGTGAATTCAAAAAGTAACCATTTTTGGGAGCAGATTCTTGTCGAACTAGAGGTTTTACATCGTAATCCATTTTCATGCATGAGGTCAGGCAATTGTTAGTCAATAGTAATGTGTACGTCTTAAAAGAACACGAACGCGCCGAACACCTCGATAACTATGCATCTTTTATATAAGGTTCAGAGATGAACATTTTTTGACTGAAAGATTCAAAAAGCAATAAACTTCAAGCTGAAAAATGCTTCTCTTCATCCACTGTAGAACCTGAGATGCAGCACTTTATTTATTGAGTTGTATGGTGACTATTTGCAACAATCACCCTGTATAGCAGTTGTGAAATACACTTACCGAGTCGCTGGAGCTTGTGCACGTCGTAGACGATGAGGAGAAATCGATTTTTTTATCTTTGATCAGTCTTTCCAGTTTGTCGTACTCGTCTCGCAGATACCAAAGGCCCTTTTTCAGCATTTCGTTCTCCCTTTTCAGTTTCTTTATATCTGATTGCCCTGCAACAGTAATACAAACGCGATGTCGAAGAGTGTTCTGTACTTTTCACGGGAATGGAGTAATAATGCTACTTTTTCACTTGTGTCGTGTAGCTTGTGAGAAAAAGCATAGTTCTCGCAGTATAATTACAGATCTCCCTTTGCAATAGTCTTAACGCAAGGTTTGTAAATGTCCGTGTCAGTGTCTATAGGAATGTTTGAATCTTTGGGATTTTTGGGGATCTTTAAGGTTTGTTTGATATTCGTAAGGTTTTTCCAGTGTTTTGAGGTTATGTTTAAATTCGTTATCTTGATAAGTAAACGTGGCATCTCTCCCAACAAAGATGACAGTTGCCCCGTGTTATTTTTTCAAGGTCATTATTTTGCCTTGACTTTTATTAAATTCAAAGTTACATTTTATTTGTCCAAAAGTACCTGTATCCTTTAAACAAAGGTTCCAGCAAAGCGCAACCGTGTTAACATCACCCGGAAACCTAAAAAAGAGCCTTGACAATCATAAAACAACCAATGTGGCAGAAAAGAAAAAGAAACTGAAAATACCAAAAAATGAACGAAAACAAGTACCAGTAATAAAAAAAAAAATCTGACATGTTTATGTTTCTTTAGAATTTAAGTTTATTTTTGTATCTCAATACAGTTTAAAGCAAGATCTGTGTATTGATTCATTTTTAAATAAAAATGTTAAAAATTAAGGAAATTACGCCTATTTTTCAAAAAGTGCGGCGTCTCTCCAGCATTTACCGTAAACAAAAAATATTCGCATTACTTACTTACCTTTTAGAGATGTTTTGTAATATTTTCAAAAAGGGTGCCTTTATTCTGATGAATAAAAGGGATTCCAAAAAAATAGGTTCTAAAAAATAAAAATTTAACGGATTTCCGTATAGAATCTTCTTTGTCCTAAATTTTAGGATAGGTCCAAGATATCGAGATGCGGTATTCGCGAGCTTGTTTAGACATCATTTAGCTTCTTTTTCATAAAAAAAAATCATACCACTGCATTTAATTTTCTTGAGAAAAATAATTCTGTCGGAATGTCGAAAAAAGCCCTCTAGCCACATGTGAAACTAACAAATTTATATATGGGTTGTCCAATAGGGACGCAGGAAAGTAAACGTCAATTTGACTTAGACGCCATCTTTGTTTTCTGTCACCGACATGTCATTTTGTTAGTTGAATGTTTACCATTGATCGCTGGGGAGTCGTATTCGATTGAAGACCGCATTAAAGTTATTCAAGAGCACTACAAAAATGGTGCAAAAATAAAAAACACGTTTCGCGCGCTTCGTGAACATTTCGGTCGCAACAACCGCCCAAACGAAACAACCATCGGTCGTCTGGTGCGTAAATTCGAGGCAACAGGTTCTGTGGCAAATCTGCCAGGCTCTGGCCGGCCAAGGAGCGTTCGCACACCGGAAAATATTGCTGTTGTGAAGGAGAGTGTGAGAGACGATCCGAAACAATCAACAACGCGTCGATCCCAAGAATTGGGCATTTCGAGAACCAGTTTGCTCCGCATTCTCCACAAGGATTTGAATGTACACGCCTACAAGATCCAATTGACGCAAGAGCTGCGTCGAACGTTCTCAGATTGGCTCCTTGAACACCGCCAAATTGATGCCAATTTTTCATCAAAAATCATGTTCAGCGACGAAGCGCATATCACTTTGAATGGGACGGTAAACAAGCAAAACTGCCGCATCTGGGCGAACGAAAATCCCCGTGAGTATCAAGAGCAGCCGATGCATCCTCAAAAAGTGACTGTGGGGTGTGCCTTGTGGTCAAAAGGCATCATCGGACCTTACTTTTTCGAAAATGCGGCCGGGGACGCCGTTACCGTCAATTCTGAGCGATATCACGTGATGATAGAGGACTATTTTTTTCTGCAACTTGAAGGAATGAATATGGACGATGTTTATTTCCAACAAGACGGTGCAACATGCCACACAACCAACGTCAATATCCATCGATTGCAGTCCTTCTTCGGTGATCGCGTGATTTCGCGCAGAGGAAATGTGCCATGGCCACCAAGATCGTGCGATTTGACTCCCTTGGACTTCTTTTTATGGGGATATTTGAAAAGCAAAGTCTACGTCAACAAACCAGCCACCCTCCAAGAACTCAAAAGCAACATCATTGCCGAGATAAATGCCATAGAACCGACCATGTTGCAAAATGTCATTGAAAATTTCGACCATCGCGTGGACGTCTGTAAATCCAGTCGTGGTGAACATTTGAGCGATATTATTTTTCATACATAAATCTTATAAATGAACCTTCAAAATAAAGTACCCAACTTGATTTGAATATCAATCTTTCTTGTTTTAATATGCGTTTACTTTCCTGCTTCCGTTTTGGACAACCCCATATATTATAACATTTGTAGCCCAAAAATAGCACTTTTGAATACCCCCCACCAGTTTATTTTTAGAGATACATCAAAAATTTTCAAATACAAAAAGTTCACATTATCCTCGACTTCACAGATCAGATATTTTTTGGTTAGGAATTCACAGAAACATCACTTTTTTAGATTCAAGTTACTCAGGTTTTTCTCATGACCGTTTTAGTTGTTTTCATTTTCGCCAGCCTCTACGATGGACAGGTTCCCAGATACAGTACTTCACATTCTTAGTTGAACACCCTGTACAAAATAAAACTAATTCACATTTATTTTGTTTCAGGTGAGTCACAGCCTTACAGTTCCGTCGACACTTGGGTATGCAATCATAAATGAATACTTGCGCGTTCTCAAACCAATAACCATATTCACCTCCTTTCTCACTCTTCGTTCACCCCAAACACAAAAAAATCTTATCATCGTCTCACATATACAGCCACCTAAAACTCATCTCTACGGCTTATATGCATTCATATCCGTCCGTTCCGAAACAGGGAAACATCACAGATCCCCTTTTTCCTTTTATCTCGGCTTTTTTCGCGTTTGATTGCCCTAAAAGCAAACTGACAGGACGCGAATTCAACGACCGAACAGGTGAGAGGCTGTCTCTCTTCCCTTACGCCTTTGGAGTTTGTTCTACTTTATGCTGCTTCAAAGTATAGAGACCGAGATAAAGCTTAGCGAAGCCAAAGTACAGGCCCTAATGAAAAGCTATCTGTTCTCTTTCTTGCCCTTACGGTGACAAAGTGAATGGAGGGATTTAGACTAAGCGGTCTGTTTTCTACCATGGAAGTATTTATAGTAGATGAGTTTACTGTGAAATATATGGCTGTATTTTCGTACATTAGGGACTAGAAACTGTGAAAATCTGTCTTGGTGGCAAAATAGGTACGAGGGGGTAGCAAAAAAAATTCCGAATTATTTTTAAAAGCTATTTATTTTCAACTTTTTCACAAAGTAACCTTATCTCCTTCACAATACTGTCAACTACAACTAATACTTGTCCACTGCTCGAAACATTTTTTTGAAGTCTTCCTTAGAAATGTCTGACAGCTCCTGCCTCATTTGTTCCTTGACCTCTTCAATGTCGTCAAAGTGGCGTCCTTTCATGCCTTCGTAAGCTATTTTCAACATAAAAACAGTTTCAGCAGCATTTTTACCATTAGAAAGCAAAATTTCACAGCTGCACGTTGCTCACTGAAGCCAGATCGACAACTCAGGTGGCACTGCACTGGTAATGGGTTGCGCTGTACGCCTCTAGGGGCAGAAATGTGTACTACACAAGCTCCGCCCACTGCAATGCTATTCCGGTTATTTTTGGGTACCTCCTCGTATGTGGCTGTATTTTCATACATTAGAGGCTGGTGACTTCATTATCAGGCACCTCAATAACTAGCAATTCTTCACTTAAGTTGACTGCATTTTGCTTGAGAATCGGTCCGGAAATTGGTATTCCACGTTATGAACCTGACTGAAACAAACATACACGCACACATACCAGTGAATTCCGCAAACGCGCTTGGGCAGCGAACCTCATGACGCTAACGCCGAAAGGGGAACCACCGGCGGATCGTGCGCCGATTTCCCGAACAACTTCGGTTAAAACGGAGAAATTATTGTACGCGATCCGTTTCGTATAAAGCTTTGTGATTTGTGACCCAGGCGCAAATTTCGCTTCCTGGGGGTAAGTAAAAAGTTGGTGTATCCTTTATACTTACTGCTTTCGACTTCCGCATTGATGTTGATTGTTTTCAGCCTCAACTCCTCATTCTCGTATAGCATACCACGCGACGACTTCCGATCCAACCTATAAAAAAACATTGCTAAAGTTCAATGTCTGCAACGAAGACTGAAAGAAAAGCTGAAGCAGAAATTCCATGTTCCTATTCGTGCTATCAGCTCAAGCAAAACGTTAGAATCAATATAAAAACTCGAAAGATTGTGCGTCGTCGTCGTACTTTGGATCAGGATACTTTGAAAAGAGACAAGCCGTGATCTAGGTATCGGGTTTTCCGATAGGGAATTGACAACTTTGAACTTTCACTGTGAACGAACCTTTAAACCAGTTACCGAACTGTCAACGTCAAAACGTTCAGAAAAGAAAACACTTTCATCATGGTGAAGTACATGAACGAACAAGGCTTACAAGTAATTAAAATGTACTACCGAAATTCCGAGTCGGTGCCTGCCCTTATAATATCCAGTTAACTCAAGAACTGAAGCCGTTCGATCTTATGAACCGACGTACGTCCTCGAATTGGGCTCCAGAAATGTTGCAAGAAAATGACCAATTTCAAGCCACACAATCGACATACTGAAATCAAAATTCGGTGAACGTGTTATATCGAGAAATAGCCCTGTCGGATGGCCGCCTAGATCGTGTTATTTAACACCTCTATAGACTTTTTTTGTGGGGCTACATTAAAACATTATGGTGGACATACTGTAACAAGAATGAATAGTACTGGTGGCGCCATCTGTTGGGAGACTCTCCTACTCGCCAGAGCTTCATGGCCGATCTCAGCTTTTACGCGCATCACGACCGCACATGCCGCTTGGCGACGTCTGTTGACGACCGTGTGAGTGACTCGCCTTCTAGATCGACGCGAAGTGACCTCGACGATTCTGGAAGGCCGCTTTGTGGCTCACCGGAATTTTCTCGACCCAACGATGCGAACTATATAACTCGAGGGAAGCAGAGTAGATTAGAGCAGAGTGGAGTATAGTTCAGTCAATGGCGCGACATAAGAATTAGTCAGACATAAATGTCCTGTCTATTCAAGGTAAATAAATTAGTGCATTTCTTTTTGTGGAATCCAGTGTTTTAATCCACGCCCAGAAAAACGCTACAATATGAACGAGGTCGAATTCCATACATAACTGTTTTGAGTACACTTCAATCCAATAATGAAATATTGGAGATATCTCAAATGGTTTACGTTTTATTGAAAAAGAAAGTTGTCAAGTCCTTAATGGAAAACCCTCTAGTGTCTTGCAGCTGTTCGTAATTTTATGTTTTCGGGCCTCGGCACGCCTCGGTTTTGGTCAAGCGTCTACCAAAGCATAGGTAAAGCTGTTATGCTTCATAGTAATGTTAGCGTTTCTAAACCAAACGGGTTATCGGAAAAATAAGGAGTTTGGAGATGTTTAACAGCACTAAAACTTTACCTCGACAATCTGGCATCCCTGCAACCAAAAATTAAGACACAAAGTTAATATTGTACGTGCTACGGCTATATCAGTGATTATGAGTTCGATGCAAGACACTGCGAATAAGAAAGTGGCTTATAGATAGATGAACAGGGTGTCCGCGGACACATTTTTATTAATTGTTTTTTCAGTTACTCATTTTCACTTCCTGTACCACATCATTTCCAATAAGCTCTGTTAAAAAATGACATAACCATTGCTAAAACTAGCCATTTAGCTCATCTCAGAAGAAAAAAATCACATCCGTAAACCTAATGGTTTAGTTGTAATTGCGATTGAAAGTTCATTATCCCGTTTTTTTTTCGAAATTTCAGAAAATTGCAAATATCTCCTGTACTATAAAATTTGGGACCACACATATAGGGGTTTATTCGATATGTTTTGAGGCCCTCTAATGACTTGACACATCGACGACTTGTTTTTGAAGCAATTAATTTTTATATTATTATATTATATATTCAAGTCAAGTATGGTGAGTACGAGTTCCTCTTAGTGGTGGTAAGTACTTACCGGAACACCCTCGTACAAGCATGGAACGACGCTGTACGCGGTTGGTCACGGATACATTTATTTGTCATCCGATTCAAGATCGATCGTGGGAGTGGACTACACAAGTCTCGTTCTCGATCTACGAGTCATCGTCCATCTATTAAAATGCTGATACGAAATGTATTTTTGCTCGGCAGTTGATTATAGGTTAAAGGCGATGTAACGATACCAATTTATCGAACGGTGTTGTCGGAGCTAAATAATAATTAGTCTGTCGGTGCAATTATCAGGCTCAGCGTGCAGCCTGTGTCTATATGAAATATGCGGAATATTCATCAAAATGATGTTCGCGATGCCAGGAGAGGCTTTATTACCCTCGCTGCGAGTACCTGCATTTTCCGCGTATGCAAATTCATCTATGTTCCCATGTTGCAAATTTAAATATATTAAGAATTATTTATTGAATTTTGATAAAAACTTGTAGACATATTTGCTATCATGGAAGTATCGTACGCTGATAAAATGTTGAAGGAATTCCGAGCCGTACTTTTTTGGTATACGCTTTTTTGACATATCAGGATTCGAACAATATGAATATGTTAACGTAATATTCAGGGATTTTTCTGTGTATTTGTTTCATTGTTGTTTCATTGCATTGTCATGACTATTGCTTAGTAGACCTAAAACTTGTAAAACTGTGCTCAAAATTACCGCACTTCTAGTCGGTGACATCCAGTGCGATTTGAATCCTGCAAGTGCAGAGTCCACCTACTTGACGGCATTTTTTTTACATGACTCAAATTTCATGGCCTCCTAATTCCGTCTTTCTTTACCATAAGCTACCTGCAGCGATTCCAAAAAAGCAAAACTATAATTTTAAAAATAGCGCAATTGCTATGAAAACTGTACCGTAAGAAAACAATGTCGGAATTCGAGTGCATTTCGATTTATGCTTACGAAACGAGAAACTGTTTTCGTAATTTTTCTTTCAGCACGGTTCAATGTCGTTGAAGGCTTTTTGTATTTTATTTCGGAAGACTCGTAAAATGTTTCGTATAACCGTAAATTACAAAAGTTTATAAATAAAACGGGAAGCGAAAATAACATTTTTATGAATAGTTTCGTACGTCAAAGTATGATTGACAGGTCTAAGCTCAAGGAATTTTTTTATCACCTTTGTATTTGTGAATATTTTTTTAAATTTCTTTTATAAAAAAGACCAAGGACTAACACCTCGAATTGTCCACTCAAAATCTTGAGGGTTAAGTTGAAAGTAACCAGGCGATTTATTTATTTTTCAAAACATCATAGATAAGTACAAGCTTTGCCCTTCGATTTTTTTTTTAATTTTTATGATTATTTGAAGTTTTCAAATGTATGTCTATCAAAGTTGTGGTTTGGGTTAAACACACATCTAAAATTTAATAACAAACTATGGTATTTTTATGAAATAACACCTGTCACCAAAAAAAAAAACAAATTCTCAACGCTAAATAAAAATTGCACACTTTATTTAAAATAAAAAATTACTTCCTTCTGCTAAAATCTGAACGTGTGGAGTATCAAATATAGTAAATTGCATATTATTTAATATATATTTATTGCATCATTAACATTACAGCATAACATTAAAAGTAGGATGCAAACGGCGGAGTCTGTCCATTGGCCAATCTACTCTCTCTCTCTCTCTCTCTATATATATATATAGGTGAAAATTAAAGCTTCCGCCTTTTGTTGGGTACTTCGACAAAATTTAAGCAAGGAGGACTCTTTATACTTTTTTATCCTCTCTAGCTTTCAATGGTCTTTGCCATCATCATCAGGAGAGAAGTATGTGAGGATGTTGCTAAATGTTGTTTACGTTAAGGATGAGGGAAACAACCAGTAACATGGTGAAAGCTGGATACATGGTACAATGGTCAAAATTATACAAACTACACACAGCTGTATGACAAGAACAAATTAAAAACAGATTAAAAATATTTAATCTGGTTGTTTCCCTCATCCTTAACGTAAACAACATTTAGCAACATCCTCACATACTACTCTCCTGATGATGATGGCAAAGACCACTGAAAGCTAGAGAGAATAAAAAAGTATAAAGAGTCCTCCTTGCTTAAATTTTGTCGAAGTACCCAACAAAAGGCGGAAGCTTTAATTTTCACCTAACTGGTCTAGACGACAATGACCACGTCTCAAGTTATATATATATATATATATATATAAAAGTCTAAATTAGCTATATATTTATACTATAAACTATATTATATATGTCTATTACTGTATACGTGAAAGAATAAATAAAGTATTAAACTATCTAAAATATCAGTGTTTCTGTGTACATAAAACATAGTTTACCACGATTACAGTGTGATGAAAATACAGGGTGTCCGCAAAGTTGGGGTTTTCCTTTACACGACGTGTAGATCTTGAAAACATAAGCAATTTTTCTTAGTACCATATACACCAATGTCTTAAGGAAACCGAGATAAAGGGCTCTGCAACATCAAAAATATCTGAATACCGTCCTGTAGCCGCGACATCCCCGAGTGGTACTAGGAGACTAGCTCAACCCGACGACAGAACTGGGTCGGGGTCAGTGTGTCAGGTCAGTATGCAACCTTAAACCGACGGTTATGGTCACGCGTGTAGAGGTAATCGCGTAGACGAGAATCCCTCAACAAGCACTAGAGACGTGGCTAGAGAAGTGCAAGTATCAAAAACTAAAGTGTGGCAAACGCTGCGTGAAGAGGGGCTGTATCCGTTTCACGTCCAACGTGTACAAGCCCTTCAACCTGACGATTTTCCAGCAAGAGTGCGGTTTTGTGAGTGGTTGTTGCATCAACATGACAATAATCCGGACTTTTTGAAGTGCATATTGGTGACAGACGAATCTACGTTCACGCGTAATGGGGTGAATAACTTTCGCAACACTCATGTTTGGTCAGTAGAAAATCCGCACGCTGTCCGTCGGTCACATTTTCAACAAACATTTTCGGTGAATGTTTGGGCTGGCATGGTGAACGGGATTCTCATTGGACCATTTATTCTCCCAAATCGATTGGACGGGATGCAATACCTAGACTTTTTACGCAACATTTTGCCTTCCTTGTTTGCCTGCGTCTGCTCGGTAGCGCATCATCTGATTTCATTTTCTGTTGGAGCGGTATGATTTCGGGCAGAGACGTACTTAGCCCTTCTCGTCAACTGGAGAGTGAGTACCTTTTCCTTTATTTTTTTTTTACTTGGTCGCCCTCGTTTCACTACACATTACCTTTGTTATTTCAAGGGTAGTTGTTTCTGAAAAGGAAAACCCCAACTTTGCGGACACCCTGTATATTGTTTTAATAGTGACTTAAATTTATACTGAGAGATTAGCTGTATTCCTAATATTGATGTTTAATTCATTTTATTTAGCGGCGATATATGAGAACGCTTGTACTTTGAGATGATGTCTATTGTTCTTTGAAACAAACAAGAATTCGACAGGTTACACAAACTCAAATATACGCAAAAATCGCTACTTTTAGGTTAGGATGACTCGGAAACTAGAGCCTTCGGAAAAGACTTGTCGGCCTGTGTAATCCTCCAATACCTCGTGTTAGATACCCTTTTGTTTTGTATTTTTTTTGAATGTGCTTTTGCCATATAAGCCGTCTGTCTAAATGGATTCCGAGTCTGTTTGATACACCAAATCAAATAGCTTTGCTTTTAGAGATAACAATGCCTAAAAAGTGGTATACAATTTTACCTAGGATATACCAAAGGTAGAACCTCCTCTGAAGCCTCCATTTTAACTCAAGTTAACTCACTATAAAAACTCACAATGAAACACTTTTATAGTTTTTTTTTGTCGAAAAAGCACCCATTCATGTCAACATCGCGTTTTGCACTGATTCATTTTTAAAAATTTGTATATAAAAATAAAGCCACTTTCTTACTCGCATTTTTATGATGCTGTTAACGTTAATGGCTGGAATGACATTCAAATGTTATTTATTAGGTTTTTGTTAAGAACATCTAATTTTTCGTGTCCCTAAAATATGCCGATAAATTAAGAATGTCAAGGATTGTTTTTGACGTCTATTTGGTGGTATCTGCGGTGGAAAAGTTCAAGGTACAGGCTAAATCATTTTTCGGGAGATTGAAAAATGAGTCATTTTATTAATGTGTATTCACTCAGGGATTTTTCCTATAATTTCCACCTCGGAGCCAGCCTTTTTTGTAGCGAAATAATCTGTAGTTTTAAAAAAAACTATGTATCGGATATAACACTCAGACGTATCAATGGGGTATTGTCCTAAACTTTAATTTAGACGGAGTTTCCTCAGGCCAGATAGCGTGCTATAAGTGTTTTCACATTTTTTAACGTTTGTACCTGAATATACCCTTGTAAAGTCGACATTATTATGTATGTATCGAAGAAAGAGACTAAAACAAACCAAAAGAGTGATCATCGCGTGATCAGTACACTGATATATTAGAGAAAATTCCAACAACGTCAACAAAAAAAATCAGAAATTTAAGGATGGCTCAAAAATAAAAAGATTGATTATGATGATACAACGGTTAAAGCAGAATTGTTACAAATTATCAAGACGCATAAAAATAAATATAACCTGAACGTAATTGATGAAATGGCCAAAATAAAACTGTTTTACAACTGCCTCCTTACCATTGTGAGCTCAATCCGATTGAGCTCATTTGGGCAGACACAAAAGAATACGTTGTAGCAGAAAATAAATGTTTTAAATTTTCTGACCTTAAAAATATTTTTCATGATGCTATTCAAAGAATAACACCGAATAAGTGGGAAAATGTCTCAACATGTAAAACAAAAGGTCGAACCTAAAATGTGGGAATTGGAAGGTATCATTGATAGTCACGTTGCCCCTTCAATCATAACAGTGGGAGTTCCACGGCCTCAGATCTAGAATGAGTTTCATTTTCAAATATATGTATTTCCGGTTCTAGAGGTAAAATGTCTGTGCAATAAATTTTTGCATAATATTTAGTATACAGGGTGTTTCAGTTTATTGTTGCATAACTCTAAGATTCGATAGAACTTTTAAAATTAATGCATAAAGTCTATATAAACATGGGTCGAAAAATGCGTGGCTTCCGAAATATAGGGTGTTTAAATTTACTTTCTAAAATAGTTTTTTTTAAAATATTTCGAACAATATTTGATGTATAACAGTGAAAATTGGTATACAAGGGTTTTTTGGTACGACAAAACGAACCAAGGGCATAGTTTTACTGTAGCCGCTAGAGGGCGCTCTCTACTGTACCTGTAGTGTATTAAAAAACCGAAAATTTTTTCTTAGTGCAATTTTTTACTTTTTGAATAAAAAAACTGATTCTTCGCACCTTTCAACATAAAAAAGCTCTCCTGTGAGTTTTCGTTATAGTTAGCCGTTTTTGAGATATTTCGATTTTTAAGGTTCGATGCATTTTTAATTATTTATGGGAAAATAATCTTTTTTTTACATTTTCGATTTGGGCATTACAAGTAATTAAGATGATCGTTTAGATTGTGTTTTTAAACACAGCAATAATTCCTAACTCCAAATAAACACAAAAAACAGAATATTAATTTGTTTAATTTTCCAATATTATTTTTAACAAATTAAATTAATTATTTACAACTAAAATGCTATTGGATAGTTAGGACAAACATACAAAATCTAAAGTAGTTGCTCAAAATGTAAATAAACCCAATTGTTCAATACACAATTCACATCTACGAATGATCGAACGTGGTATAGCATTATTCAAATAAGGCCTTATTTCATCACATGCATTCCTGATTCTGTCTATTAGCATATCTCTTGTGGTTACAGGAGTCTGATACACTTGTTCTTTTAGAAATCCCCACACAAAGAAATCTAATGGATTTAGGCCAGGGGATCGTGGAGGCCAGGCGACTGGTCCTCCACGGCCGATCCATCTTTCTGGATAATTTTCGTCCAGCCAGTTTCTAACTATTCTCGAATAATGAGCTGGACAACCATCAAGCTGGAACCAGGCCAATCTTCTTAAATCTAACATAACATCATCCCACATATTTGCATGTTCAGCCTTTAAAACTTCCAAGAAGGTCGCAGCATTTAACCTTGCAGGCAAAAGGTAGGGTCCAAATAGTCGATTATGGTAGATACCAATCCACACGTTCACACTAAATTCATGTTGAAAATGTCTTTCCCGAACTGCATGCGGATTTTCATGCGACCAAATATGTTGATTATGAAAATTTACCACTCCACGTCTAGTGAAACATGACTCATCGGTCCATAAAACGTTACTTAAAAACTCCCTATTATTATCAGTTCTATGAAGAATCCACTGACAAAATGTGATTCTTCGTTCTCCGTGCCCTGGCTTTAGTCCTTGCACAAGTTGCAAATGGTAAGGACGTCTATGGTCATTTCTAAGAACACGGTGAACATGGCTTGCTGAAATTCCCAAGGCACCAGAAACTCTCCCAACACTTGTGGTCGGATCTCTATCAAACTCACGCAGAATCATACGGGTAAATCCCCGCTGACGAACATTTTTGTTTTGATCCCTTTGGAGATTTCCAAAACCATTTTCAATTATTTGGCGATGCACTCTTACAAATACTGAGCGAGTTGGATGTCGTCTGTTTGGAAATCTTCGTGCGTATTCTCTGGCTGCTTCTGCTGCGTTTCCATTTACAAAGCCATACACAAAATGAATATCCGCTAACTCTTGATTGGAGAATAAAAATGGCATTTTTATAAAACTTACAAAAAAAAAAACAGGTAAAAGAAACTAAATTTCGTGCATTCACAATTGCAAAATAACGTTTCAGGTTTCAACAGACAACAAAACTAACTGTCAACTAATTGACGTTTAACCTTATTCTGCTTTCAATTCCAAAAATATTTGCAGGCACAGACTACTTCTAAAAATTATCGAGATACTGACTTTTTAACGTTATTTTATTATAAATAATTAAAAATGCATCGAACCTTAACAATCGAAATATTTCAAAAACGGCTAACTATAACGAAAATTCACAAGAGAGCTTTTTTATGTTGAAAAGTGCGAAGAATCAGTTTTTTTATTCAAAAAGCAAAAAATTGCACTAAGAAAAAATTTTCGGTCATTTTAATACACCACAGGTACAGTAGAGAGCGTCCTCTAGCGGCTAAAGTAAAACTATGCCCATGGTTCGTTTTGTCGTATCAAAAAACCCTTGTATACCAATTTTTACTGTATACATCAAATATTGTTCGAAATATTTAAAAAAAAGTATTTTAGAAAGTAAATTTAAAACCCTGTATTTCGGAAGCCATGCATTTTTCGACCCATGTTTATATAGACTTTATGCATTAATTTTAAAAGTTCTATCGAATCTTAAAGTTATGCAAAAATAAACTGAAACACCCTGTATATCATTATGTATTTAAATCCTTTTTCTTTCAACTCCACCTAACTATTTAGTTTTTAGTCTAATATTAAAATTAACTGTTTGCACACTGACGTCCCTGTTCAAGCGATGGCTAGGTATACTTGTACGCATATGCAATTATCGTTTTAATATGTCAAGACATTTTTTAAAAGCCTACTTCATAAATGCGCCTTACGGCACATTTCGAGTATAATTTCTTGATAAAACACTCCTATTAAAAACAACAATAGACACTTGTTTTCTTTTTGGTCATGACAGTTAAATTTAAAAAATGCATTAATTCCAAGCTTTACGCTTGGACCCTATACATGCCTGCAATAATTTATTTATTCTTAGTACGGCCCTGTAACGTGCTCGGCGTTCTGGAGAGCGATCACGTGGAGTATACTTGAATATGATTCGGTTTGGTCTCTTTCTTCGGTAGATACATAATAGAGAGAAAAATTATGAACCTAGCGGCACCTGTGAGACATCAGCAGAACCAAACACCCTAACTCTTCCCAAAGTAGTTTTCTAAATTCATCTTTGTGTTCTACTACTGCCTCATACATAACGCTAGAGTATTTCAGATCCCCCTCACGATCTTTGATGATTTTTAGTGAAAACCGTTTGTTGAGCTACTTTGATAATTTTGGAGTAAACAGTGAGCTACCTAGTCGTGAACAATGTAAGCCAACTTAAATGAAATTATACACAGTTGTATACGACATACATGTTTTTATTTTACTAATACTAAAACATACTAATAATCTTTAATAAACTAATAACTAATTCCTACCAATCGTAGGTGTTTGGATATGGGAATGATTTTTTGAAATTCGAACGTACAGTTTCATAGTGGCTCTCGATATTCCCTTTTTCAGCAACGGAAACAGATGTATTACATAACAAACTTACATGTTCACCTTTAACTTCTGTAAAGAAATATTGTTCTTCCCATTCAGAATGGAAATGGTATGTCTTCATCTTCTTACTACTACTCATAATGTTTTTAATTGCATGCCAACCGGTGGACTTTCTGCCGTTCAGTTTTAAACTGAGCGCACTAACGCTCTTTATTCCGTTCAAAGTAATCGAGATCGTTCTCGAACAGATCGCTCACCGCAGTGTTGCCGCTACTTGTGTCTATTATGAGAATTTACAAAGTTTACGGAGGCTTCTATCATTTTTCCACCTTTGGCTATGATTACCGAGATATACGAGGTAAGTACAAAAGGAAACCGTTAATTTTGGAAACGGAAAAAGACCCAGCGATGCCCCAACTTCTTATTATTGTATAATTACTCAAAGAATTACGACCTGAAGTTCGGCCACGTACTTAAATATCACCCTATATATCTCGTTGATCATAGCGCTTAAATCATCAGGGTTTTCACTAAAAATCATCAAAAAGTTATTTCGGTTTATGTACCAAACACCCTGCAGGGTGTGTTCAAGATAGTACGATTTACGTTATATTTGCGCCTGTGTTGTTGATGGGAAAAGCCTCGGAGTATCAGCGTATTTGAGATACGGCAACCGCACACGTCATCACGAATCAAGAGGTGAATTCACGTAATTTCTTGAATCGCCATATTTACCTCCGGTTGGGTTTGAGGTTGACATCCCTCCGTCTGGTACGGAGCATGCTCGGTCTTGACATGCTCTTTGCCCAGTCATTCGTCTTCCTTCAGATAACTCTCGCTTCGGGCTTGTGGATACCTGTATCAAAAGATATTTGATTCAATCAAAAACAAGTATATCAACTAAACATGCTGTCTATTCCATTAGTGGTGGTAGATATTTCCCCAGGGTTGCCATATACAGGGTGGCACTCATTCACAAGTCTTTGTCGCAGGTCTTCTAATGATGTTGGCCGAGTAGCATAGATTTTGCTTTTTAAATGACTCTTTTACAAATAAAACATAAATTCCCCAGTTAAGAATCGAGAAACAATAAAAAGCGGATGTGTTTGTTTGAAATCGAACATCGCCGAATTTGCCATCTACACTGTGTAAACTTTTCGCAAAGTTCCACGTACAATCCCAGTGTCTGATAAACAATCCGAACGTAAAAATATCGATACCTATTTTCAGAGATCGCCGTTCCGCGAAAATATTTAAACAAACTGTCCCAGCAAAGAAAATAAACCATACGCCTCGAAAGACACGAGGGGAACGTTTCATGTGTCGCCACATTAAAAATACGAGGGGGATGTCTTTTAAGTTTTGCATATGGAAATAAAACAACACGGTAGGTAGTTTTAAATGACTTTATTGTTTTTCGAAGTATTCTCCACATATCTGCATGCGCTCGAACCAATTTTCGAAGCACTTTTTCCACTTGTTTGCTGGCAGATCCAACAAGGCATTCTTGTTGCGATAATTGTCTCTGAAAGTTGTAATAAATCATGGCGCGAAAATGTTGAGTCGGTTGAGTTCCATCTTTCTAATGACTTGTGACACTTGAAAATTCACTGTAGTGAGAACACTGCACGTATTGTTGTGAAACTTTGAATTTAAGTTTAGTAAAGAGTGAGGTTAAGATTCAGATTCCTCGTAAGATCGCGTGAATCATAGGGTTTGCGATTTTATGCATCCCAAAGTATACGAGGGACACTGGAAATGAAGTCTATCTACCTCGTCATGAAAAAAAATTGCGACTTCCTAAACGATATATTAAACTCGTGATAATATTCTCACTTCGGTTGACAAGTTTTCTGTTGCTTAAAGAGTCTACGTCACACTAGTCCGTGCTTCTAATTTATTTCAGTTTGTCGGTCCGTGTCTGTTTTATATCAATGCGTTATAAATACTGAGTCAATCTACTTGACGAAATATTCAGAGAACCATCATGGACGGAGTGACAGAAATTAAATATTAAGCGAAATGAGTTGTACATTTAAAATCTCATTCACAGCGAATTGTCAAAGAAATCCACTTCGTACGTAAATATACTAAGTGACATATAAATCCGAACACCCAGTTTAAATGGTTTATTTCAATAGAATTTTGTATAAGTACTTAATGAAGCATAATAAGTAAATGATAAAAATTTCAAAATGATTGCACTGCTTTAAAGCCCTTTGACCTTTAATAATGTGTGGATGCACCCTGATGTGCAACGCATTCTCCAACGCGCCTAGGCATGCTTCTGATCAGGTGGTCAATGTCCTCCTGTGGTATCTCATTCCAGGCAACCACCAACTCCTCTCGAAGTGCTTCTAGAGTCTGAGGAGGACGTTGCAAATTGAGCAATCTCCTACCCATCATATCCCACACGTGCTCAATTGGGGATAAGTCGAGAGATCTTGGTGGCCATGGTAACAATGTGACATCATTATGTTGAAAGAAGTCTATTGTGACTCTTGCAACATGTGGTCGGGCATTATCTTGTTGGAAAGTTGGATCTGCCAGGGTGTCAACATAGGGTAAAAGATGGGGTTCTAGAACTTCGTGGATATAACGCTGCGCGTTCATGTTACCTTTGATGAAGATTAAAGGTGATCTGGAACCATAAGCTATAGCACCCCAAACCATAACTCCAACAGTGTGATGAACATGTGTTTCAACAAAAAACTGTAGATTCCTCCTTTCACCACGTCGCCTTCTAACCCTGGCACGACCATCGTGCATGCCTAAACAAAATCGAGACTCGTCACTAAAGACAACACTGTTCCATTCCTGATCCCAGAGTGACCGTTGTCTGCACCACTCTAGGCGATTACTCGGTGTTCTCGAGTTAAAGGGAGGACCCAGTGTGGCCGGTATGAAAACAAGCCAAAACTTCTCATTCGTCGGTAAACACTTCGCATGCCAATAGGTCTTCCGTGTTCTGCAAACCATTCATTTGCAATGGACCTGATAGTGGAGAAACGGTCCCTTAAGGCCAATAATCTTAGGCGGCGATCTTCACGGTCTGTTGTTCTACGGCGGCGTCCAGTGCCCCTTGCTCTTTGCGTACGGCCTTCTCGAAGCCATGCCTGACAACACCTTACCACAGTGTCTACACTTCTTTGCACTCTAACTGCAATTGCCCGAAAAGAAAGTCCAGCTTCCCGAAGTCCCACTATACGGCCCCTATCAAACTCACTAAGTTGACGAAATCGTACAGGTCTCCGTACTCTAGGCATCGTAACCGATCGTAAAGGATGTCAAGAACCAAAATCCGCCAACGTTGATTTTTTACTGCGGCTGAAATATTCATTTTTAGAGCGTTAGTGAATTAAAAAAAAACAGTATAAAAACCGGAATGTCCAACTGATAAGGCTGAAAATTTTTTCACTTGTTATTTACAGTAAGATAAATACATTCACCAACTTTTATTAAAATAAAACCCTTTAAACTGGGTGTTCGGATTTATATGTCACTTAGTATAACTACGCAATGGGTACTTTTACAGAGTGTACTTAATGATATGCGAATATTTAAGGGTGTGAATGCAAATAAAAATTATTTTTGAATCTACCATTCAATTTAAAACAAATGATCTCTCTTGAATTGTTTTCCTTCGTTGCGCCATTTTTGAGTAAAAAAATAAAAACCATACTATTGTCCGAGAAAATTAATGTAATTGAAGAATGCAATTTAGCAATAAATATCCAGTTGCTCTGGAATATGTCACTGGCTTTTGACATCTAACAAGTCACTGTTATTCAAATCTGTTGGCTGTGATATCTTTTTCATTACTTAGTTTTTACAATCTTGGTAATAATGGTGAATTATCCAAATGCAGAAATGGCGGAAATGCATTACGTATATGGCCTTGCCGACGGTAATGGTGAGCAAGCCAGACGGATTTATCACTAGAGATATCCCGATCGTGCTGTGCCAGATAGTCGAAGCTTTTCTAATATTCATCCTCGTCTTGTTGAAACTGGTTCTGTCCGAAAAGGAACATCTGAAGGTAGACCTCTAAGTGCGAGAACCTGAAATTGAGGAAGCAGTGCTGCACGAAGTCGAAGAACATCCTGAAACAAGTACGAGGAAGATCGCTAGGCACCCTTGAATTCCAAATAACCTCTAGAGTATCCTGTGATACACAAAATACTATGAAAGGCCCGCCTATCTATATCTGATAAGTCGACCCTATTAGCGTCAAGGTATTTCTGAATGGCCAATTCTCTTTACTGATAAGAGCGTCCGAACAAGTTTTTCGTGTGTTTTTTTGCGGGAGGCGTCAACGAAATGAAACATGCGATTTGTATTGGTTCAGTCAGTACATGCCCTGAATATTACTACAACTATTTAAAACTGTAATGACTCATACGCGTGATCAACACGTGATCAGAGCTCGATCCCGGCTTCCCTCCAGTACAGCCGTATAGCGTACGACATATGTCGTTTCTGTGGCTTTGCGGTGGTCAACAGCACAGACAGAGATGGAAATAAGGGCTGATTGTTCTCCGCCGGTAGAACCAAAGAAATCAAAGACGCGCCTCGATCGGCAGACTCATAGGCGTCGGCAACGCATTGGAACGTGTTTCGTTGAGCGATCGCATATTGTGTGTTTTTATAAGAATTGTTGTGTGATTGTTATTGTTGTGGTTTCTGTGGTTACTGTTTTGGTTATACTTAACCATGGAGAGTACAAATGGCACGAGTGGAAGTACTGAAAGCCAGGGAACAAGTAGACGGCTTCGTAAAGCACTGAAGAGGGACGCGAAAGAAATCGTGCTCAACGTGTTCAATTATCTGAACAGAACTATGTCGCAGGGAGATGCACTCGCGCGTTGTGAAAGTATGACAGGCGTTCCAGAGTGGACCATTCGCAGGGTGGTGCATGAAAAGAAGAAAACTAGAGCTACTACTGATCCAAAGTTTAATTTGAAGGGACGAAAGGCCGTTAAATTGGATGACGATAGCAAAATGGCGTTAAGGCGAACCGTACATTCATTCTTCTTTAGGAATGAGATACCAACCCTCAAGGCTGTACATGCAGCGATCAAGGAAAATGAAATTATACCCCAAATGAGCGTCGAGGTAATGAGGAAATCCCTGCACGAAATTAATTTTCGTTACGAAACGCGTAATCGGAAGTCAGTATTGATAGAGAGACCTGAAATAGTCGCCTGGCGTCGAAAATACCTACGCGAAATGATTGAATATAGGCGACAAAGCAGAAAAATCTATTATTTGGACGAGACATGGGTAAATGCAGGTCACACAGTTAAAAAAACCTGGATAGACAAAAACATAGTGAGTAACCGACAAGCAAGCATTGAAGGTTTGTCAACAGGTCTTCGTGGAAAGGTCAAAGATTGATCGTAACTCATATTGGTAGCGATAGTGGCTTTTTAGAAGAGTGTGACTTGATTTTCGTCTCTAAGAAAGGAGGTGATTACCATGACGAAATGAATGCCAGCTGCTTTGAGAGCTGGTTTCAAGGGGTGCTTCAGCGAGTTGAGCCCAACTCTGTGATCGTCATGGATAATGCTTCCTACCATAATCGTCGAGCCGAACGTGTACCGACTATGGGATCTCGAAAAGGTGACATGCAGCAATGGTTGCGCGAAAAAGGAATCCCGTTTGACGATTCATGTGTGAAAGCGGAATTGTATGAAAAAATTAAACAGCACAAACCTGGCGAACATTAGTTACGTGACTGATGAGATGGCCCCCAAATAGACATTTATTTCCTCCATTATTAGGGAAATAATATTCGTAACTTTAAGAGGTGTTTTCTTGCATTATTCTAAGCAAAAAAAGCAATTTTCAACGAGTAATTATTGAAATCGGATAAACATACGTAGGCGTTTACCTGTTTTGCGAATTTAAATGAATTGTTGATTTTATACATAGTTAGCCATGACTGCAAAGAAAAGTTGTTTTGATTTGTTATGACTTGTTTTGACGTTAAGCTGACATTGTTAGCAGTGTAAAATTACTAGATTGAAATCAAAATTTCTATTAAATCGATTTAAAATGCCAAGATTTACAGACAGAGAACTGACTGACATGCAATTTGTGTACGGGTTTCGCAATGGCAGTTCATTGGCAGCCGTAAGAGAATATCAAAGAAGATTTCCCAATCGCATAGTACCTGGACATCGAATGTTCACTGATATTCACCGGATTTTGTCAAACCATGGAAGTTTTCAGCGCATGCAGGGCTCAGGAAGGCCACTGGGAAATTATCGTATGGATATTGCTTTAAATATATTTGAAAATAATCCGCAAATAAGCATACGAAATGTTTCAGAAATTATGGATATACCTCGATCAATAGTAAGAAAAATGTATGAATACCTATTTAATAGTTATCCTAAAAATAATAATTTTAGATGGGAAGAATGACAAGAATGCAAGGATTACATCCTAACGGGTGCAGCATTTAACGGAGGCAGATTTCTTACCACGAATCGAGTTTTGCCAGTGGATATTAGCAAACGAAAACACTATTCCTAGAATATTATGGTCAGATAAGTCAATATTTACTAGGAATGGCGCTTTTAATTTCCATAACATGCATCACTGGTCAGATGAAAATCCAAAAGTTGTTCGTCGTACAAATTTCCAACATAGATTTTCATTGAACCTATGGGCAGGATTAATTGGGGATCAAGTAATTGGGCCTATTGTACTTCCCAATCGTCTTAATTCTGAGGTGTTTCTGAACTTTCTTCACAATGAGCTCAATTTTCCAGACAGGTGGTCAGGCCGAGGAGGTCCTATAGCGTGGCCGCCACGTTTACCTGACCTAAATCCATTGGATTTCTATTTTTGGGGGTCATTAAAAGACTTAGTTTACTCGACTGAAGTAAATACTCAAGAAGATTTACTTCAAAGAATCCATCAGGCTGCAAATGAAATAAGAAGGAAAAGGTCTTCCACTTTTCGGGCTACGCAATCATTAGTTCGTCGAGCGAGACTCTGTATCCAACAAAATAGGAATTTATTTGAACACTTATTGTAAAGCTAGTTTCAAGTATATTCAACTGTATGTCTTCTTTTTCAAACAAATTTCAATTTCGTTCGTAGAAAAAATTTATTTCTTTTATTTTTGCCTAAATGTTAGCTATGTTGCAATAGAAATATGTATTTATGTAATATTTAACAATTATTAAATTAGTTTTTTCGTTGCCATGGCTAATTATTCAACAATTCATTTAAATTCGCAGTACATTTCCTATCATGTGACACATTTTTTAGTTTGATTTTATTCAAAAATGGCACAGTTTATCGATATTCAATAAGAGTACCTTTTTTATGTAGAAAACCCTAAATTTTCAAATTCTAAAATTGAATTTCAAAAATAGAATCACACAAAGATTTTGGGGCTAAAATAACCTGAGTCCGTCCCTTACGCTTCCGAACAAAACAGTCTAAAATTATTAATATTTTTAAATCCAGCATAAAAAACTAGGCTAGAATACCAAATTTTATGTCTTTATCTCAACACGTTTCGGAAATATTAAGGAAAAACCATCCTCAGGGGAGCCCCTTTAAAAGACCGTAGCGCCCTTAGTGGACGTTTGTCGACCTATGTTTATATAAACTTTTCTTCCTATTTTAAGCTCTACAAACCGCTGGTGGAATATTGCACCCTGTATAATACAACTGTAACAAATCCCGAAGCATCTAGATTATTGTCCCATTTCCTTGGAGCAAAAACCTTTAACTTCCACAATATTTTCATTCGATTGATTGTGGCTACAAAAGTGTCATTTGCATAAAATTGGCCGACTAGAAACATACATAAACACGCACTCTCGAGCATGCCAATCAAATCTGTCCATGCATCTAAAAATATTTTCAAGTGTACTTGAGCCGTGTTTACTGTTGAATTTGTAATTTCCAATTCCTAAACAAAATTCTTATTGAAGCTTTGTACCAAAGTAATAGTAACACCGCGTGCTGTATGTGGACTTTAATTTTTTGTTTTTACCGTCACAGCGATTTTGTCGAATGGGATCGCAGTAATTCCCTTAAAAGCAATTGAAACTCACTCTTTTATCCTTAAAAAAAATAACGGACTGAGTCGATTTAAAAAAATTCATTGAGCCAATCGTTACAATTCTTTAAAAACTTTCAAAATAGGCTCCTTCTGCGTCGATGCAGCGCTGCCAGTGCGATTTCCAAGCATTGAAGGCGTCACGGAAGGCGTTCTCCGGAATAGCCTTGAGAGCCGCGGTGCATGCTGCTTGGATCCCCTCTGTCGTCTCAAAATGCTTGCCTTTGGGGATGCCGACCTTGGTCAGGTAGCTGTTCACAAGAAAGGCGGTGTGAGCCTGGGCGTTGTCGTGGCTCAACTTCCAGTCGGCTGCGATGTCTTGTCGGACCCGACTGACCCTTCGTTTGAGTCTCCTGAGCACTTCCACGTAAAACTTGGCGTTGACGGTTTGTCCATGAGGAAGAAATTCATGGTGGACGATGCCTTTGATGTCAAAAAAGACAATGAGCATCGTTTTCACTTTTTATTTGCTCATTCTTCCCTTTTTTGGGCGAGGAGCTGCCGTCGTGTGCCACTCGGAAGATTGCCTCTTTGTCTCGGGATCATACTCAAAGATCCACGACTCGTCACCTGTGATTACGTAATTCAAAAATTGGGGGTACTTTCACAGATGTTCAAACTTTCTTGGCACACTTCCACTCGCCGCAATTTCTGGTCGTCAGTGAGCACTTTTGGGACCATCTTCGCGCACACCTTGCGCATGTTCAAATTCTGTGTCACAATGTCATGAACCACAGATTTTGGTAAATTTAACATCTGGGCAATTAAACGAATACCTAGTCGACGGTCTGAGTTCAAAACTTTGCGCACACGAGTCACATTATCGGTGTTTGCCGAAGGTCTTCATCAGCGACCTCTTCCCGGCGCTCCAAAAAGGCCTGGTGCCACCGAAACCCACCATTTCTTGCTAAAGCAACACCTGGGTAAGCCTGCTTGATCATATCAAACGTCTCTGTCGCAGATTTACCGACTTTTACACAGAATTTAATTGCGTACCTCTGCTCTAACGAACGCTGCATTTTCGGCTTGCACCACTCACAGAAACACGTCGCGCGAAAATGCCTGTCCTGACTCTCCAAGTGCTCGAAGACAACTGACCAGCCGCTCATTCGTTAGCTAGGAACGCCGTCTATCGTCATGGCGGAAGAAAATGAGTCCTATTACATTCCGGACAATCCCTGTAGATTGGCTCGACTGAAAACGGATGAGTCAAATCGTTTCAAAAGGTGAAATAAAAATCGTGATTAGGTAGTACGATGCAGAAATTGTTTTTTTGCCCAGTGACATGCAATAAAACGGTTTTTTTTCTCGAAAACGAAGCGAGACACGAAAATAATACAAGTTGTATTTTTCGATGCTTAATCAGACAACAAATAATAATATTCGCTAAGGTGCCCCCCGGGACGCCACTGAACCTGATAATTTTAATCGATTTAGGGCTAAACTGGCCCATAAGTCCTTTGAGCTGGAAAAAAAGGAATAAAACCAAACTAGTTACATTATGAAGAATTATTATATTTTGTTATCATCTTGATTGAATGGGAATTATGTTTTAAAAATCACATCGTCTAAATGCAATCCATTACGATCACGGCACTCATATAAACGACGTCTAAAATTGTCGATGACTGCGCGGCAAGTCAACACTGTAATGCTTGCCATTTCTCTTCGGATATTTTCTTTCAGGACATCAACTGATCGCGGAGTGGTGTCGTACACTTTACTCTTGAGGTAGCCCCATAAAAAGAAGTCCATTGGGGTCAAATCTGGACTACGTGGTGGCCAGGAAATGTCTCCTCTTCGAGAAATTACTTTGCTGGGAAAAAGTTGACAGACGACGGGCATAGAAGTGTTGGAGGTGTGGGCAGTTGCTCCGTCCTGTTGAAACCAGGTCTGCGTATTATGGCCTGGGAAATTCTGCAACGCTGGTGTCAAAAACTCTTCTATCATTGCTACAGACCGCTCCGAAGTAACAGTTAATGCGCGATCTCTGTCGTCCTCAAAAAAATAAGGGCCTACGATGCCATGCGCTGACATAGCAGCCCAAACTGTAACTTTAGGGCTGTGTAAGGGCTTCTGATGCTTACGCCTTCGATTTTCGGGGCTCCAATAACGGCAATTTTGTTTATTTACATGCCCGTTTAAATGGAAGTGAGCCTCGTCCGAGAACAACACATTATTGAGCGAAGAAAATCGATTCAACATGCCATTCGCAAAGTTTAGTCTCTGAATAGCGTCATTATCTTTTAATTCCTGCACTAACTGAATTTTGTAAGCGTGCAGACGTAAATCTTTCCTTAAAATCCGCTGTAAAGATGTTCTGGGTACGTTTAGTGCACTGGAACGCTTACGAGTAGACTGGGTAGGATTTTGACGAACAGACTGTGCCACAATGTTGATGTTTTCTTCAATACGAGTTGTCCTTGGTCGACCCCACCGCTGTTTATCTAACGTCGAACCAGTCTCTTCGAACTTAGCAACCCATTTCTTAATCGTTTGAGCTGTTGGACACTTTGTAAAATTGTGTAAATTGTGGTATTCTCGATATTTACGCCACGCAATGGTTGCCGAATCATTATTTTGATAAAACGCGCGCACACAAAAAGCACGATCCGCTCCAGTGAAACACTCCATGGCGACTGAATTCCCAGACACTGAAGATACTGCCCCCACCTCGCCCGCGCCGCTCACGCTCACCCGTTAAATTCTATTCAAATTTGAAATTTCAAAGGACTTATGGACCACCCTGTACAACAAATGATATTGAGAAATTTCAACAGAATTAAGTAAATATTTTTTGAGATATTTTTTTTCACCCTGTGCCTTGAATGTTGATGTTTATCGACATTTTTTTCATACTTTTTAACAATATCTCCGTCTATATTTACACTCTGTATAAGCACGGCTTGTAATTAAACTACGCATCTTGGTAGAATATGTTAATCAATGCCACGGCATTTCTACCTATTCGCTTTAGATTTATTACCTTCCTTTCAACAGCAGCAATTATTTTGGTGGATTTAATCTCCAAATCTATCTGTAACCGCGTTGTAATTGATTACGTACAATCTGCCAACTTTGATTTCTCACTCAAATTAGTTTTTCCTGTTTGAACGAAAACCTGTACAAATGTTTCGTTTTTCTTCTGATGTATTTAGGGTGGATTTCGCCAAGGTTGTCAAATTAACAGTCCGTTATTCTCCACCTATAGGGTAACAGTTCGTCAAATACAGCGAATGAGCTTCAGCATCCCAACAACACATTTCAGCAACCAATGGCTATGAAATGTTGAAAACAAAATACTGTCAAAGTATGAGATGACAGCTTGTCCTTGAAACATCACCAGCTTATTGAATATTAAGAAATTACATATAATTCAGTCAAAATTTAAAGAAATGATTGATTTTTGAATAAAATTCATGTTTTAATTACTATTGTTGTTTTTTTATTCATGTTTATATTATTTTCTGCAATTGATATGCGATTTTACTGATTTAACATCACCTACCGTGTGTTTTTTCTCTAAACCTCTTGCAGATAACAGACTCTACCAAAAGTTTCATAGATATTGCTCGTTTCCAAACATTCCTTCATTTACTTGCCGTTCATCAGAACCATTATGGCACCTTAGATTGATATTCTCACAAAACCATTCAGGTTTTCTGATATCCATACATCCATAAAGTTGAATATTTGTCGTTGTTCAAGAACTGAACAAACATCCACACTATATTTACAGCGATTAAGAAATACTCAAATATATGTCGTAAAGCTACCGGCAAACTTAAAACCTGCAAAAGAATAGAATTAGCAATAACTTTCTTGTTTTACTGAATATACATTCTAGGTTATATTTATATTAATAATAATAATAATAATAATAATAATAATAATAACCGTCTTTATTATTGACATAAGACATTGACAAAATGGTAAGTGAACATAAGTACATCCAGTGTCAATAAAAGGCGAAGTTCAGTTTGATCAGTACACAGTACCAACAACCTGCTCTTCCACTTAGCCCAGTATCCTCTACGACATATGACATCCGATAAACCGATAATACATACATGTCACTATAAAAGAGGGACATACCTACACGCTAACAAAAAAAAAACAATCATTCATTCATTCATGCGGTGCTACTGTTTTTTCAGCAGTTCCTTTTTAAACATGGCTTTGAAGTTATCTATTCTAGAAAATTTTAGTTCCTTCCGGACTGAGTTGTAGACTTTATATATTTGGTATGTGAAGCTCCGTTTGAAGATTGACGTTCTAAACTTGGGTGGCGAAATAAGACCCTTACTTCTTACGTTAATGTTATGAACGTCAGTCCGGTAGGTTATTTTT
Organism: Acanthoscelides obtectus; assembly: GCA_963669975.1. Classification (NCBI taxonomy): domain Eukaryota; kingdom Metazoa; phylum Arthropoda; class Insecta; order Coleoptera; family Chrysomelidae; genus Acanthoscelides; species Acanthoscelides obtectus. The sequence continues at coordinate 5,457,516 of CAVLJG010000008.1, read as the reverse complement.
TGATAAAGATATTGTGGTGTTCTGACTAAAATTAATTTATGATAAAAAACAGCAGAGTGGAGGAGCCTACGATTTTCCATATTTAACCAACCTGCATCTTTCAATTTGTGAGATATTCTATGTCTCCTCTGTATACCAAATGCAAGGCCCAAGCATGAGTTTTGAACCAGTTGAACTTTACGTCGATACAGGTTAGTTAAGTGTGGGCCGTAAAGCACATCAGCGTAGTTGAATAAAGATAATACTAAAGTATCACATAGCATGATCTTAAGTTTTAACGAGAGAAATTTCCGGCTACCGTAAATAAATTTCAACGACAAATATGCTCTCTGCATAATTTTGTTGATGTGATACTCAAATCGAAGATTACTATCAATCACAACACCTAAATTTTTTACATTGTCCATTATTTTGAGAGTTACACCATTTATCTCAATTTTAATAAGATTCTCTATAACATTTTTATTTTGTCTAGGTCCAAAAACAATTACGTGAGACTTTGATGGATTTATTAAAAGACAGTGGCGTGTGGCACATTCTACAAAGGAGTTTAGCTCATTATTAATGATCAACGAGAAACGATGCATCAATTGTGGGGGGAAGCTGCAATAGATTTGGGTGTCATCAGCGTAAAAATGCACATTACATAGACTAAGGCAGTGCATGAAATTAGATGTATAAATTAGAAATAGGAGTGGTCCAAGTATGGACCCTTGGGGTACGCCGGATTTCAAATTTAAAGATAAAGACTGAACTCCATTTAAAACAACTGTTTGTTTCCGCTTAGTGAAGAAGTAGCACTGAAATAAATCTATGGCGTTTTGAGAAAGACCAATATGATGTAAAATAGCAAGCATTAATTGATGGTTTAAAGTGTCAACAAGAACAGTACACTCGCCACGATCTGTAGCTCTAATTATGTCGTCTGTTACATGAAGTAAAGACGCCGTACAGCTATGATTTTTCCTAAATCCAGACTGTACAATTGGCAGTAATGAAAATTGTGACAAATGATAAGAAAGTTGCTCCTCCATTGCACGCTCAAGTAATTTAGAGAAAAATGGTAAAACACTAATCCCTCTGAGATCTTTAAGATCTGAAGGATTAGGTTTTTTTGGCAGAACACAGACATTTGCTTGCTTCCACAGATCAGGGAACTGATTATGCGTAAAACAAAAATTAATTATATGAGTTAAATAAGGAATAATATGAGGGCAACATAGTTTAATAAAATTTAAATTAAAACCATCGCAACCACGAGCATTAGTTTTAATACGGCAAATTGCTTCATAAACAAATAAATCATTAACTTCTTTGAATTCAAAATTTGAAGAATTCCTCCTAGTATTTCTGTAGAAATTTATTAAGTTAGGAGAAGGCTGTTAACAAAAAAATTATTAAGTTCATTGACATCATTAAAGGAATTTGGAATGGTGTTATCCTTTTGAGAGACTATTCCATTGTTCCTTAACCTTTTCCACATTTCTGTTGAACTGCAACTTTCTAATATGTATGTATAATAAGATTTTTTTTCTCTGATGATAGCAGCATTAACTAAATTACGCAAGTCGTGATAATATCGCAAATGAGCTTTCAGTCCTGTTCTTCTAAATCTAAGCAGCGCCCTGTCCCTGAGATTCTGCATTCGTTTCACCACATCTGTAAGCCATGGGGCTTTAGGTTTAGTAACTCTCATTGATACCAAAGGAAAATGCCTATCAAAAAGGTTTGTAAGCAGGTTTGTAAGAAACGCAACTTTAGAGTCGGCGCTATCTTGGTCAAATAGCATGAAAAACGGGGTTGCAAATAGATCCCTGCAAAAACTGTCTTCATTAAAGTTTTTATATGAGCGAATAGTAATGATTTTAGGTTTATTTCTTACTTCACTAACATTTACCTTACCAAAAATTATAAAATGATCCGACATACCACCACTATCCATGACACCTGTATCAAATACAACCTCATCGCCAGAAATGATAAGATCCAATAAACTTGCACATGCACCAGAGATTCTAGTTGGACAGTCTATCATTTGCTTAATCGAGAAAGAGTCTAGAACAGAATAAAATCTTACCACATGTGCTTGATCGACGTTTATCAGGTTAATATTAAAATCTCCAGTGCATATGACTTCATCAACTGTTGGATAAATCGTACTCAAAACACATTCAAATTCATCTAGAAAACTATTAACATACATATTCGGAGGCCTGTATATTAAACCAAAACCGTACGATTTTTCGTTGATTACAATTTTTAACCAAAGCTGTTCACTAAATAAATCACTTGTATCTATTAAGTCGAAAGTGTAACATTCCTTAACATAAGCTAACAGACCACCTCCTTTTGTACCCCGATCTTTCCTTAAAATACTAAAACCACTGCAATTAATAGATGCGTCATCAATACTATTTCTCAACCATGTTTCACAAACAAAAAATATATCAAATTTTGCATTGCCAAGAATAATTTTCAATTCATTCAGAGATGGTACGATAGATCTAATATTTAAACATCCGTCAACCCTTGGTCAAAGTGGACTAAGCTCCGCCAACTGTTTAAATATACTCTACTATGTTTTATAAGACTATACGTGGAATTTTTCCCAAAATGCAAATGAAAATTTACAATTATCTCCATGACGCCGCAAAATAGCTCCATCGGTACCTCGGGTTATACATCTTGACAGTAGGGATGTTCGATACGATCCTATATTTGGAAGTATCGATACTTTTGCTTCTCATACCCGATATTTTGGATCGATATTTTTATATACGACACTTGGGTGTATCGATACATTTCACGAGTATCGTCATCTTTCGATCCGGACTGTGTCAGAAAGAGTGACTAACTTCAGATTACTTTTCTTCTTTGTTTTCTCCGCTGGATATCGATAATTCTATTTTAGAGTATCGATACTTCCTAAAACGATAAGAATCGATACATATCGGTACTTTTCGTGGATCTAAACATCCCTAATCTTGACAGCTTGTCGTTCTTGTCAACTGGGCAGCAAGGTGCGGTGTTGCCTTTACTATCTTACGGTTTACTAAAATCTTCTGACAAATAAAAGCTTCAAATGAAATATTGACGGATATGCATAGAATTTAGAATATAAGTTCATATTCAAAATAGCAGGTGCTAAATCTCGCCCCATGTAATGTACCATGTTTTTGGTCAATAAAGACGATTATTATTATTATTATTATTATATTGCAAATTTCAGATTGTCTATGCATGTACTTGAACCGGATTTTTCGGTATTTTTACAGACAAGAGAATATTTACCGATAACACGATTTTTCAAAATCATTTAAATATAATATATAACAATGTTTGGAGATATATTTTCATAAATAGGTATTTTTGATTCTGACTTATACTATCTAGACGATGAATAATAGGTGGATGCGGATACTTTTACAAATATCGATGTTTTAGAACCCAGAAATGCAGAATGTGCTGTTTGTTTACATTTGGTGTCGATTTCTAGATCATAAATTGGCAAAAATTATTTTTAATGTAACAAAAGATGATGAACCAGTTGGAATACGTTTTATATCCTTTTTTTTGCAAAATAACAAAAATCGGTACATTTCTACAGGTACGTATTATGTATGGGGTTGTCCAAAATGGACGCAGGAAAGTAAACGCATATTAAAACAAGAAAGATTGATATTCAAATTAAGTTGGGTACTTTATTTTGAAGGTTCATTTATACCATTTATGTATGAAAAATAATATCGCTCAAATGTTCATCACGACTGGATTTACAGACGTCCACGCGAAGGTCGAAATTTTCAATGACATTTTGCAACATGGTCGGTTCTATGGCACTTATCTCGGCAATGATGTTGTTTTTGAGTTCTTGGAGGGTGGCTGGTTTGTTGATGTAGACTTTGCTTTTCAAATATCCCCATAAAAAGAAGTCCAAGGGAGTCAAATCGCACGATCTTGGTGGCCATGGCACATTTCCTCTGCGCGAAATCACGCGATCACCGAAGAAGGACTGCAATCGATGGATATTGACGTTGGTTGTGTGGCATGTTGCACCGTCTTGTTGGAAATAATCATCGTCCATATCCATTCCTTCAAGTTGCGGCAAAAAATAGTCCTCTATCATCACGTGATATCGCTCAGAATTGACGGTAACGCCGTCCCCGGCCGCATTTTCGAAAAAGTAAGGTCCGATGATGACTTTTGACCACAATGCACACCACACAGTCACTTTTTGAGGATGCATCGGCTGCTCTTGATACTCACGGGGATTTTCGTTCGCCCAGATGCGGCAGTTTTGCTTGTTTACCGTCCCATTCAAAGTGAAATGCGCTTCGTCGCTGAACATGATTTTTGATGAAAAATTGGCATCAATTTGGCGGTGTTCAAGAAGCCAATCTGAGAACGTTCGGCGCGAAAAATGGTCGGCCCGACGCAGCTCTTGCGTCAATTGGATCTTGTAGGCGTGTACATTCAAATCCTTGTGGAGAATGCGGAGCAAACTGGTTCTCGAAATGCCCAATTCTTGGGATCGACGCGTTGTTGATTGTTTCGGATCGTCTCTCACACTCTCCTTCACAACAGCAATATTTTCCGGTGTGCGAACGCTCCTTGGCCGGCCAGAGTCGAGCAGATTTGCCACAGAACCTGTTGCCTCGAATTTACGCACCAGACGACCGATGGTTGTTTCGTTTGGGCGGTTGTTGCGACCGAAATGTTCACGAAGCGCGCGAAACGTGTTTTTATTTTTGCACCATTTTTGTAGTGCTCTTGAATAACTTTAACGCGGTCTTCAATCGAATACGACTCCATAGCGATCAATGGTAAACATTCAACTAACAAAATGACATGTCGGTGACAGAAAACAAAGATGGCGTCTATGTCAAATTGGCGTTTACTTTCCTGCGTCCCTATTGGACAACCCTTTACAACACCCTGTACGTGATATACAGACAAAACTAGATTGCCATGCATGAACAGTCGTCAAAAACTAGCTAGAAAATCGAACTATTATTTTTCTAATTTTCATTGGTCCATTTAAATAACTGACCGTCTTTTGTGAAATGATAAAAATTTGAATCTATAATGTACCTTTATTTATAAGGCAACCGTTTTTTCACGACTTTAATCAACATTTCAATAGAAACCACTGATATTCAGAGACCTTTGACAGCTTCCGTCAGATTGCATTTCGATAAGGTATTTTTCCATTGGTCCAAAGGACCGTTAAATATTAATGTTGGTGAGATTGACCCTTAGAATTCTAATCAATTACATCAAAAGAATGTGGGAACAGTTTAGAGCCGCTTTGCATTTTTGCCATCAAATTTGCAGGGATGCTGGCGACTCACTTTATTCGATCTATCTGACTTTTACTCACAGGCTTCCGGTTGCTGTCAAACCCAAGAAGGAGGTCTGTTCGAACATCCAGTTTAATGTTTTCATTTGGATTAGATTTGGTAATATGCCGTTTCATATTTCTTGAGCGTTTAACGATAATGAAACTGCAAGTTATCAAATAAAAGTCTTATATTCTAACATCAAGAGGGAAAAAGTGTGATTAATGCCGATTGCCCTTCCTCGAATGGAAAATACTGATATTCCCGATATATCAGCACTATTTTGAGTGACCGTTCTATCACACAACTAAACAGATGCATATATTTCGACAGTAATAAATCATCTAATACATTTATTTTTCAGCCAAATATTTGAAATTTTAAAATATCTTCTAAATCGTTATACGTATGTATGATATTTGAGTCATTTCAAAAATACACACGCGTAGGTTTTAATTTGACCATTTTGATTAATTTAGATATATGAATACTATACTAAGTGACATATAAATCCGAACACCCAGTTTAAATGGTTTTATTTTAATAAAATTTTGTATAAGTACTTAATGAAGCATAATAAGTAAATGATAAAAATTTCAAAATGATTGCACTGCTTTAAAGCCCTTTGACCTTTAATAATGTGTGGATGCACCCTGATGTGCTACGCATTCTCCAACGCGCCTAGGCATGCTTCTGATCAGGTGGTCAATGTCCTCCTGTGGTATCTCATTCCAGGCAACCACCAACTCCTCTCGAAGTGCTTCTAGAGCCTGAGGAGGACGTTGCAAATTGAGCAATCTCCTACCCATCATATCCCACACGTGCTCAATTGGGGATAAGTCGGGAGATCTTGGTGGCCATGGTAACAATGTGACATCATTATGTTGAAAGAAGTCTATTGTGACTCTTGCAACATGTGGTCGGGCATTATCTTGTTGGAAAGTTGGATCTGCCAGGGTGTCAAGATAGGGTAAAAGATGGGGTTCTAGAACTTCGTGGATATAACGCTGCGCGCTCCTGTTACCTCTGATGAAGATTAAAGGTGACCTGGAACCATAAGCTATAGCACCCCAAAACCATAACTCCAACAGTGTGATGAACATGTCTTTCAACAAAAAACTGTGGATTCCTCCTTTCACCACGTCGCCTTCTAACCCTGGCACGACCATCGTGCATGCCTAAACAAAATCGAGACTCGTCACTAAAGACAATACTGTTCCATTCCTGATCCCAGAGTGACCGTTGTCTGCACCACTCAAGGCGATTACGTCGGTGTTCTCGAGTTAAAGGGAGGACCCAGTGTGACCGGTATGAAAACAAGCCAAAACTTCTCATTCGTCGGTAAACACTTCGCTTGCCAATAGGTCTTCCGTGTTCTGCAAACGATTCATTTGCAATGGACCTGGTAGTGGAGAAACGGTCCCTTAAGGCCAATAATCTTAGGCGGCGATCTTCACGGTCTGTTGTTCTACGGCGGCGTCCAGTGCCCCTTGCTCTTTGCGTACGGCCTTCTCGAAGCCATGCCTGACAACACCTAACCACAGTGTCTACACTTCTTTGCACTCTAACTGTAATTGCCCGAAAAGAAAGTCCAGCTTCCCGAAGTCCCACTATACGGCCCCTATCAAACTCACTAAGTTGACGAAATCGTACAGGTCCCCGTACTCTAGGCATCGTAACCGACAGTAAAGGATGTCAAGAACCAAAATCCACCAACATTGATTCTTTACTGCGGCTGAAATATTCATTTTTAGAGCGTTAGTGAATTAAAAAAAAGCAGTATAAAAACCGGAATGTCCAACTGATAAGGCTGAAAATTTTTTCACTTGTTATTTACAGTAAGATAAATACATTCACCAACTTTTATTAAAATAAATCCATTTAAACTGGGTGTTCGGATTTATATGTCACTTAGTATATTTATAAAGGGTGGATCATCCGTTGGTTTCTTTTTAAATTGGTATTAAAACTACGCTCTTCAATGATATGTAACACTCGATACTTTATTCAAAAAAATACACCTTCCGATTATTTATGAAAAACAATTTTAGTTAAATGGCTACCGGGGCTGGCCTGGCAGTAGGATCCAGGGGGGTCATGATCCGCCCCCAGGCGAATTTAATTCCTGGATGATGTTGAGCATGGAAGTGTTACCAACTGTCAAAATAATACCAACTTAAAAAAAAACAACTGATGGCCTAGCCGTTATAATTAATTCCAATCTTCCACCGTTAAATCCTATGTCATTTTCAATGTTTTTAATAGTATTTGAGAAAAAGGTGTTAATGTAATCTATGTGCAAATTGAGAAGTAAAACGATCTTTAATAAATAGATAGATAGATAGATAGATTAGTTGAGCAGTAAAAACAAAAATGCTTAAATAAATACGTCTATGATACATGGTATAAATACAGGTAAGTGGTAAAATACGAGATTAACATAACTGATGTTGAAGAGAGACATGATACAAATTATAAAATACAAGTACAAGACGACAATCCCCATGTACTGTACCATTAAACAATTCTATCTAATATAATGGATAACGAAGGTTATTTACTGTGTTCGCCTCCGTCGGAATAATCGATTTCCTGCTAATGTTTCTCGCTAATTTTCGCTCATTAACGAACTCGAATCCCCTTAAACAGACGCGCAACGTTGGGCTTATCGTAGACAACAAAACAGTGGTGGAGCCGGTAACAGCTTTTAAGGTCTTAAGGCCTTAGTAGAACTAGAAAAAGCTTTTTCTGGCAGACTATATCACATTCGACAGTATGCTTAGTTTGTTAAATGGAGGGTGGACTACATGATATCGCCAGAACCGTCAGCCTCTAGAGGTCACCATGGTGACATCGTCGATGTTGTTCCCTCCACCCCGACATTTCGAGGAAGGCGTCAAAAGAATATTCCATATTTGCGAGAAAAACGATAATAACAGTCGCGGTACGCTGTTGTTTAGGTAGCAGCGGTGGCCGCAGTAGTAGACTCTTCGGTCTCCTGATCAGTCGCCGTGCGCTGTGCGGGTGCGAATCCCGTCCCAAAAGAAATTTTTCTCTTGGCTATGGATGTTGGGATTGTCCGTAGGTGGTAGACGGTCTCTGACTGTCGCACGCGGAGGTACCACCCGGCGGATCTCGTAGGCGGAGCCAGAATGTGTGCATGATGTATGCACACGTGTTCCCTCGCCAGAGTCCGTGTGGCGTTCCCCCTTTCCCGTGTACCCCCTATAGCCACACGGTACCTAATGTGTGTTTAGGCTTTAGGCCTATGCACCGGTCTCTGTATAAAAAAAAACGTGAAGAGACGTATACCTCTGTGTACCCTTCGTGTACACCACTGCTTCAGTTTTACTGTTCCCTGTTCACACCTCGCTCCAGACTTAATGAGTCGGATACCTGCTCATTTTCTCTCCGAGCGAACTTGTTACTCCCCTGTCTGCACTCGGTATTTTGCATAAACGAGCTCATTGGACTCGCCGTTCTTCCCCCATATTGTATAAAAGGGCTTGTAAGCATTGACATAACGCAATTACGAAACTTATAAGTGAATTCAGCCGCAAAGTGCGAAAATTCGTTTATAGAAGTATAGTCGGGGGTGACAGGTAAAAATTTGGAATGGTGGTTGTTGCTAACAGGAATATGAATCTTTACTCCACGTGAAGTAATTGTTCTTAAAGTATTTGCCGTTCAAATGTAAATAATATTTATTTAGTCCTTGTAAATATGAAAAAAGGGTCCATAGGAACCATTGCACGTACATCGGACATTAATGTTGCAATTGTGCATATAATTAAAACACAGATACCGATACAACTAATCAACGAATTATTTGATGTTTACTTTACTATTACTTTGTGTATGCCTGGCATTTTGGTCCTAAATAAAGGTGTGTTATAGATTTATTAGGTTCAGGTACAATCGTTCCTTGTAGTTCATGTCTCATATGTTAAATGTGGTTGATTTTTTTAAGGTTAATAGTATTTGCAACGTTGTATAAGCGCCTAAGCTGGTTCAAAAATCATCTAGGTAGTGTCAAAATAATATCGACTATAGAGGAGAAGCGTCACTTCGTCGTTAAAACACTTTTTGGCGAGGTGTGAACTTATATTGTGGTATCCAAAATCTTACATGCATTTGGAAGACCCCCTTTGAAATGCGGTCCTGTGTATGATATTTCATTTGTGGTCACGACTTGTGAATCACCCTGTATAAATTTTTTGATGGACAAAACCTTGGCTTATGGAAAACAACATTTTTTTTGTGCTACATTTAGATCAGAAATATGTCTTGCAGGTGGCACCACAGGCTGAGATGCCGTATATTATATGAGTTTCAAGTTTCAACCAAAGCTTGAAGATAACTTTCTGTATAAAGAACATTTCTTATTATTTTGAACTGTACCGATTACCCACAGACTCCATTCATCCAAGTACTTACAAAACAAATATTCCGCCTCGTATCCAACTGTACCATCAAAGACAAAGGACGAACAACAAAACCGAAACATACGAACATCCACGCTGTCACTTCCAATTCACAATTCACAACTTCACGTGTCACGCAACGACTTAACAACCACTTGGCACTCGACACAAATCACATTGATCGCCTTCCGAGACTTCGCTACTCCTTTTGTCGAACTTCTTCCTCTTTTTGTGATCGGCGCGATACGAAATGCGTCTAGCTGTTCATGCTGCTGGATGTTTATATCTTTGAAATCTCAATTCTAAATATATAGAACACTCTCATTTATTTCTGGCACGACTCGGCTGTCTGAGACCGGTGAGAGCGAATCCGCGATTGTGAGGTTCTTTTTCCGCGATCTGCTGGTTGTTCTACGGATCTCGGAAGCATTTGAGGTTGTAGGTGGAGACATTAATAATAGTATACTGACGTTAATTACACCTAGAAAACATAATTTTTTCAGCTTGATTTTTCGCAATGATAGCATTCTTAAGAAATTTGATTGACAATAAGAAAAAAATGAATAATGTATTGAGCGACCCGTGTTCCTCTACCTTCTGCTATCCACACACAACACACACGCATTACCGTCATCGCAGTAGAATTAACGCGGCGGCTGATTTCGCGCTAGGACATAGGACATAGGATAATTTGGACGTTTCCGAATTCCCAACATTTTGTTATGCTTAACACCAGTAAATTAAAGGGCAATACCTAAAAATATATGTACTCTCAGCTCGCAGAAACTGCTTTCTTCACAAAAACTAAGCGATAACATTTTAACAAAGGTAAACAAAAGCAAATAATGGGTGATTTTTTTGCTAGTATCTTTTTGGCAACACTGTTTTTGACAGATGACGCGTGAATCGTGTCTTGTGTCATTGTCAAACTTGTTCAGTTTGGTCTATAATTTAACCATGAATCGACTTACGAACGAACAACGCTTGCAAATTATTGAATTTTACTATCAAAATTCATGCTCGGTTAAGAGAGTGCATCGAGCACTGCTTCCAATTTATGGGCAATTTGGTCGGCCTACTGAGGGAGCTATTCGGAAGCTGGTGACTAAATTTCGAACCCAGTTTACATTATTGGACATTAAACCACCAACATGCAGACGTAGAGTGAGGACTGAAGAAAATATTGCGGCTGTATCCGCCAGTGTTAGTGATGACCGTAAAATGTCGATTCGCCGCCGTTCGCAGCAATTGGGCCTCTGGTACTCCACTACGTGGAACATTTTGCGACAGGATTTGGGTGTAAAACCTTATAAGATATAGCTGGTGTAAGAATTGAAGCCACAACGTTTCCAATTTGGTGAATGGGCGCTGGCAAAGTTGGAGGAAGATCCACATTTTTATCGAAAAATTGTGTTCAGCGACGAAGCTCATTTCTGGTTGAATGGGTACGTTAACAAGCAAAATTGCAGCATATGGAGTGAAGACCAGCAGAAGCATTGCAAGAACTACCAATGCATCCCGAAAAAAATACTGTTTGATGTGGATTATGGGCCGGTGGCATCATCGGGCCCTACTTCTTCAAAGACGACAATGGCCGGAACGTAACTGTGAATGGCGAGCGCTACCGTGCGATGATAACAAACTTTTTTTTATCCAAAATGGAGGAGCTGGACTTGGCTGACATGTGGTTTCAACAAGACGGTCCACATGCCACACCGCACACGAAACAATGGCCCTATTGAGAGGCGAGTTCGGTGAACAGTTTATCTCGCGTTTGGTGCCCGTCCATTGGCCGCCTAGATCGTGTGATTTAACGCCGTTGGACTATTTCTTGTGGGGCCATGTTAAGGCTAATGTCTACAGGGATAAACCAGCAACGATTGACGCACTGGAAGCCAATATTGAAGCATTTATTCGTGAGATACCGGCCGATATGTTGGAGAGAGTGTGCCAAAATTGCACCTTGCGCATGGGCCATCTAAAGCTAGCCGCGGCCAACATTTACATGAAATAATCTTTAAACATTAAATTATATCGACCGTTCTATCGACTCAAATAAAGATTTAATCGTTTTTTCAAATTTTTTGTGTTTTTTTTTTGAAAATCAAATCCTGTACCTCTTAAAAAATCACCCGTTATAAAACGTTGATATTGTTGAATAGCATGCTTTAAATATAGTCATTATGCTGTCAAAAAAAGAAGTTAAAGAGAGTTCTGATTTATATACACACAATACCAGACAGATAGAAATTTGCTTTGTAATCTGATGGTTGATATTTTACTTTATATGGTATCGTGAGAACGTTTTTAGAGCAAAAATACAAAATAGTTTTACGGCAAATTTTAATATTGTTTCATAAACGTTTACGCAACAAGTTATTATACAGGGTGTTTCACAACTTATCCGACAAATCTTAACCACATATCTAATGTTACGGAAGAAGTTGATTTCAAAAAAAAAAATGTAATAGTCCTACCGAAATCGAGATATTAAAGTAATACAGTTTAACAGTTCACTTATAAAAGCTGTTCAAAATTATTTCTATTTACTGTATAATATTAACTGATACGAGTTTATTCATTAGCGAACATCACTAAAATCGTTTTATTGGCGGGTGGAACGGTTATAAAATTTATTTATTAATATATTTTTTCTCGTATTATCGCTCAGTGAGGCATATTGCACTCATATGGAACCTTAAAGAATTGTTATATAATTATCATAAAACAAGAAAATCTTAGCGAGGATACAGAATCATTTCGAGAAAAACCAATGTGTGTCAATACTTTTTCGACTCGCTGTATACCGTTTGTCAAGGTGGCTTTTCGGTTGTAGTATTTTCGGCGCGTTCTACTGGAACGTAAATTCGAATAAACTGCCGTCGGAAAATATGTGATGTTGTGAGTAAGTAGGGCAACAGCATATTAAGCTCGCTTTATACAGATCGGGAAAAAATAGCGCGTTCGGATTGCGCGGTGCTTTGCACCTGTTTATTTTTTATAGTGTTGCGGGGGAGCGGAATTTGCATTATTTCACGGTGTTAAAAGCTTAAAAGTCTCCACGGAGAATTAAAATGCGAGATACAAAACACGCTCGCGTATAAAAATGCAACATTACGGTTCGCATAAACCTTTATACGTTCCACCGAACAAACGTTGAACTCATGTTTCGTCCTTTTTATGATTTTGTACAGGACGTGCGAGCGTCACGTTAATGTTTTCTTTTTTTACTATCCACGCCTACTGGCCTACTGCTACGTACCTCGAAAAAATTATATCTTTTTTTGACAGTATGTAGGTTTTCTTATAAGATATCTACTTTGAATTAGCTTTTTTAACACGCTTTTATTAGCTTTGCCTGTATGTATGTAATGTATGTATGTATGTACGTACGTCTGTATGTATGTATGTACGTATGTACGTACGTCTGTATGTATGTATGTGTATGTATGTACGTATGGATGGATGTATGTATGTACGTACGTACGTACGTCTGTACGTACATGTGTATGTATGTACGTATGGATGGATGTATGTATGTATGTATGTACGTACGTCTGTATGTATGTATGTATGTATGTATGTGTGGATGTATGTATGGATGTATGTATGTATGTATGTAATGTATGTACGTACGTACGTCTGTATGTAGTTATATGTATGTATGTACGTTTGGATGGATGTATGTATGTATGTATGTACGTACGTACGTACGGCTGTATGTATGTATGTATGTATGGATGGATGTATGTATGTATGTACGTATGTATGTATGTACGTACGTACGTCTGTATGTATGTGTATGTATGTACGTATGGATGGATGTATGTATGTACGTACGTACGTACGTACGTCTGTATGTATGTATGTACGTACGTATGGATGGATGTATGTATGTATGTATGTACGTACGTACGTACGTCTGTATGTAGTTATGTGTATGTATGTACGAATGGATGGATGGATGGATGTATGTATGTATGTATGTATGTACGTACGTACGTACGTACGTACGTCTGTATGTATGTATGTATGTATGTACGTACGTTCGTCTGTATGTATGTATGTGTATGCATGTACGTATGGATGGATGTATGTATATATAGCTCATACAGTTTACAGCGCCATCTATTCTCATTAGCCCCTTCAAAGTAGATTTCCAATTATCTCGTTTGGCCGTTTCCAGGTAGAATACGTATAGCAAGTCTTGCTTTCATAACGCACACGCCAGAATTAGTAATATCAGACTTCAATAAGAGAGAACATTGAAATGATACCTCTAATACGAGGTATTGATGACAGATAAGAGATAAGAGGTAACAGACAACTGACAATTGCCACCTGATAACTGATGACAGATGACAGACGACAGATGACAGATCAAAGATGCTAAAGAATAGAAAATGATTAAAGATAGGGATTAAGTATATCTCTAGCATTGCATTAGCATACCAGCAACTGCGCTACGGGAGGTTTTAAATAAAGACATCAACGTACAATATTCAGCATAGCGTTAGAATGCTAAGAACTGCGTATTGTATTATTCCGATCTACGCCCTCAAAAATGCGATCGATTTTCTAGAAAAGTACCTCGCTGTCTATGGCCTTAGTTTGGGCTGCAGTTTTATACATCGCTTAGATTATATTAGATCCTAATTTTTAAATGAGTATTTCGAGTTTAAAATGAATTGTGCTCATATATTTTATTTTTTTACAGTTATTTCTACGCTTTCTCAGGACTACGGGGATGATATGGACTATGAAGATCTGTCCAATATAAATTCTACCTCGAACGGTTCGTAGTTAATTTTTGTAGCTGGCATGTATGGACGCTTTTTAGCTTATAGTATTATATTTTATTATTACTTAGTATCAAGCTAACAGGCCGTAATTATAAGTGCGCATTGCTGGACCAAATTCAAGTAGAAAAGTTCAAACATGTGTTATAAAAAATCTGTCAAAGTGTAAATGAAATTTGAGTTTTGACATAGCATAAATGTTGGAGTTTCATAAACCCTGCAAATTTTGTTTGTATCTTCAGATGATTGGCCTTTGTTTTCTTTGTCTAATATCTCCGATACGTTAGTTGCCAACATGGAGCGGCAGATGGTGATTAAACATAACGTGAATAAGTCAGCGTATACATGTAGGAAGGGCTGGTTTATTGATTATATCAGTTCAGGCCGACAAAATGATGCATCATGGCCATCCATCATAATTCCGTTGAAAATTTCAATAGGCTACTGCGGCCCGTATCCAAAGGCATACAGGAAGGCAAAGACCGAATGATGTATGCTAGAAAACGGGGAAACGTGCGATTCTGAGATCGTTAATATTGCTTTCCTAATCGCAGAGCGATTCAAAGTATACCTGGAAACTGTAACTTCTCGCGCTCCACTTTGGTGAGAATCAAAACATTTTTATGTGATCGAATCATTCAAGATTCCATAGTAAAACACAAGTAAAGTTTCGAAATTCAAAGTACTTCCGACGAAAGAAAACGAATTCCCCTAAATCGTTTTATATTTTTTCCTTACTTCATTTGTAATGGAATTTCAAAATAAATTACACATTAGCATTGCCACTTTTTCTCCTCTACAATACGATGTTTCGTCTCTTGTCCTCCAACATCAACTTTAGGACGCTATATTGGTTTTAGATGATTTAAAGAATTCAAAGAATTTAAATAATGTAAAGAATTTAAAGAACATGAAGAATTTAAGGAATTTAAAGGATTTAAAGAATTTAAATAACTTAAAGAATGTAAAGGATTTAAAGGATTTAAAGAATTTAAGGGATTTAAAGAATTTAAAGAATTTAAAGAAAAAAACGAATTCTCCCAAAATCGTTTTATATATTTTCCTTACTTCATTTGTAATGGAATTTCAAAATAAATTACACATTAGCATTGCCACTTTTCTCCTCAACAATGTGACGTATCGTCTCTTGTCCTCCAGCATCAACTTTAGGACACTATATTGGATTTTAGATGATTTAAAGAATTCAAATAATTTAAAGAATTCAAAGAACGTGAAGAATTTAAAGAATTTAAAGAATTTGAAGAATTTAATGAATTTGAAGAATTTAAAGAATTTAAAGAATTTAAAGAATTTAAAGAATTTAAAAGAATTTAAAAAAATTAAAGAATTTAAGGCTTTTAAAGAAAAAACGAATTGGCTATATTGGATTTTTGCACAGGTGAATAGTTTTGAATTGATTTCAAAAATGTGCAATATCTCGTACAATGGCATTGTTAAACTTTAGTTATTTCAAAAAACGGAATGTCGTAGGTAGGTCTTGAAATTATCATTTAGTAATTTGTTTCATATACCAGATTTATCGCAAAATTATTTTGATTTGTATGAAAAGCCCAAATAATTTACCGATGGTACTACATTATTTTGACGATATTGCAGTGCATTTCTCTGTAGATATTTAAATTCTCAAACACGATCTGCACTTCAAATGATAAGCAAATTGTTTGTATTATGTGCATTGTCAAAAACTATATTTTAGAAAACGTGAAAACGAATACTTAACCTCGCTACTTTCATGACATACTAAAATGTTTTCTAGATACTTGAGAAAAATTTTGAATGATGCATGTTACTTAAGACTAACATTACGTCATCATGTTCGTTTGGCTAGAACCTTAAATATGCTAAATGACATAGAAAATGCAAAAAAGCCTTGCCAAAAAAGTGCTGCTCAGAATGCCTTCAACATTTTATCAGCGTTCACTTGTTTTTATCAAAATTCAATACATAAGTTTGGGTGTTGCATTTTATACGTCACTTAGTATACTCGTAGACTTATATCAATATTGGGAAGTACTGAGTTAGTCTACGTGATTCCATTTTTCTATAATTTTTTTCCTTCCAGGGATTTAGGTGTTTAGTTGATTCCGTTTTTTTTTTTCATAAAATTGTTTTTTTCAGGGACGTTGATGTTTCTGAAACAATTAGAAAATACTACGAGGGAAGAAGGAAAATCGGTACGACTCGAATGCGAAGTAAAAAACTCGGAAACAAATAATTCAAATTCTAAAGTAACTTTTAACTGGAGGCACAACGATGCACCAGCTGGCTCGAATCTCAACGATAGGTTTAAAATAAGGAATAAGGTGAGGAATAAGACTTTCACGTTTCACATAAAGGATTTTCCAGAAATGGTGAATTTGAATCCCTAACTAAAAAATTGCAACTGAAATTTTGTAATAATAACTTCCGATTTTCCGTGCGCTTATATCCAAATCGTTGGAAATCCAGCGGCTCGTCATAAATCTTGTCTTTACTTGGAACTATTTCTGTTTATTTTTAGCTGCTTCCGATGGTTTTCCCATAATGTTTCACGTTTTCAGGGCAAAGACAACACATTCAGCTCCGCATTACGCATATCGAAACTAGAATATTTCGATAGAGGTTTTGTAGAGTGTATAGCCAGTAATGGCGTTGACAAAATCAGATCTGCAGCCTTTTTAGAAGTAAATAGAGAAGCGCACAAGCAGGGTAAGTAGGAGAATTTCCGAATATGTACATAAACCTTTCTCTTTATGTTCGTATAACGCATTCTTGCGTACAAAACAGTTGCATGATCTCTGGAGCAGGAAATACATCACACGACAATAATAAACGAGAACAACTTTGAATGCCGTTATTTTTTTTTAGGTGGCACTGACGTCAGTAGTTTGAAATTTGAACATTTAGATGCAGAAAGGTGAGAATATTTGAAAAACATACCGAGTATCCTTAATACAAACTATACTGTAATTAGATTGATAATTATTAAGTATATTTGAATAGTATAATGAGTGTTGCTAAATCTAGATCAATATTAAATTCTGTCTTAAGAGAATTTAGAAAGTTTAGAGAAATTGGAGAATTTAGAGAGGTTAGAGAATTTGGGGAATTTAGAGAATTTAGAGGCTTTGGCGGATTTAGAGAATTAGAAGAATCTAGAGAATTTAGCGAATTTGGAGAATTTAGAGAAAGGAATTTAGGGAAATTGGGAGAATTTAGGTGATTTAGCGAATTTAGATGCTTTAGAGAATTAAAAAGATTTAGAGGATGTAGGGAATTTAGAGAAATTAGAAAATTCAGAGATTTTGGACATTTTAGAGTGTTTAGGGAATTTGGAGAATTTAGATGTTTTAAAGAATTTAAAAACTTTAAAGAATTTGAAGAACCTAAGGATTTTGATAATCCAAGGAATTAAAAGAATTTGAAGAATTTAAAGAATCCAAGGAATTAAAAGAATCTAAGGAATATAAAGAATTTAAAGAATGTAAAGAATGTAAAGAATTTAAAGAATGTAAGAATTAAATAAGAATTTAAAGAATTTAAAGAATTTAAAGAATTTAAAGAATTTAAGAATTAAAGAATTTAAAGAATTTAAAGAATTTAAAGAATTTAAGAATTTAAAGAATTTAAAGAATTTAAAGAATTTAAAGAATTTAAAGAATTTAAAGAATTTAAAGAATTTAAAGAATTTAAAGAATTTAAAGAATTTAAAGAATTTAAAGAATTTAAAGAATTTAAAGAATTTAAAGAATTTAAAGAATTTAAAGAATTTAAAGAATTTAAAGAATTTAAAGAATTTAAAGAATTTAAAGAATTTAAAGAATTTAAAGAATTTAAAGAATACAAAGGATATAAAGAATTTAAGGAATCTAGTGAATTTAAAGAATCTAAAGAATATAAAGAATCAAAGAAATAGTTTAAATAACTCAAAGAATTAAAAGAGTTTAAAGAATTAAGAGAATTTAAGGACTGGAGAATATAGACTTTGGAGAGTTTAGAGAATTTATGCAATTTATAAAGTTAGATAATTTTGCTCAACTCTTACATGTTTTCTTTTGCTATGTGCTTTATTCCACTATTCACATTTTACTCAAAGAAAACGAGAAACCGCTTTTTCCGAGTAAGATTTTAGTGAATTTTCGACCATTCATTGAGTAAAGTTAGTATTTTTTACAGTTACAACGACATAACAACTTTCCTGCCTAACACCGTTGCCAGATCGAGCAACGGAGAATTCACGCCAACATTGGGCTCGAAATCGAAAACTTTCTCGACTCCCATACAGTTCGACCTCGATGCTGATGGGAAAATTGCGGAGAACACCGCACATGTTCCCATATACAACAGCTCGGAGCCTTTTTGTCAATTGTACAGGGGCATTAAGTGTAGGAATTACTTGGCGAATAGATACGTATTTGTCCAACCGCCGTATACTCAGAAAGAGATCGAGGATAAGCTCGATGCTTCTTTTTTGGTAATCTCCCAGTCCAAGTAAGTATTTACATTTTTTTGTATTTTTTTAGCTTCAAAGTAACATCGTTTATTAAGTTTCACAATATTTCATCAGGATGATAAATCGTCTATATAATCAATCGTGAAACGGCGCGTTATTTCGGAATATCTTTTAGCGTATGAAGAGCGCAAAATGCTACTTTGACGCTCGAGAAATATTTCGAGAGCGGCAACGTTCTTTGCGCTCCGGTATACATATTACTATTTTTTTTTCTAGTGACATATCGCCAAGCTGCAACAAATTCGCAACGCCAAGCATTTGCTTCTCGGCGTTTCCAATGTGCGCAGATCCTAAACATATAAACGAATATCAAACTAGAAACAGGCAGGAGCTCGTAAGCAGCGAGAGTAGACAGAAATTCAAGAATATCAGAACTAAATTAACAAATCATCTGAGGAGGATATGCCGAGATGAGTGCTTGTTGCTCGAAAATGAGCTTTGCAGCAAGGAATATAGTATCGCGAAGAGACATTTAGTTATAGGTAAGAATTTTTTTGTATGTACTATTTTGAAACCAAATGTATTCTAATACATTGAAAAATAATCACACATTTTTTACAAAAAAAAATTATTTTAAAAAGTGCCTTGGTAAACAAAAAATCAAAAAAAATCTAGGAAAGAATAATATATATTTTTTTCATATTTTTTAACAAGGAATCGCCCTCTAAAGTAGCTCTGTCTATGTTTCAAACACCCTGTATAATGAAATCACTAATCTGGGGTGGTGTGCTTTTTTAATTTTTTTTTTTTCAGGTCAAATAATGGAACTAGAAGTTTGCGAGCAGTTGCCTTTAGAAACTGACCCGAGCTCAAAAAACTGTCTATCTTTAGGTGTCGGTGATTTGACAGTTAACAAAGGTAAGAACACTCGTCATATATCACTTTGTACTTTCAACATGTCAACGTTTCTCTGTGCAATCTAGATGAAAAATGTTTTTGGGACAACGGAAAACTATATCGCGGAGATCAAGATACGACAGGTTCCGGCAACACATGCATAAGGTGGTCACATCAGTTTCGAATCAAACCTTCGGATTATCCAGAACTAGCTGGTCATAACTATTGTCGGTAAGAAAATTGTTAATTTTTTTATCGTCCACTAAAAATTAACTATATCTTGATAAAGTAAATTATTGCAACGTTCTTCTTATTTAGAATAATAATTTTATAGCAGTTCTTAAAAATTTTATTTTTATCGCAAAAGACTTATCTTGCTATGATAGAAAATCGTACTCTACTCTCCATCTCTTTGAACTCCATTTTTTTATAATTTCTGTCGACCGTAAATACGAGAGCTGAAGGTGCTATTTCCGGCGCTCTCGTGTAGCAGTTCAGCGGCCACAACCTGCGTTAGTGAAACAATTTCACACTCAGTGCGTGCTTTGCCGGGTTGTGGAAATTTTGATAGAAATCTGCCTCCATTGGTGAATTTTGTTGTCGGGAACTTTGAGAATTTAACGACTTTAACGAATTTAAAGAATTCAACGAATTTAAATAATTTGAAGAATTTAAAGAATTTTAAGAATTTTAAGAATTTAAAGAATTTAATGAATTTAAATTATTTAATGAATATAAAGAATTTATAGAATTCGAGGAATTTAAAGGATTTAATTCAAAGAATTCAAAGAATTTAAATAATTTGAAGAATTTAAAGAATCTAAAGAATTTTAAGCATTTAATGAATATAAAGAATTTATAGAATTCGAGGAATTTAAAGGATTTAATTCAAAAAATTTAAAGAATTCAAAGAATTTAAATAATTTGAAGAATTTAAAGAATCTAAAGAATTTAAAGAATTTTAAGAATTTAAAAAATTTAAAGAATTTAATGAATATAAATTATTTAATGAATATAAAGAATTTATAGAATTCGAGGAATTTAAAGGATTTAATTCAAAGAATTCAAAGAATTTAAATAATTTGAAGAATTTAAAGAATCTAAAGAATTTAAACAATTTTAAGAATTTTAAGAATTTAAAGGACTTAAAGAATTTAAAGAATTTAAAGAATTTAAAGAATTTAAAGAATTTAAAGAATTTAAAGAATTTAAAGAATTTAAGGAATTTAAGGAATTCAAGGAATTCAAAGAATTTAAATTATTTAAAGAATTTAAAGAATTCACAGAATTTTAAGAATTCAAGCATTATTTAGTTGTGAAGAGATAACTTTTGTAAGAAGCTTAATGTTTCCGTAGTTTTTCAAAATCTCGTATGGTTGATCCTAACTCTGATTCTCAGGAACCCTGGGGGAATGGAACCAGAGCCGTTTTGTTTCATTGAGCAGAATAAACGTGAGGTCTGTGGCATTAGCAAATGTGGTGAGTATATAAAAATAATAAAATAAAATTTTTGTCATATCGCATTTTCATTGGGGTGACGCAACTCTTTTGTTTTCAGTGTATGTATTCGGTACGTACGTTGTTGGAGTCATTACAGCGGTTACTGTGATGTCGGTGGTGATATTGACGTACTGCTATTTCAAACGGAGAAGTAAAACGAGAAATCTTCAAAATGTGAGTAGAAATTCGTAACATTGACACCAAAATGGCGCGTAATTCAAAATCTAATCATTGTATGTTTTACTTCACACGCCAATCGGCGAGGAAGTATTGTAATTGTAAAAAGATCGTAAATGAAGATATTTATTATTTTCGATTTAACGAAATTTGCAATGATTTAAAATTTTCGAAAATTTGTTGTTTGTCTCGAAAGTTTTGATATTATCGATATGGGAATTTTCGAGATTTTTGAAGATAATTTCGAAAACATTATTTTACTTTAGAAAATTACAATTGTTTTGGTAATTCCGAAGATCTTTGTAAACAAAATGAAAATCAAAAAATTTGGAAATTTTGTAAATTTTTTTAAATTTAAATATTTTCAAAAAATATGAAAATTGGGAATTTGAAAATATATATCAAGAAATTCGTTATTTCAGATTTGACAAAATTTGCAAAGCAAGGTTCCGATAAACCTTTGAAAATTTCGAAAATATTGTGTTGAAAATTTTACATATCTTGAAAATCGATCATCGAATTATGATATTGAAATTTTTGATTTGTGAAATTTGGTAATGATGAAGAATATTGAATTTTCAAGCGATATGCAAATTATTAAAAGATTGAGAATTTGAAAATCGAAATCAAGTTATTTGGTATTTTGGATTTAACGAAATTTGCAAAGAATTAATAATTTAAAAACCTTTGAAAATATTTAATTGAAAGTTTTATGTATTTCGAAAGTTTTGGAGTTATCGATGATATAGAAAAGTTTGAAGGTTTCATATTGTAAAAGTTCTAAATCTCGAAAATACTGCATATATTGAAAATTTCTAAAACATTATTTTACTTTAATATAACCGAGAATGTTTAGAATTCTGAATATATTGAATATACAGGGTGTCCGCAAAGTTGGGGTTTTCCTTTACACGACGTGTAGATCTTGAAAACATAAGCAATTTTTCTTAGTACCATATACACCAATGTCTTAAGGGAACGGAGATAAAGGGCTCTGCAACATCAAAAATATCTGAATACCGTCCTGTAGCCGCGACCCGCCGCGATATCCCCGACTGTTACAAGGTCTCAACCCGACGGCAGAACTGGGTCGGGGTCAGTGTGTCAGGTTAGTATGCAACCTTCAACCGACGGTTACGGTCACGCGTGTAGAGGTAAACGAACTCGTATAATCGGTTGCGTTTCAAAAAACAACAAGCACTAGAGACGTGGCTAGAGAAGTGCAAGTATCAAAAACTAAAGTGTGGCAAACGCTGCGTGAAGAGGGGCTGTATCCGTTTCACGTCCAACGTGTACAAGCCCTTCAACCTGACGATTTTCCAGCAAGAGTGCGGTTTTGTGAGTGGTTGTTGCATCAACATGACAATAATCCGGACTTTTTGAAGTGCATATTGGTGACAGACGAATCTACGTTCACGCGTAATGGGGTGAATAATTTTCGCAACACTGATGTGAGATTTTCGGTGAATGTTTGGGCTGGCATGGTGAACGGTATGCTCATTGGACCATTTATTCTCCCAAATCGATTGGACGGGATGCAATACCTAGACTTTTCACGCAACATTTTGCCTTCCTTGTTAGAAGATGTGCCATTAAGTGTAAGACAATCAATGTGGTTTCTGCGTCTGCTCGGTAGCGCTTCAGCTGATTTCATTTTCTGTTGGAGCGGTATGATTTCGGGCAGAGACGTACTTAGCCCTTCTCGTCAACTGGAGAATGAGTACTTTTTCCTCTATTTTTTTTACTTGGTCGCCCTCGTTTCACTACACATTACCTTTGTTATTTCAAGAGTAGTTGTTTCTGAAAAGAAAAACCCCAACTTTGCGGAGAGTTTGAAAATATTGAAATCGGAAATTTTGAAAATTAGGATTACTTTCGAAGATCTTGCTGGTTTTTGAAATACCAAAGAAAATTGAACAATTTCTAAAATTTCGTAAAATTTGGTAATGCTGAAGAGCTTTGCATTTTGAAAAAATAAAAAAATTGGAGAAAATTGAATATTTGAAGGTTTCAGGTACCTTGGATACTGTAATATTCTTATTAAATCTGGAATTTTTGAAGTTGTCGGAAATCTATGTTTTTTGGATCGTATATTACGAAAAATCACATAACTCATTTCTATCTGTCAGAAAGTACTGCTGTTTTTTATTTGTGTCGTTTCGTGAGTCATTCTACTTGAGCGCATTTTTTATTCGTCTCGCAATATCCTGAACCTGTCTGTTTGTCAGAAGGATCTACCACAAGTCAACAAAAATATCTACGGCAATCCAGGGCCAAGTTCACCAATGGAGATGAATACACTGCTACCACCACATCTGCCACAACAAAGAAATCACAACTCGAACAAGAATAGTATACAAACTGTGCCTCAGTATACTTACAAGGAAGTCAGGTTCTTGGAGGAGCTTGGAGAAGGGGCATTCGGTAAGTATAAGTTAGTTCCAAAGATGGTAAACAACATGATGCTCCCCACTCTGTTAATATGTGGCTCTGTACAAGGTGATTCATAATTACGTATCGACACACACATACTTTTTTAATACGCTTTCATTAGCTTGACTCGTATGTAATTTTCGTCAGAAGCTTTTTGGATAAAAATCGAATTTGAATTTAAAAAAATCAATTTTGAAATTTGGAAAAATATCGGATTTCTAAAATAAATAGTAAATTTTGAAAAAAAAATTATATTCAGAAAACTAAAATAATTGGAAAATTCGAAAATTTGGAAAGTAATTTGTTGATTAGGAAATTTTGAAAAAAATTGGAAATTTTGAAAAAGATTTGAATTTTGAAATTTTAAAAAAAAATATTTGAAAACTAATTACGAAGATTTTTCTGATTTCTGAAAAATTAAAAAGAAATTTTGTAAAATTTTGATTTTTAAATTTTCATGAAAATTGGGAGAAAATGAGAGTTTGATTCAACAAAATCTGCAAAGCAAGATTACCATAATCAAACCTTTCGAAAATATTGAATAGATTGCAGAATTTGAAAATTTTGGAAACCTTGACAAGAAAATTTTGAAAATTAGTTTTTTTGGTAATTCCAAAGTTCTTGCTGGTATCTCTAATACCGAAAAAAATTCGAATTTGAATTTAAAAAACTAATTTTGACATTTGGAAAAAAATTGGATTTGAAAATTTGAAAAATAATTGGCAAATTCGGAAATTTGGAAGATTTGGGGATTTCTAAAATAAATTGGAAATTTTGAAAAAAAATAATAGTCAGAAAACTTAAATAATGGAAAATTCGGAAATTTGGAAAGTAATTTGATGATTAGGGAATGTTGAAAGAGTTGAATTTTGAAATTTAAAAAAAAGTTATTTGAAAGGTAATTACTGAAAAACCGAAAAAAAAATAAAAAATCAGAAATTTTGTAAAATTTAGATTTTTAAATTTTCGAAAAATATAAAAATTGGGATAAAAATGAGAGTTTGAAAATTTATGGCAAGATATTCGTTATTTCCGATTTAACAAAATCTGCAAAGTAAGATTACGATAATCAATCCTTTCGAAAATATTGAATATATTGCAGAATTTGAAAATTTTGGAAACCTTGACAAGGAAATCTTGAAAATTAGGATTATTTTGGTAATTCCAAAGTTCTTGTTGGTGTCTGAAATACCGAAAAAATCTGATTTGAATTTAAAAAATTTTGATATTTGGAAAAAAGTCGGATATGAAAATTTGAAAAATAATTGGCAAATTCGGAAATTTTGAGGATAACTTGATATTTACAAAGAAATTGAATTTTGAAAACTAAAATGATTGGAAAATTCGGAAATTTGGAAAATAATTTGAAGATTTGAAAATTTAAAGAAAAATTGCGAGATTTTAAGAGCAAAATGAATTTTGCCATTTGGAAAAAATGGAGTCGAAAACTTGGAAAATAATTGGAAAATTCGGAAATTTGTTAAATAATTGTTGAAGGTTTTAAAATTCTGGAAAAATTGAAAATTTTGAAAAAGATTGCTTGTAAATCAGTCACTTTTACAGACAGTAACAAATTATTGTAAATATACTTTTTCTTAAAAAAGCACATGTAACACTATATATTTTTATGAGTTTGGGTTATACTTTTGATTTTTATTTAATTTCCTAGAATAGACGTGTGTCTTTATTATGATTACTTTCAGCCTGTTCGACAAGATTTTCGAAGAATGATAAAATATTTTCTATTTAATTCACAGGGAAAGTGTATAAAGGAGAACTGAAAACAAAGACTGGGAAAATCTTCGTAGCTGTAAAATCTCTGAAAGAAAATGCCAGTGCGAAAACTCTTGCCGATTTTCAACGGGAGATAGAACTCATCTCAGAACTGAAACACCCCAATATTATCTGTTTGTTAGGGGTTGTGATGAAACAAGAACCTATGTGTATGCTTTTTGAATACATGTCCGAGGTAAGAAATTGACGCCGATAACAATAATTTCTCATCGACTGAAAAATAAATCTCATAAGCTGTGTATATCATCAACATGTTTATTTTAGGGGGATCTACACGAATTTTTAATAGCAAATTCGCCAGAAGAAGGAAAGTGCCTGACTCATGATCAGTTTTTAGATATGGCCATACAAATAGCTCAGGGTAAGAATCTATACAGTGTGTCCCAATTTAATCTCCATACCTAAATATTTCAAAAACTGCGCAATATAAAAAAAAATAAATTAAAGTTGTAGGAGACAAAGTGATGTGACCTTGACAACAACATTTAGTCATTTCAAATCAAAATTTCTTATTTTCATACTTGAAATAGAAAAAGCAAAACAGTTTACGTCCAAATGTGACCTTGACCTCAAATAACATTCGACCTTGACACGGCCTTGACTTTGATGTTTAGGTGACATTCGGAATTAAGATTTTCCGCTTTTGTATCAGAGTTCCCTTGAAAGGTCAAGGTCCAGGTTACATTTAAGTGATTCCCACAAAAAACCTCAGAACTATGCTGTCGAATATTTTTGCTAAAGCAAATTGTTTTTGATGACCTGATATGACCTTAAAGGCTATGTTCAAGGTCATGACGATAGTTCCTTGGGAAAATTTTACTTGACCTTGTAGGTCAAGGTCTTGGTTAAGGTCAGATTTGAGTGATCCCCACAAACCTCACAATTATGCTGTCGAATATTTTTGATAGGGCGGTGTTGATTTGACCTTAAAATGGCCTTTAAGTCTAGGTCATTGCAATAGTCATATTCGAACATAAAAATGTCCACCTCTATTCAATCCCAAGGTCGTGTTCAAGGTCACGTTCGTTTGCCTCCTCGAAGCCCTACAAGTTTCGTTTGAAACTTGTTTGTGGGATGCGCACCCTGTATAAGCATTTAGTAATTCTGATCACATAAAACAATCGGTTCTTTAAGTCATTTCAAGGTCGAGTAAATATTTTCAAATAAACCCGACCTTTTGCACATTGGAATGAGGATATCTTACATCCGAGAATCACTCTAGCAGTGACCTTGACCATGGCCTTCGGGTCTATTCCAAGGTCAAATCAAAACATCGAAAATAGTTTGCTCTAGAATTGGTGACCTTGACCATGTCCTTAGAGGGAAAATTTCCATAGCAAACTTTTCATTTTTATACTGGGAATGCAAAAAGCAAACAAGTTTGATCCAAATGTGACCTTGACCTCAAATAACATTCGACCTTGACACGACCTTGACTTTGAGGTTAAGGCGACATTCGGAATTATGATTCTAGATTGTATCAGAGAGTGCCTTTGGACATTTTGCGTTGACCTTGAACTGTACTATCGAATATTTTTGCTAGAGCAAATTGTTTTTGATGACTTGATTTGACCTTGAAATGGTCAAGGTTATGACGGTAGTTAGATTCGTTACTGATTCAATACCGATGAAAAAAGGCGGTTTGTTCTATTTGACTATGTTCATCTGACCTTGGAATGACTTTGAAAGTCGTGGTCAAGGTCACCTTCGTTTTGCTTCCTCGAACCCCTTCAAGTTTCGTTTGAAACTTTTTTGTAGGATGCGCAGTTTTCGACATATTTACGTGTGGTGATTAAGGTTAACTTGAAACAATCTGTTTTTCGTAGGGATGGAATACCTCTCCGGTAACCATTATGTGCACAGAGATTTGGCGGCTAGAAACTGCCTTGTTTCCAAAGATTTAGTTGTAAAAATCAGCGACTTCGGTTTGAGCAGAGACATGTACAGCTGTGATTACTACAGGTAAAAATGCGTTTAGCTTATATTTGTCTGATTATGAAATAAGATATTCTTTTTCTCATACTATCGGATTTTTTTATTTATTTTTTCAGAGTTCAATCGAAGTCTCTATTGCCCGTAAGGTGGATGCCGCCTGAATCAATTTTATATGGAAAATTCACAACCGAGAGTGACGTCTGGTCATACGGTGTAGTTTTATGGGAAATATACAGCTACGGACTACAGGTAAATAAAGTGTATTTTCAAGGATTTTTGATACATCATCAATAATGTCTTACTTCTCAACCTAGGTATGTAATGTACTATTTTTTTCGATTAAGTAAGGGACTGTATACTGCATATATCTTCGTTGTATTATGATAAAAGGTGTCGCAGCATTTACTTCGGGTTTTTATTTTTGAACAACACATTTTCGAAATCGGTCGTCGACGTTAAGCTGAAAACGGGCATAATAAAAAATCCAAGTCGTGTGCTTTTCAAATTATAGGCCTTAAACAAAAGTCAAAAAAATCTACACCCTGTGATGATCTTTTAGTTCCCAGTATTACAATTTTCAATTTCTTTCTTACACGGAGTGACGTAATGATCAGACAGATAGTAACGCCACTTTTATTAATTCTTGAATGTATTTATTGTATTCCCAATAAATGTTCAAACTGTCTGTTACCATTTCTGAGATGCTAGTGGTAAAATTGAAGCACCCTGTGTATTTTTTTCCAGCCTTACTATGGGTATAACAATCAAGAAGTTATAAACATGATACGGTCAAGAAAACTTCTTCCTTGTCCAGACGCCTGTCCAAGTTACTGTTACGCGTTGATGGTGGAATGTTGGGCGGAAGGAGCGAATAGAAGGCCGAATTTTAGCGAAATTGCACATAGGCTTAAAGTGTGGAAACAGAGCGGATGTACAAATGGTAATTGTATAACTATTTGACTCATATTTGCAGGATGTTATATTCTGGTATATTTTGGGAAGAACACACGAATAGGGATGCGACCTCCCTGAATGGAAGACTCGGGACGTTAAAATATGAAGAGCTTGGGGCGCATTGACTTGAGACGTCTAAAGTTGTAATTTGTAAAGATATCTAAAAGAAAATTAAAGGAATCTTTCACTAACAGTGAAAAGTCTTGCAAATTTTGTTTTTCTAAATGTAATTGTTGTAGTTTTTTAAAAGAATGTAATTGTAGCAGTTATGCTACATACATCTGAAATATACAAATATTCACGAGAAAAACAAGCAAAAACAACTCGACCAAAAATAATCTCAAACGTTAATTAATTGATAATTTATGAAGTACAAGCAACAAACGGACAGTGAACATTCTTAGAGATGCAAATTTTGTTTTTCTAAATGTAATTGTTGTAGTTTTTTAAAAGAATGTAATTGTAGCAGTTACGCTACATACATCTGAAATATATTCACGAGAAAAGCAAGCAAAAACAACTCGACCAAAAATAATCTCAAACGTTAATTAATTTATAATTTATGAAGTATTTATTAATTTAGCCTTTATGAAGCTTGTTGTCAAAAATAATCTGACACTGACATGATATTCCAACTAGATGACTACTAAGTTTGAACTATGAAATAAGAAATATTTTTAAACACATTTTTTCTCGAACACTGCGCGATGATCTGTTTTTATAAGAGACAAAAAATGAAGTAAACAAAAGGATATTTTATATGAAAGTCATTGGAAAAAAAAACTGCTATAATTCATGTAGGTGTGGGGGTGGTTTTCACCGTTCTCGAACCCTTCGAGATTTTTGTAAAAGTCAAATATTAGGACAACTAGCTAAACCCATGTAGTCCAAATTTCATTAACTCGAACTATCTTTTCCTAAAGTATCTGAAAAAATGTGTTTCAAAACGAAAACTAAACACTTTTGCATAGAAGTAAATCATGTCCAGTCTACTTAACTTTGAGTCTAAAAATACGTGGTACTTCTATGTCCACATTATATTGGGACACCCTGTATAGATAGAGTGTGCCGGTAAAGGATTGTGTGTGAAATATCAAAACATATTTTCACCTGCTGAATTTGTGATTAATTTTTTGTGACAGCATTTACCTCGTATACTCTTTGAGTTCACAAGTCGTGACCAAAAGTGAAACATCATACACTGGATCGCATTTTAAAAAAAGTTTAAAAATAAAAAACAATTTTTTTAATATTTTCAAAATCGTCAACAGGGAGGAACTGAAATTTGGTATGTGGATTTATCTAAAAATTGTCTGCATTGTCTTTACTTAAAATTATTGTGCACCAGTGGTGGAGATACAGGGGATTAGTGGCATTATTTTTCCAAATAAAAATCGTACGCCACTGTTTTTTTTGGAGACGCGCAATTTGCTACAAATAATTACTCTTGTGTTTTTTTCCTAAAATGCGGTCCTGTGCATGATGTTTCGTTTTCGGTCGCGACTTGCGAATCACATTGAACTTGCTCTAGGTGCCTATTTCAAAACGGTGCCCACGCCTCTGAAACAGAATCAAGGATCTAAGTCCAGTCACATATCCGATTCACAGACTTTGTGTCCTACCGTGGACAACCAACCGGCTTCCTTTACTTGGGAGAGAGATAGACACAAACCTAGTTCTAGTAGGTTGAATGATAGCCAAAGTAGCCTTACATCAAGGTAGGTCCAATCATTTTTTTTTTCAGTTTATACAGTAGCGGACAAAGGTTTGAAATGTTGACGTTTCGCAAAGATTAAAAATGAACAAAGGGACGGTTTCGAAAATTATTAGTAAATATCAAGAATACGAAGAAAACCGATTATATTTCGACTCGCTACATTAAAATTAAAAAAAATGACTAAAATACAGTAGCGGGCAAAAGTTCGGAAAGATTCTTAGTAATTCTTGAAAAGTGCTCTGATTTTTTATTCTTTATTATTAAGGACTATTTTTTTTCTCATATACGTTGCTTACAGTCTATAGTTCATAATAATGTTAATATTTGTTTCCAAACTTTCGTCCGCTACTGTACATACGTTAATCATTGTTAAAGCGCATTTCGTAATTTATTTTTTCCAAAAAGAAAATTTTTATTTATGTCGCACTTTAATTTTGTTCAAAAAGCTTGCGCTACAATAGGTTCACGATTATTATTCGTCCGTCAAATCTCATCGTTTTCTTTTCTTTTCTCCCTTATAGATTATGTGCTGAGAAAGACGATCAGTACTTAGGTGTTTTGTAAAAAAAATATGCGTTTTTATATGTTTTATCAGATCGTCCAGCATCGGGGGAAATACAACGCAAAGCACGAACATCAGCAACGAAGGTAGGCGGGAGAGAAGACCCAAGAAAAATCTCGAAATGAATGTCAAAAATACTGTGGTTAGCAGTAGCGGGGAAGGTGTTGAGACGAAGATCAGTTTGTAAAAAGTAGTTGGTTGTTGTTTCGTGTCGCTCAAAAACGATTGTTTTTAAGGAAAAGTGAGGTCCACAAAGTCCCCATTTTTGCACTTTTAGATTGGGATATCTCGAAAACTAGAGCCAATTGCCACTAATGTTATTTGCTCTAATACCCGTTTTACACTGACACTATATCCATGGATTTCTTGGCAAAATTCCAAAAGTGTAAAACGCCAAATAAATCCATGAATTTCTGCGATTTGATACTACAAATATATGCCCATTTTATTCGTTTTTCTCTAACTTTAGCAGACTTCAAAAAATCTCCCCCTTTCCTTAAATCAGTCTTTTTGAGATACAACCAGGTGGTGTCTTTGCATGGAAAAAAATATTCCGCACCAGGTGGTGTCTTTGCATGGAAAAAGATATTCCGAGTCGGATTTTTGTCAGTAATCTTATTAAAACGACTCCTTTCAACAGATCTGCATGCGGGCAGACCCAAATTTACGACAACAGATTAAAAAATTCTAAAAGTTATTTCATCAGAGTTTTTAGGTTTTCTGGGGTATTCTGAATCAAAAGGTGCTTCAGCACATTAATGCAATATTTGAAAAATCTGAAAAACAATATGTAAAAACAATCTTCCTAAATATCTTTCAAACATTCATAAACTTATATCATTCCCAGAAAATGCATATTTAGAAAAACAACACCAATCTTCGGAGAAACTTTAGGGAATCTTTAAAACATCCTTAGGGATCTTTAACAGATTTTTAGAGTATTTTTGGAGCATCTTTACGGAATGTTGGAAGAATGTCTGGAGAATTTTTAATGACAGTGTTTAGAGAATCTTCAGATAAACTTTACAGAATTTTCAGGAAAAAACTTTAGAGGATCGTGAGATAATCTTTATTTAAAAACGAATCTTCATGTTACCAGGTCCAAAATTGCGTCAAAATGTTTTTAAACTATTATTTTCATTTTCCAAAAAAAATTTGTTCGGTCCAGTCAGTGATTTTGGGACATTCTGAACAAAAAAGGTGCTTTATGAATTTTCTGTGAAGTTGATATTTTCAGAGATATAAGCAAGACAATGCATATTTGAAAAAGTGCAACATTTTCCTCTGAAGATTCTCTAAAGATCCTCCAGAATATTTCTAAAGTTTCTCTAAAGACCAGCTAAAGATTCTCCAAAGATCATTTGAAGATTCTGTAAGGTTTCTCTAAAGATTATCTAGTTTCTCTCAAGAGCCTTTAAAAATCTTACAAAGGTTCTCCAAAGATCTTCTAAAGACCCTTTGAAGTTTTACTTTAGATTCAAGACTCTAAAGATACTCAAAAGATTTTTTAAATATTCTCTCTAAATCCCTCAAAAATCCTCTACAGTATCTCTAGATTATCTGAAGATTCTTTCTCTAGAGATCCTAAAGATACCCAAAAGTTTCTGTAAGCATTTTATAATTATTTGCCGAGGATTTTGTTGGTGAAAATTTGAAGGATATTCAGGAATTTTTGTTTTTTCATGTTATTTTTCAATGGCATATTTTGCAATTTTTCAAATATTGTACCACTTATATAAAACTGTCAACTACAGAGAGCAAAGTCTAAAGAACCT
Organism: Acanthoscelides obtectus; assembly: GCA_963669975.1. Lineage (NCBI taxonomy): Eukaryota > Metazoa > Arthropoda > Insecta > Coleoptera > Chrysomelidae > Acanthoscelides > Acanthoscelides obtectus. Next base: position 5,424,757 of record CAVLJG010000008.1, on the reverse strand, counting down.
TTCTGGTTCAAAATGTCCTCAAAAACACAAAAACACTGATCAGAGAAAAAAACTGTTTCTATAATCTGTTAAATTTCATTTTTCTAATTTGTTGCCTACCATCACGCATATTTGTTGAAAGGGGGGGGGTCATTGTTGGTCTAATTGTTTATCAAATTAGAAATATGGTATTTAACATGCCAATTTTAGAACCCTTGCTAAGAACCATTTTGTTTGTTAAATACCATAACTTGTCTGTTACTGTTTTAGCTCTAGGTTCATAATTTTTTGTTGAATAGTTTTTAGAAGGAAGTACTAGCACTAGGTTATACTTTTCTCATTGTTTTACTATTATAATATTTATTTATATACATATTTTCTTTTACTCCTTATACGCGAGTTTTTCTTTGGATCAGAATTATATACCAAAAATACCAATATACTATGATCTCAAAATCTCTCTTGTACGAGTGTCAGACAATGGTCTGCATGAAAATGTTTGTAAACATAGTATTTTTTGTACAAAATTCATCACTTAATACTTTTAAGGTGGCAGGGTTTGCAGCAGTTATTCTAAATCCTTTTCATCTGCTAATTTCACGGTGTGTATAGAGATGACTAAAAAACGTTTTCAATTTTTGTATCAAATAAAGCATTTCTTGTGAAGTTTTTCTTCAATCTGAACTTGTTAACAAATATAAGTACAGCTCTGAAATTGTGTGTGAATATTCCTCTTTTATGGGAGAATTAAACAAGTGATTACTTTTGTTCTTATCACTTTTCCTGTTCGAAAAATCTTTGATTTTCTTGAAGCCTCGTCTCGCAGCAAGTTGAGTTTTCAAGAAAAGCCAAGATTTTTTTGAAGCGAAAAAGTGATACGAATAAAAGTAATAACTTGTTTCATTCATCCATAAAAGTGGAATGTTCACAAACAATTTCAGAGCTGTACTAATATTTGTTAACAAGTTACGATCGAAGAAAAAATCCTCAATAAAAGCATTTTATGTCAAAACAAAATTAAAAACGATGTTTTTTTAGTCATCTCTATACATATCATGAAGTAATCAGATAAGGATTTAGAATACTGTTGCAAACAGGTAGTTGAAAAAAAAGCGAAAAAAGGGACGTGCGGTCTTAAGTATAAACTTGAAATTGTAATACATTGAGCTTTCAGGTTGATACATGAGAAATGTTTAGTGATCGATTTTGTACACTTTTTTGGATGCTAATAACCTGAAGAATGACTCGTGTATTTCTCAATGTTACTTTTGGCAACGGAACAAAATTCATCAAATTATCAAACGTAACGCACTGCTCATGCTTTATATTGATTTTTTTGTTGTTTATCGCATAATGTTTTGCACTTAATTTTTTAGCCATCTATATATTTTATATCTAATTTTCGTGTATGGTCTCGATATTTGTATATAGTTTTTTTTTAAAACAAGTCACACTTATGCCAAATTATCTATGTAATATTTATATTGTAGTGGTTTTTATAAAACGTGTTGGGTGTGTCAGTGTGTGTTTATATTACAGAAATCATACGAAATTAAAAGTTTCATAAAAATATTTGTTTATTTTCATTCCAACTATACATATGACAACCTTCTGGAATTTTTAAGCGACGGACTTTCCGTTTCCATTTCATACTCAATTTCGACTGTTGGCCTCGATTTTCTGTCCTTTTTGGGAGTTTTCTTGCTTGGAGTCTTCTTGCCCTTTTTAGATGTGCTTGGTATGGCTGTATCCTAAAAAAATTAAAAACGTTTCAGCAACCTTTTTCGAGTACATCATCACTAAACAATTCTCTCTAGCATGAAAATAGAGTCTATTTTACTGATTCTAGGGGAATTATTTATACATAGTTTAAAAAAAACCGATAGACATGTGTATAAACATTCCAAATATGTACCTCAATATCCGAGTTATCAGACTCAAAACTGCTATCCAGGTATACACCTTCAGGTTGTCCACTTACACTGTCCTGCAAAAAGAAAACGTAAAATTAGAAGAAGAAAAGAACATACTGCACAATCTCAATTATCCAAGGATTTGTTATCAATATTTTCAACTTTGGTGTATGCTTCTAAAAGAACAACTTCTATTGAGAAACTAACAACTCAGATAAAACATTTCAATGTTGAAAAACCTAGCCGAAAGAGAAAATAATGTGGAGGACACTTTTTTGTTTTGGCAAATAAAAAATCAATAAAGGAACTTTACATCATCGCTTTCGTCGTCCGAGTTTGCAGCTACAAATTGTGGACCATCATCACCTTCCGTTTCCATTTCGTATTCTGCTTCATTTTCTTCTTCTTCAGATTCAACTTCATTCTCATCCAAGGCATCATTGAAAGCTTTCTCGTTGATGTTGTACAAATCTTGATACTGGAAAAAAAAGAACAAGTTCGTTAAGGCGTGATCTGCCAATTTAAGTTTGTTTAAATTAGGGTCGCACAGATATGGTCCAGTGGTAAAAATTACATTTCAAATTTGAATTACGCGGCGACCGTGTACGCGAGGAAGTGGGGGGAGGTCTTGATCGACGCGTTCGGCGTGCGAGCAGCGTTGCCAGACGTACGATAATTATCGTTTCTGTACGATAATTTCAAGTACTGTACGATGTACGATACTATGTGTAGGATAATAGCTGAATGTACCATAATTTTACTCGTAGATGTTGAATCAATCTAACAACTACGTTCAATTAACAACAGCAAGCAGCTGTCAGTGTTGCCGCTGGTAGACAAGCGCGCGTACCCCACTCTGTATAATGGGTTGCCTAGCATTACGCGGACTATCTCGTCAAACATTAACGGGAAAAATTGCCGTCAATCAGTTCTCACGTTCTATGTATTGACATGACGGGCATATTTTCATTTACCCATGTGCATTAGATGAAATGAATGCAACGTTTCCCGTTTTTATGACTTTTGAAACTTGAAAATCAAAAGATCGTTTTCAGTTATTTTCGATATTCAACCGGTTTCAATTCAATAACGATATGTCGGATTCCGAATCAAGTTGCTCTGGAAGAGAGAAGCACAACAAAAGATGCGATACTCTCGAATACAGAAAACAAAAAAAAAAGAAGCGGAATCTTTGAAGAAAGCCAAACATAGACGGCAAGCTTATAGGCAAGAGTGGGAAACAAAAGAACCCCCCTCCCCCAGAGACGGAAATTTTCCTTCATCATGAATCCTGAGAGAACCTAAGGCACAGTGTAGAATAATGTACGATAATTTTTACGTGTTTGTACGGTAATTCCCTGCGAAGAATCTGGCAACGCTGCGTGCGGGTTAAATAGTCACAATGGAACGTTGGACCGGAGCGCAACGTGCTTTTGCTATCGAGGCTTACTTTAAGAGTGGTGATTCATTTTGTATACGATACAACATTCGTCGACCAAGAGATGCCCCAAGTAAGGACCTATTGAAAAAGTGGATTAAGAGGTTCAGTAATACAGGCTCTACTCTTAGTCAACCAATTTCTGGCCCCACACCTACTGTATCAAGCGAAGAAAATATACGTCGAGTAAGTGATTCGGTCGTTGCAAATCCTCGGCGTTCTGTACGGAAGCATTCCGCTACCTTGGGAATCCCTAGGTCAAAACTGGCATAATGAAGCAAAAAATGGGAGAAGGTTGTTTTCAGTGACGAGCCCCATTTTCACTTAGACGGTTATGTGAACAAGAAACATTGCAGATATTGGGCACCAACGAACCCAAAAGAGACACAATAGCTACATAGTCCAAACGTGACTGTTTGGTGCACCAATTCCGAGCGATACAAGCACATTATTGATACTTGTTTTGCTCAGGGGCGGCTGGCCCTTAAGTTCTGCAGAACTGCCAAAACTTTTGTCTTAACAGAAAAAAGCAGTAGTAATTTATTTTCCATGTTATCACACAAATAGAAACAATAAAGGCATCGCTGCCCCCGCAAGACACAGCATCAAGTCTGTTTTGTATTAAGAAAGCATTATAATCGACCAATTGTGTACTTGTCATTTTCGTCGCGACCTCAGCATAACATTATTCATGGGCCACTTGAAAAGGGTCTGTGCACTACTTCGACACAAGCCACACGCGCTCTCATCAAAATCAAATGCGCGATTTAAGTACGATATCTGACTGGTCGGTCGGTGCTCGGTATAAAATTTTGCGGAGCATTTGAATTGGCGACGACGAAACCGAGAGCTCCCAAAACCCGGGAATATTTCGTGGACTGAATAATTTTTCTGCTGAGCTTGATACAACCTTAAGCGAACACATAAAAAATGCTTCAATATTTAAAGGAACTTCAAAAGAAATACAAAATGATCTACTGGATTGTATTCTTGAAATTTGTCTAGAAAAAAGTCGTTTAAAGACAGAGTTGTCTGTTATTTATGCACGGAATAATTGCCGAGATTTACATGGAACTCTGTATCTTCTGATATGTTTGATACACAATAGTTTGGAGGAAACACTAAAAGAAACAAAAAAGGTATTAGAAATTATTGTAACAACTCCTGAGGCTGAGCGAAATTTCTCAACATTGAAAAGAATCAAGACCTTTCTTCGAAATACTATCACCCAGGATAGCCTTACAGCGTTGTCGATGCTGTCTATTGAAAAGGAATTAATTTTGACCATTTAAAATTTCAACGGGACGGTATTTGTCAAATTTGCTGCCAAGAAGGAGCACAGGATCGAACTGACATATAAAAAATAGATAAGTACGGATTTGCAGAACACCTGTTTTATTTTGCCACGAGCCGCCACTGGGACACAATCAAATGCTTTTGTATGATCATAGAAACTAGCTAGAGCAGACATTGAAGTCGAATATGCTTACCACTCCCTTCTTAAGCCTGTCCAATAGAGTTTTTTCAACACCCCTCTCAATTTTGGCAGCAACCAAAGCTTTCTCTTCCCTTCTTCTCTCCCTCCTTTCAACTTTACTTTGTATGGGAACTAACAATTTCCTGGAAGCATAATTGAAAAATTAAGTTCTGAAACTTCTGTCTTACTTACTACAATTTTTTGTTAATAACATGAAAAGATTGAATCTGCACAATTTTGTAAAGGTAAGTAAAAAATATAAACATTAACAAGAGTTCAACTTACTGTCTTCTAAGTTTTAGTTTTCTCATTCTTATGAGATATTGTGTAATTTTCAAAAAACGTTGCTTGCATTTTGATCTTATGAAACCAGGCCAATATAATAAGTTTTCATTAATTTGATGAATGGCTTTCTCAAAGTTTCTTGACAGTTTAACTTTCTCCCATGACTTCTTCGGGAAAGCAGACCTAAAAACATTATTGTTACATGATAAGAGACAAGTGATTGTCTAAAATATGTGAATTCATAGTTCAGTGCATTTACCTTTCAGCAGTTTTCATATACAAATAAATAATCCCATTTTCTTCGCGAACTGTAGCATACCGACTATTTGCTAAAGGACAGGAGCTTCTGTTGCAAAGACCAGTTAGATTGTATTCATTCCTACAGAACTTTTGCGTCTTTGTACTGAAAAATGATTAGTAATTAGCTAAACAGCTTCATTGTTATTTCGTTACGTACTTTGTCTTGTAGGAGCAGAATGATTTGTTGATAATACTCCAGACCACCTACAAAAAGAATGTTTGAGAGGATTTTTAAGAAAATTTAACTTGTTTACTCACTTCGTCGTGCTGCATTTTTGATTTCTAAATATTGGACAAATATAACAAATGCACTTTTTATGGGGATATTCACTGCCTTTTATTTTCTCCTTTTCAATTCAAACGAGTAACACATAACCTATATTCATCTCTCACGTGTGACACGGAACAAAAAATGTAATAAATCAAACTGACGACGTACTACATAACCTGGACTTCCAACTATCGATACGTAACGAGCTGATTTTTATAGTTACAGTTAATACATCTTGTTTTCCAGCGCTTTTGAATTGCCAAACAATAGAAATGTAAACACATTTTGCCTTTATTTTCAGACTGTCCAATTGAAGCCTGATGATGCTTTTACAATAAAATTTTGGCTGTCGTATTACACGTAAAAGAATTCTTGTGAAAATTTTCATGGTAAAAATATAAAACCCGTTCTATAGAATATGCGCGAGAATTGGCGCAGAGGGTTATTTCCGTGCATGTCAATATCAAATGTCAACATCAACAACATAACCTCACTTAACATTTGTGGGTGTGGTCTTGTTCGAGTCGTACGAAGAAGCGTTTATTGTTATTGTTTATTCATACATTCGTAATTGCATAATGTCGTGGAATCGGGAAGAAGTTACACTGTTGTTGGAGGAGTACCAAAAATGGCCAAACCTGTACAAGGTGAAGTCACCCAATTACAAAAACAGAAATTTGCCGCGTCAGGCGTTGCATGCGATAGTCCAAGCATTGAGAAGTTTTATAATATTAACCAAGATCTCGATTTCAAAAATAAATTTAAATCAACGACGTCTGTTGTCTTTCCGATTATATTGGACGTAATACCCGTTAAGGTTATGTCCATTCGAAAATATTACTCTAATGCGCAGGCGTATCATATGAATTACTCCGAAATTTTGTTTGCTTGTGTCATACAGGTTGTAGAGAAAATTTAGATGCAAATTTTCGGCATAATTATGACCATAATTTTCGGAGTAATTCTCTTGTGTGTAAAACGGCTCGTAGAGGTGTGTTTGACGAAATGGATGTACAAGAACTTCTTGATTTACCGCTATACGGGCAGTGAACAACGAGGAGTTGGAGACTGGGATTTTGCACAGCATTCTCGACAGACAAGTTCCCCATTCGCTTGACTTCTTTCGCAGGACACATAATACAAACTTTATGAATAAAAATGAGAAGCACAGGCCAACCGATTCTTTCCAAATTAAGAAAAATCACCCATTAACGGCACCTAACCTCAAATCATAACGATCATCGCCCGATTTATTCCGGGTATCCACGAAACGATCATATACCGTCTCGCGCTAAGTGTTCTCAAATTACACTAGGCGGTAACGTAATAGTACCCGCTATCATGAAACCCACAACTGAGCATGCGTATCTGTCAAAATAACGTGCCTAGAAAATACCGCAGCACGTTAAGTGGCATGCGAAGAGTCGCCATAATGACGGCGCAACACGTTATGCCGGAACCGCACGTTTGCCAAATTGCCGCAAATCGTCACAAACGCAAACATGCGGATAGAGCGTTTGGCTTGGTTTGCGTGGGTTTGCAAGCGCTTGTAGCCGATCCGATCGGGTGTCGGTTTTTTGGTCGCAAATCAAAAGGAGTTTGCCACAAGCGTTTGTGACACATCCATACGTTTGTGATAGGTACTATTTTTGAAACTAAATATCAATTTCATTAAAACAAATACCATTTACCTGGTACGATTCATATTTAACATCCACCACCTTCTTGGTCGTACTTTTCGTTTTATCTGACTTTTTTTTGTTTTATAATAAAAATAGCTTAAGCCAAATGCTACGGCAGACACAAGTTCGACGTCCGTCATGTTTGCCTGTTGCCTTTTCAGCGACGCACCCGCAAACGTGTGGACGGCGACGTTTGCTTCTTCAAAAAAAAAGGCAATCGTTTGTAGGGGTTTGGATTTTGCAGCAAATGGCAAGCGTGCGGTTCCAGCATTAGAGGTCTGCATTTGTGTAGATATTCAAAATTTTTTTCAAAGTAACTAGTTATAGATGAAGCCAACTACATGGCTATGAACCTGCTTTCGTACGCTCTCTTGTGATCCTTATTAGTCAGGAACATCTCAAATGTACGTTGTGACTGGGACATAACATCAGTTTTTTTACCATCCTCCATTGTCTGGTATCGGTTTAATGCGAGTTTAATGCAATACAAAGACCACAAATTTAATAAAAACGATGAAAATACATAACCTAACAATCATGACACATTAGGCGTATTTTTTAATTCACTGGTTGAGCCACCGGTGCAACCAATTATCCAATTTTACTTCCTTTAATTTCCGTCTGAGCGACCGGTTGTTTGGCGTACAACCTCTGCAGTTTTTGAAAATCGGTACAATGGCGGCGTAGTTATCGTCGGAGAACAAACAAAAAACAGTCAAACTTTATTTTTCGACCTTTCTGAGGCTTCTTTTTCGCTGAAAACAGAACTGAAATTATTTTTCGGCGCTCGAAAGAATTGTTTCATTGTTCATTTTGTATATTTTTCTTTCAGTTGTGAAGGTTGAAGCGCGACACTGACAATAGACGTTGGCACAACCATGCGTCGAACGTCCGAGACTAAAAACTTCGTCCCATCGTGTAGGAGACAGAATTGCCAATTCTGGAGTGTCGAATGTTGGAAGCATCGTGTGGGACCCGCATTACGTCTATTGCAAAGCCACTTTTTATGATATATGACAATCTCTACCAACTTGAACTTTCGATGTTCGATACGTAACGAGTTGTTAATATATATTAACCTTAAAGAATGTGATTAAGAATTTTCAGATATGCGGTGCTTTATACCCCAAAAATAGAAAAACAACTCTGGACAAACTTCTAAATATGATTTTAGTATTGGACTATCAAACGAAGTATTGCGAAACTGTAGGGAAATAAAGTGAAACCACTATGAACAATATTTTATTTACCTTCAAACGATATATACAAAAATAGAATACTAAAAAAGATAAACACAAAATAAAATGTTTTGAGATTGAAGAACATAACTATGCTATTCAGTTCAGTTGGTCCCATTGGTGTCCTTCCAAAGGAGATTTCATGTTGAAAGACAAACGTAAATATTACTTGACTAAATATAAATTTAGCCACAATTACCTTTTTGACGGAAGATCCTTTTTTTCTTTTTCATGAATGTGAGGTGTGTGTATTTGTCGAAGAATATTTCATATTTTTGAGAATTTCTGGATCCATCCTCTCAATTATGATTATCAGCTCCCTTATGTTGCCCTCAACTTCAGGAGGGGTAACATTTTTGCCATTATCCCCACTATATTGACTACTGCTTCTAAAATAGAAGAAATACAATATAATCATCCTCAGAAACCCCAGATTTTCAGCTATCATGATATCACAAAAACAGATTTATAGTGAAAAACCTTGTCTCAAAATTTCATCATAATCCAACAGGTACGTTTTAAGTTATAACAGGGCCCAGGATTAGTAAAATGAAAATAAGTAACACGATTTTTGACATTTTATGCAATAAAATTACTTCCTCACCAGTTGTGGGAAGTAAAAAAAACTGACAAAAAACAGTTACCTATCCAGAACTGTTTCTGCATTTGTATCTAAGAATGTATCGCCATTATTACACTCATCTTTGATGATAAATTCCTCTCTAATTTCCATAGCTGGAGATTTCTAGCTGTCATGAAGACAACTTTCAACTTTCAATTCTTCATCTGCCTCACTTTTTATCCTGAAACATTTCCAACTGATTAAAGAACATGTATAGCATTGACTGGTATATTCCCCAAGAAGCTATCTGATCCTATGCTGTATCTGAATGTACACATACAATTTCCATCATAATAGCCATGGTTCCAAATAGAACCACAGTAATTCTCTTAGAAGATTAAATTATATTGCTTCAAACTTTTTTCAAATGACCTGATGGGTGCTGCAAAAATGCCAAGGAGTAGAAACTAGAAAGTACACAAAATGACAGGTTTCAACAGATACAAAATTAACAGGAGTGATTGACCACTGTGAGCACCATTCTGTGGAATTTTGTAACAATTCCTCGTAAGCAGAACCTATTTTTCCTACTTACTATTTATCAGATAAAATAAAAAATGGATTTTGAGGATCAGTTTCTTATTGCATCCTTTTTTTTGCAATGTATTGTATTTTATTGCACAAGATGAGAATAGAAGGCAGGCCAAATTTGAAAAAATAAAGTCACATAATTGCATTCTGAGAAGACAACAGAATGGAAAAGTCTAATCTTGATTTACTGAATATGCAACTGAGTTTCTGTTTACGTACAATTATGCAGCAGCCTTTATCTATTATTCTAAAACAAATAATAACATGGAGCTAGAAGCTAGTTCATCTACATCACCATTAGTCTCAAGTTTGATGTTTATGTGATTTATAATTTCTGGAACTGGAAGTCTGGAACATCCATAAGTATTGCTTGAAAGCAAGCGCCAGTTAAATATAAAAAATATCCAGAAAATGTATTTGAATTCCTTACCTATCCAAAACAGAATTTTTTGCGTTTTCATTATCACATTTAAAATTCAATTTCCACGAGGCGTTATCAAGTTCAAATAGCTTGGTGTCTGCCTCTACTACCTAGAATCCAACTCCCAACTTCTATCTTCATGATTCATGATGTCTCCAGCATCCATGATCGTTTATACAAGAGGTAGGTTTGTTAACAATCCTGATTCAAGTATTAAAATTCTGCTTTACAAGTTTTTACTCTAGTATAGCATTAATACAATACCTTATTAAAGATAGAAAGACGATGAACTGATTACAAAATTTACAATACTTCTATTTGTAACAAATTTACATAAATGTTCGGTACAGTTTTGAAGTCACAGAACAGAACACTGATTTGAAACTAAAAACGCTCACAGGACACGAAGAATCGAAGTCTGTTATAAATGTCAAGCTTTGATTGTAGAGTTGGACAAACCATTACAATTGTACTAGAAGTTATCACGATTTCATATAGACTTTGTAAGAACATTCTTGTGCTCTCAACATCTCTCTCAAATATAACAATGTCGAGTACTTGCTGAAAGTTCCACCGAGTCGTTGATAAAGCTACTTACCATTTTCTAAAGGCAACCCAACACTAAGTTTGGACACAAAAGAACTTTTTTTGCCACTTCTGCGTGTCAATTTTGAATTTGCCCTTACAATTTTGCCTCAAATTGAACAGCGAAAACAATTTTCTGGAATGTACAAACACTCGATCATGGGCACCCATTGGGGCTGGCTTCTGCTTTAAAGTGAAATATTAATAAGATACCCAATCCTTGGGGCATGAAGTGGCGTGTGAGTTTTTCTTTTGCTCTTCAAAACATGAACAAATAGAAGATATTATTTCTGCTAAAATTTTGAATAGTTATCCTGAAGAACCAGTAAACCAAACATGCGCCCCTGGATTATGCTATATGAGCGCTCATGCACAAGATGGTTTACGATAACACGCAAACACAAACGTAACTTACTCAAATGAAAGCAAATCCACTCCTTTTCCAAGATATTAGATAAATAAATATGTTTGACCATCCTGTATGAGACGCATGTATCGTTGAAAATAATGTGAATTTTCGCAATTTGCAGAGACTTGCAGCGCTTTTTTATCCCACAACAACAGAAAAACAATAACTTTCCAGACAAACTTGGAAAAATGATTTTGATGAAGTATTGTAAGTAAGGAACTCGGAAAATAAAGCGTAACCACTATTACCAATATTTTATTCAACTTCAAATGATATACAGTGACATCCATGCATTGAAAAGCAAATATCTGACGTCGAGTACGAGAGAGAAGAGTACGCCGATGGGAACATGGCACGCCGCATCTGTCTCTTTCTAACGCTTCTCTCTCATACACATTACGTCAGTAGTATGTATTCCACTATATGTAAATAAAAAACAATAAGTACAAATCCATTATACATCTACACAAGGTCAGTTAATAAATACAAGCATTGGACGGTATTCCAGGCATACAAATCATTTGAACTCTCAGTAAACTTGCTACCAATTTTATAGACGCCTTCTCACCTTTCATTGTTGAGATAAACAAGCGGATTAAATTTGCGTTAGGTTTGATTTTGTAGGTTATCTTAAGACTTTGTTGTATATGCTATTATACTACAACTATTTAAAACTGTAATGACTCATACGCGTGATCAAAATGTGATCAGAGCTCGATCCCGGCTTCCTTCCAGTACAGCCGTTTAGCGTACGACATATGTCGTTTCTATGGCTTTGCGGTGGTCAACAGCACAGACAGAGATGGAAATAATGGCTGATTGTTCTCCGCCGGTAGAACCAATGAAATCAAAGACGCGCCTCGACCGGCAGACTCATAGGCGTCGGCAACGCATTGGAACGTGTTTCGTTGAGCGATCGCATATTGTGTGTTTTTATAAGAATTGTTGTGTGATTGACATTGTTGTGGTTACTGTGGTTACTGTTTTGGTTATACTTAGCCATGGAGAGTACAAATGGCACGAGTGGAAGTACTGAAAGCCAGGGAACAAGTAGACGGCTTTGTAAAGCGCTGAAGAGGGACGCGAAAGAAATCGTGCTCAACGTGTTCAATTATCTGAACAGAACTATGTCGCAGGGAGATGCACTCGCTCGTTGTGAAAGTATGACAGGCGTTCCAGAGTGGACCATTCGCAGGGTGGTGCATGAAAAGAAGAAAACTGGAGCTACTACTGATCCAAAGTTTAATTTGAAGGGATGAAAGGCCGTTAAATTGGATGACGATAGCAAAATGGCGTTAAGGCGAACCGTACATTCTTCTTCTTTAGGAATGAGATACCAACCGTCAAGGCTGTACATGCAGCGATCAAGGAAAATGAAATTATACCCCAAATGAGCGTCGAGGTAATGAGGAAATCCCTGCACGAAATTAATTTTCGTTACGAAACGCGTAATCGGAAGTCAGTATTGATAGAGACACCTGAAATAGTCGCCTGGCGTCGAAAATACCTACGCGAAATGATTGAATATAGGCGACAAAGCAGAAAAATCTATTATTTGGACGAGACATGGGTAAATGCAGGTCACACAGTTAAAAAACCTGGATAGACAAAACCGTAGTGAGTAACCGACAAGCAAGCATTGAAGGTTTGTCAACAGGTCTTCGTGGAAAGGTCAAAGATTGATCGTAACTCATATTGGTAGCGATAGTGGCTTTTTAGAAGAGTGTGACTTGATTTTCGTCTCTAAGAAAGGAGGTGATTACCATGACGAAATGAATGCCAGCTGCTTCGAGAGCTGGTTTCAAGGGGTGCTTCAACGAGTTGAGCCCAACTCTGTGATCGTCATGGATAATGCTTCCTACCGTAGTCGTCGAGCCGAACGTGTACCGACTATGGGATCTCGAAAAAGTGACATGCAGCAATGGTTGCGCGAAAAAGGAATCCCGTTTGACGATTCATGTGTGAAAGCGGAATTGTTTAAAAAAATTAAACAGCACAAACCTGCGAACATTAGTTACGTGACTGATGAGATGGCCCGTCAATGTGGTGTCACTGTGCTGCGGTTACCGCCCTACAACTGTGAGCTGAACCCAATAGAGCTCATCTTGGCTCAAGTGAAGGGTTATATTGCGCGCCATAACACAACCTTCAAATTACCAGACGTTAAGGTTTTACTTGAGACTTCCATACAGCTAGTAACGCCCGAAGCTTGGCAGAATGCTATCCGTCATGTTGTGAAGGAAGAAACAAAAATGTGGCAGCTTGACCACCACATCGACACCATCATAGAGCCAGTTATAGTCAATTTCAACGAGGAAAGCGATAGCGACAGTTTATTACTGTCAGATGTAAGCGTTAAGTGATGTTCACGTGAACATCGATGAGTCATTACAGTTTTAGATAGTTATAGTCTAGGAAAAACTGCTTATTTGTTATGATCTAAATGCTGTGTAAAATCTCAACTTTGCGGACCCCCTATATAAATTGCACACATTTCGCGTTCGCGTTCCCTCGCTGCGTGAATAGGACATAATATGATATATAGTCAAAATCACGAAAGATGACCGTTACGTCGTCATACCATAAATTACAATTATTGTACTGAAGTAATCAATGGACATAAGTCGATGATAAAATCACATAATGACAACAAATTTATATTATGATTTTGCCTTAAGTTAGGTTATTTCACTGATTATTTTCATTCTATTTCATGGTTTCGAGTGATATCTTAATAATAATTTTAATGGGGAGTTTTTGTTTTGAAAAAAACAGTTATGAGTAGAATACCTTAAGAGCCGTTTTACACACAAGAGAATTACTCCGAAAATTATGGTCATAATTATGCTGAAAATTTGCATGGAAAAAATATTGAAGATTTTCTCTACAACCTGTATGACACAAGCAAACAAAATTTCGGAGTAATTCATATGATACGCCTGCGCATTAGAGTTATATTTTCAAATGGACATAACCTTAACGGGTATGACGTCCAATATAATCGGAAAGACAACAGACGTCGATAATTTAAATTTATTTTTGAAATCGAGATCTTGGTTAATATTATAAAACTTCTCAATGCTTGGACTATCGCATCCAGCGCCTGACGCCGCAAATTTCTGTTTTTGTAATTGGGTGACTTCACCTTGTACAGGTTTGGAAATTTTTGGTACTCCTCCAACAACATTGTAAATTCTTCCCGATTCCACGACATTATGAATAAACAATAACAATAAACGCTCCTTCGTACGACTCGAACCGGACCACTCCCACAAATGTTAAGTGAGGTTATGTTGTTGTTGTTGTCGTTGACATTTGATATTGACATGCACGGAAATAACCCTCTGCGCCGATTCTCGCGCATATAATATAGAACGGGTTTTATATTTTTACCATGAAAATTTTCACAAGAATTCTTTTACGTGTAATACGACAGCAAAAATTTTCGGCATAATTATGACCATAATTTTCGGAGTAATTCTCTTGTGTGTAAAACGGCTCTATGACAGGAACACCAAAGACCAAAGTATTACTCGAAAACAACATAACCTGCAAGAACATAACCTAACTATTCATCGTTCAAATATGATCGATCATGCAACATGAAAACATCGTCTATCTTTGTCGGATACATGCAAATTAGCAATACATTTTGTTTTGACAATAAAATTCTGTTTGTCTCTGTCTAACATATCAGAAACTTTATTAAATATATTCACAAATCGCTGTCGTGTGTCTTTACTACAGACTAAAATGTTGACGTAATCGTCATCTTTCGTGATTTCGACTATATATATCAATTTTGTTTGTAACATTGGCAAAAGACACCAGTATTGTTGGTTCTTTCATGAGCTCACTAATCCATGTATTTTATTATATTCACATATAGCAATATCAAATTTGTTATAAATATATACTAATATAACGAATGAAATAAAGACAAGGCTAGAAAGGACTTCGGAAGATTCAAAACGGAGTATCATGAAACGAAATTTAAGGATTTAAGGAGATTAGTCAAAAATGAAATTAAAACCTCCTATGCAGCTATCGTCCAAAACATTAAACACTCCATCTTGTCAAACCCGTCAAAGTTCTGAGCGTGGAAATTGGTGAACGCTATGCTCCAAGATTCCGTTACAGATATACATATAGGCCAAGCGAATAAAAGCGTGTTAAAAATAGGATAACTAGAATCCCGGGAGTGATGAAAAATGATGACAAATCTTTGGAAATATAGTAAATGGTTTTGCGTAGTACTTGTAGTACTTACTAGTGTTTTTTAGCGGTCTGCTGCAAGTGACTTTGACAACATACATCTTACAGATTGTTCCAACTGCCTTAAATGAAATTTCTGAAGATGATATAATAAAAGCATCCAGCAAGTTGCATAACAAATTAACATCTGGTATTGCTCTGGTTCCAAGCTTTATTGTCAAAGACTGCATAAACCACTTTCCATCATTTGCAATATGATCTTAAGGACTAATACATACCCAAACATCTGGGAAATAACTAAACTTTGCCCAATTCTTAAATCTGGCGACGCCAGCATAATCGAACATTACCGTGCAATATCAATCATATGCAATTTCGGCAAATTGTTTGAGATTATATTGTTCTCTACTCTGTATACGCCTCTTAGAAGCGATATCGTAACAACCCAACATGGATTCATGACAAATCGGTCAACTGTCACTAACTTGGCTTCTGTTACACAATTTGTTTCAGAGGTACTATTTGTCATTTGTCATTTTTTGTTTCGGAGGTATTGGATGCCAAAGGACAGGTAGACGGTCATATGCACTGTTACGGAAAATGTTGATTTCTCGAAAAAAAAAATGTGATAAAAGTCGTACAGAAATCGAGATAATAAAATAATACAGGGTAACAGTTCACACATATTCGGCATTTAAAACGCGTTATGGGTGAGCCCGACCCCCATCCACTCCACGTTTAAAGCGCAAATCTCCACTAGCACGTGCACGTAAGACACTTGAACTAAATGTTCCGTGATGTGGTACGTGCCTTGTTTTATAAGCTAGAAACGGATGCATATCTTTCCTTATTATCACTCTGTTTTGGAATTTCACATATATGCTGGATTTATAGTTACTCTACCGAGCTGAATGTATCGACATATGCCTAACAAAATTACACCTTAAGGATGTTTTATAAGCACAATGTGCACATGTATATATTTTACCGGAAATAGATGCAATAAAGTCAGGATGTTTTTTGATTATATGATTATTCAGTTCCGTTTTAGATCTGAATTTTGCCTTACAGTGAATACATATTCTGAAATTATAGTTACTTGCTGTCTCTGGATGTTTTAGCGTATGACCAAGAAAACTACTCTTAATAGTTGTTTTGTATGCGCAATGTGTACATTCACGTATTTTCCTAGAAACGGATGCAATAAAGTCAGGATGTTTCTTGATTATATGATCATCCAGTTCCATTTTACCTCTGAATTTTGCCTTACAGTGAATACATATGCTGAAATTATACTTATTTCCTGTCACTGGATGTTTTAGCATATGACTAACAAAACTACTCTTAATAGTTGTTTTATATGGGCAATGTGTACATTCATATATTTTACTAGAAACAGATGCGATAAAGTCAGGGTGTAATTTGATTATATGATTATTCAGTTCCACTCTACTTCTGAATTTTGTCTTACAGTGAATACATATGCTGAAATTATAGTTATTTCCTGTCTCTGGATGTGTTATCATATGTCTAACAAAACAACTCTTAATAGTTGTTTTATATGGACAATGTGTACATTCATGTATTTTACTAGAAACAGATGCAATAAGGTCAGGATGTTTCTTGAGTATATGATCATCCAGTTCCACTTTACCTATGAATTTTGCCTTACAGTGAGTACATACGCTGAAATTATAGTTATTTCCTGTCTCTGGATGTTGTAGCATATGTCTAACAAAATAACTCTTGTTGGTTGATTTATAAGCACAGTGTGTACATTCATGTATTTTACTAGAAACGGATGCAATAAAGTCAGGATGTTTCTTGATTATATGATCATTCAGCACCGTTTTACTTTTGAATTTTGCCTTACAGTGAGTACATACACTGAATTTATAGTTACTTGCTGTATCGGGATGTTTTAGCATATGTTTAGCAAAATAACTATTGATGACTGTTTTATAAGCACAGTGTGTACATTCATATATTTTACTAGAAACGGATGCAATAAGGTCAGGATGTTTCTTGATTATATGATTATCCAGTTCCCTTTTACTTCTGAATTTTGCCTTACAGTGAATACATATGTTGAACTTATAGTGATTTCCTGACTCTGGATGTTTTAGCATATGACTAGCTAAATTACTCTTGATGGTTGTTTTATATTCACAATGTGTACATTCATGTATTTTACTAGAAACGGATGCAATAAAGTCAGGATGTTTCTTGATTATATGATCATCCAGTTCCGTTTTACCTCTGAATTTTGCCTTACAGTGAGTACATACGCTGAATTTATAGTTACTTGCTGTCTCTGGATGTTGTAGCATATGTCCAACAAAATAACTCTTGTTGGTTGATTTATAAGCACAGTGTGTACATTCATGTATTTTACTAGAAACGGATGCAATAAAGTCAGGATGTTTCTTGATTATATGATTATCCAGTTCCTTTCTACCTCTGAATTTTGCCTTGCAGTGAATACATATGCTGAAATTATAGTTATTTCCTGTCTCTGGATGTTGTAGCATATGACTAACAAAAATATGCTTGATGGTTGTTTTGTAAGCACAGAGTGTACATTCATATATTTTACTAGAAATGGATGCAATAAAGTCAGGATGTTTCTTGATTATATGATCATTCAGTACCCTTTTTCCACTGAATTTTGCCTTACAGTGAGTACATGCGCATTTATTTCCTTTCTCTGGATGTTGTAGCATATGTCTAACAAAATCACTCTTTCTGTTTGTTTTATAAGCACAACGTATACATTCATGTATTTTACTAGAAACGGATGCAATAAATTCAGGATGTTTCTTGATTATATGATCGTCCAATGACCTTGTCCTTGCGAATTTTGCATTACAGTGAATACATATGCTGAATTGAGAGTTACTTACCGACTCAGGATGTTTCAACATATTTTTACCATGACCACTTTTACGGGTTGTTTTGTATTTGGAATATGAACATTTATGAATCTTAATAGAAACGGACGCAACAAACTCTGGATGTTTTCTAATCATGTGTCCATCTAACTTTGTTTTAGTTAAGAATTTCTCATGACAATGTTGGCACGTGTTACGATTATAGCTGGTACCGTGCATGTTTTTACTATTCTGATTTCTATGTTCTTTCATATGACTAATCAGAAGATACTTAGATCTAGCAGAAGAATTACAATTATGACAAAAAAATGACTCGGTGTTTGTTTTTTTGTCAACTATAGGCTGTTGTTTCATTGCATCTTGATTCAAAGCCCTGAAAAAATATAACTATAGTTAATTCGGAAAAGAGTTCCGATATGTCAAAGCTTGAAATTCGAAAAATGTAACAGATAAATACTGTGGATTCAATTTACAAGAAATAAGCAATTAATGTTACCAAAATAACATCTAACTAAAATTTAGTGCAAACACTTTGAATACTGCATATCTGGAACCAGGGGCACTAAGTATTTTATTTAGAATGATTTTGATTTCAACGTCACGGTGTTTCTCAAGAACGTGGCCAATAAAACTCGTCGTATTTCTTAAATGTTAAAGACTGCCCATTATCTCTTATTTTCGTTGCATGCCTCAGCTACAATTTATTTTTTCAGAACCTCAAAATATTTCTCACATCACTAACAACATGGAAGTTTATGTTTATTCATTTGTACAACCTTTGGCAAATCATCTTACTTATGATTCTATGCTCACCATTTTGTACAATCATCAAGTGGTTCACGATGTAATGTTTAACTTTCGTTTTAAATATTTTTAATCTGTTTTTAATTTGTTCTTGTCATATGTGTAGTTTGTATAATTTTGACCTTTGAACCATGTATCCAGCTTTCACCAGGTTACTGGGTGTTTCCCTCATCCTAAACGTAAATAACATTTAGCAACATCCTCACATACTACTGTAAGTTAATTTAAATTCATTTTGCATAATTGTTGCTACTTTTCTCAATGTTATTGCAGTTCCTGATGATGATGGCAAAGACCATTGAAAGCTAGAGAGATTAAAAAAGTGTAAAGAGTCCTCTTTGTTTAAATTTTGTCGAAGTACCCAACAAAAGGCGGAAGCTTTGAATTTGTCACCTAACTGGTCTAGACGACAATGACCACGTCTCAAGTTTTATATATATATATATATATATATACAGGGTGACTTTGAAGTTGAGTCATTAATTTTCAGATAATGATTGTAGAAGGAAGATAATCCAAAATATGTGTGTAAAAATAAAAAAAAATTGTTTACCTTGTTTTATAAAGTATCCTCCCGACAAGTATTTCAGTGCGGACCTGTATTTGATCGTGAGGTCTCCTGTGAGGTCTTAAGTCACTTGATTCACGAGCCCGTTGTACTACATTAACAAAGGCACGAGGGGTTGGTTGCACTCGATTGGGAAAGCGATCCGCATAAACATGTGCCATTTTTTATTTCGTTTGAGCCACGCAACAGACACTATTCACACGCCTTACCGACTGTCACTGACTGTATGTATAACTGAACTGAAGAAAATAATTGTAAAACATCGTTCCAAATTCTTTCGCTTTTTTGTTTCCGATGCGATGAACCGAGGCGGATTATATCCGTTGTTGCCAAACACGAGCACATGATATTACGAGTATTATTGAACAGGGCGGTACTCAAACTTCCAAAGGGCTATAACTGTGTTACTTTAATTTTACCAGAAAAATGGTAAAGGAAAAAAACATTTCTTTTCATCAGATCTACTCACTGTTAAAATAAATGACTCAACTTCGAAGTCACCCTGTATATATATAGGTGAATAATTAAAGCTTCCGCCTTTTGTTGGGTACTTCGACAAAATTTAAGCAAAAAGGACTATTTATGCTTTATTATTCTATTTAGCTTTCAATGGTCTTTGCCATCATCATCAGGAGAGTAGTATGTGAGGATGTTGCTAAATGTTATTTACGTTTAGGTTGAGGGAAACACCCAGTAACCTGGTGAAAGCTGGATACATGGTACAATTGTCAAAATTAATACAAACTACACACAGCTGTATGTCAAGAATAAACTAAAACGGATTAAAAATATTTAAAACGAAAGTTAAAAATTACATCGTGAACCACCTGATGATTGCACAAAATGGTGGGCATAGAATCATAAATAAGATCCTTTAATTTTTCACCTAACTGGTCTAGACGACAATGACCACGTCTCAAATTATATATATATATATCTATATAATCTTTAATTCGTTGATGATTTCAAGGTATTTCACATGGAAATTTATTTTTACGATTTTTATAACCGTTACCACATATTTTGGAAATATTGGAAATATTTTGGAATATGAAGAACACATGACATAGCGTGCTTTTTACCTGCTTGTCTTCACTGGAAGACATCAAATTGCTATTACTGTGTAAAATGAAATAATTGCATTTTCTCAGAAAAAAATTAACAGTTAAAAATCCAACTGCAACAGTACTGAAATCACTACTAAAGTCATCCGAAATTGGATAAATTGTTCAATGATGAGTTCTTTGCCTGACATTTTGAAATGCTCTACAATGCCAGTTCCTAAGGTAAATCAATTCCAAAAAATGTAGCAACATCCAATAAATGTGTTAGCAGATATTGGAAAATTCCATAGTATATAACCATTTAATGCAGATTATAGAAGAAACATTTTTTAATGGAAACACAAGTAGGCTTTCACAAAAAAAATATTCCACAAAAATACACATTGGATCTATTGACTGCTCACTTTACACTCTTTCTATTCCAAGTGTTGAATACGCGATTGGGAATTGTGATGAAAAACCAAATATTTTGTAATATATAGTGTTAGTAGTGCTACACCCCACAAACTAGGTACATAATATACTATTCTTTTAATTTTTATAAATTCTCCCATAAGTTAAATTTTACCAATTACAAGCCTAAACGCGTATCACAAATTAAATAAAATATCGTTTAATTTTTTTGTGAAAATGTAGCATCAACCAGTTTTATTTTATACTTAAGTTTATGCAGTAGGTGGTATGTAAGTAAATAAGATTTTTTGTCACAAGCAAAAGTGAAATTATCATTATTATTAAACATAAATAATAAACCATAATTACCTTTTTGAAGGAAGAACTGCTTTTGCTTTTTCATCAAAGGAATGTGTGTCTGAATTTTGAGAAGAATATTTCATATTTTTAAGAAGTTCTGGATCCATCCTCTCAATTTTTATTATCAGCTCCATCATTTTGCTCCTAACTTCAGCAGGAATAACATTTTGCCCATTATCCACCCTATATTCACAGGTGCTTCTAAAATTGAATAAATACAATACAATCACTCCTCGTCATCAAAGATCTTCGATTCTCAAACAAAATTGAAAAATAAACTTCGACATCCTGTATCTCATTAAAAGATGACATCTTACTAAGACACAATAGCATTATTTGAACAAATTTATAGTCATACTCTGTCGTTTCTATTTGAACTCCTATTTAGAAGGACACCTTTTTCGGCCATGGTTTCCCCGTTTTTCTGCATTGCCAAAGGAGATAAAAAACCATACAAATTAATCAAAAGTGAAATAAGATAATAAGAAGTGTGGTGTCAAAAAATGGTTTATATGAAAAAATTATGCAGTGAGTTGTATAATACAGTGAAATTCCCCTTTGCGGATACCTTTAAACAGAAATGGCTCCAAATAGAAAAATTCTGATGCTTAAACAAAATAT
Organism: Acanthoscelides obtectus; assembly: GCA_963669975.1. Classification (NCBI taxonomy): domain Eukaryota; kingdom Metazoa; phylum Arthropoda; class Insecta; order Coleoptera; family Chrysomelidae; genus Acanthoscelides; species Acanthoscelides obtectus. Next base: position 5,402,690 of record CAVLJG010000008.1, on the reverse strand, counting down.
TGAGATTGTTGAAGTTCACAATAAGGAGAAGTTAAGTGTAAGGAACTTGTTCAAACATTTTAAAGGGATTCCTTTGACAGGTATGTATGCACATCATTTTTTTAGATAAGATTTTTTGTATTATTATGTTGATTTTTTTTACATAACAATTCTAAATAAAGATAAAAACAGTGAGATTATCAATAGGTTTGTCGTGACAAAAACATATTTTTTTTTTTTTTAGGTTCATATGATGCAAAGCAAAAGAAATAGCCGATTCGCTGGGATATTCTACATTCTGTGCTTCGTCTGGTTGGCTCAATAAATTTAGAATTCACCACAATATAGGTTTTAAAGTGCGCTAAACCTAGAGCTTTCAAAACATTAACATAACCTGTAACTTTGAAAATTGAATAGGAAAGCTTGGATGACAAGACAAATTATGACATAGTGCTTGAAATAATTAGATTGGAAAATGGCTAAAGAAAAAAGAAACATTTCATTAATATTAGATGAGACAGGATCTCATCAAGACATTCACTTGAATAATATAAAAATCTTATTTTGCACCATACTTGTACATCAGCTTATAGAGATGTTTAACATTTATAACCAAAGTCTAATACTGAAACACCAGCTAAAAGACATTGAAACTGCTGGTACAGCTTTTGAGTTAACATCACTGGATGCAGTTTATTTGGCAAAAAGCACTTGGGACTAAGTGAAGACCACTTAAATGAGGCAGAGACACCTGACATACAAGAACTATCCAAAGATTCTGATATCAATGAGATTCCAGTACCAACAGAAGTTATTCGAAATTATGGTAAAAAAAGCTCATAAGTTATTTTGAAAATCATGGAGATACAGAGTCTTTGGAGCTTCCTTTTGAATTAGAAATACAATTTCTAGACGTCATTTTAAAGAAAAAGAGGCGATAAACGACAAAATATGAATTTTGGCAACCTCAAAGTGATTTTTTATTTCATTGCTTTGTGTTACTACATATATGTGAAAATACATATATTATACATAATTTGTATGTACATACTTTGAATATATCTAAACAAACCTTTTTTTTCTTAAGTTTAAAGTTTTTTGTTTATTTCAACACCTTTTATATAGATATATGTTTCTCAGTTTCTTTAATATATTCTGTTTGCATTAAAAACACGATTTCTGTTGTATTTCTTAAACAGATGCTTTCAGTCGGTCCCATTGGTGTCCATCCAACAGAGATTTCATGTTGAAAGACAAACGTAAATAATACTAGACTCAATAAATATATAACTAGCCACAATTACCTTTTTGACGGAAGATCCTTTTTTTCTTTTGCATGAAGGTCAGGTGTGTCTGTATCTGTAGAAGAATATTTCATTTTTTCGATTATTTCTGGATCCATCCTCTCAATTGTGATTTTCAGCTCCCTTATTTTGCCCTCAACTTCAGGAGGGGCAACATTTTGACCATTATCCTCACTATATTCACTAACGCTTCTAAAATAGAATAAATACAATATAATCACATACCTCATCCTCAGAAACCCCACATTCACAACTTTCATATCATAAAACAAGTTATAACAGAGCCCAGGATTAGTAGTATGAAATTAGTTGACATGATTTTTGAAATTTTATACATTAAAATTATTTCCTCACCAGTTGTAGGACATGAAAAACAGAAAAAAACTGTTACCTGTCAGGAACTATTTCTGCATTTGTACCTAAAAGTGTATCATCATTATCACACTCATCTTTGATGATACATTCCTCTGTAATTCCCATAACTGGATATTTCTCGTTGTCACCAAGACAGCTTTCAACTTTCAGTTCTTCATCTACCCCACTTTTTATCAAAGCCTTAGCATAATTGTGCTCCTTAGTTATCCACAAACATATTGCAGTTCTGAAACACCATCAGTCTGAAGTTTGATATTTAAGTGAAATATAATTTCTGGAACTGGAAGTCACATCTTGAAAGTAAGCGCCGTTGAAATATAGGATATATGATAAAAAATATCCAGAAAATGAATTAGAATCCCTAACCTATCCAAACCTGAATGTTTTAGTTCAAATAGCTTGGTGTTTGTATCTACTGCCTGGAATCCAACTTCTATCTTCATGATGTCTCCAGCGTCCATGATCGTTTATACAAGAGGCAGGTTTGTTAACAATCCTGATTCAAGTATTAAAATTCTGCTTTACAAGTTTTTACTCTAGTATAGCATTAATACAATACCTTATTAAAGATAGAAAGACGATGAACTGATTACAAAATTTATAATACTTCTATTTCTAATAAATTTACATAAATGTTTGGTACAGTTTTGCAGTCACAGAACACAACCACAACACTAATTTGAAACTCAAAAGGCTCACAGAAGACGAAGAATTGACGTATGTCATAAATGTCAAGTTTTGACTGTAGAGTTGGACAGAGCATTACAATTGTACTAGGACATATGACGATCTAATATCGATCCTTGCAAGAACATTCTCAACTTGTGTCCTTAACATCTTCCTCAAATGTAGCAATATCCGAGTACTTGGTGAAAGTTCCGCCGAGTCGTTGAATAAGGCTACTTCTCATTTTCTGAAACACGACTGCATTTCAAATGGCAACTCAACACTAAGTTTGGACATAAAAGAACTTGCTTTTCCGCCACTATACTACGTGGCAATTTTGCCTCAAATTGAAAACAAATTTCTGGAATAGACAAACTCGAGATGATGTAGGATAACGCGCAAACACAAGCGTAACTTTACTAAAAATTAAGATGAAAACATATTCACTCCTTTTTTGGAAGATACTAGAGAAATAAATCGGTCATTAATATGTTTAACCCTTAATTACTCGCATGAAGAACATTACATAACTGCTCGCATGGGGTCACAGGTGACCCCAAGTTGTAGGATATTTTTTTAATATATATTAAATATAAAATGAAATCAAACTATTTTATTATTAAAGTGCTTTATTTATATTATGATATTTAAGGGAACTAACATGAATTACTATCTAATGAAAAAAAATGAGCTTATATAAAATAATAGTTGAAAATTAACAATTTGCACTTATATCAAGAGATCAAGGCAAATTTTTATGATTATGTTAGGAACTATCCGAATCACTTTTCTTGCACTGTTGACAGTATATGTCTGAGTGATCATTGCACACAAATTTTGTGCACTTTTTGCATTTGGTGAATACTTTTCGATCACTTTTCCGCGGGCAGTTGTTGCAACGCCCACGTTTTGCAGTGGTTGGTGGGGCGCGGTTGTCCAAGTCATGAACTTCTATAAGTCGTTTCTTTATTACTTTAGGAGTTGAATGGACATCAAGCCGACGTTTCTGGTGATTATGGACAAGTTCAACGGAAAATTGCCGCAAAAAATTACGCGTCATTTTAGTACGTGATTTAGTGGTATTTGCCCGATGTACAACGAGAGCATTTATGCATGCAACGTTTATAAGATGGAAGAAAATAGCTAACGGCCATCGTTTGGTTCGCCTTCCTGCGCTGTATGTACCACACAAATGATCATTGGTGTCCACTCCTCCTTTAGTGAAGCTGTAATACATAATTATTCCAGGTGTCTGCTGATAACCTGAACCTGGGCCGATGTAAGCTCCATGGTGCATGGAGGATAAACAACACAACAGCTTGATTTGGTTTTGGCACATTTGAAACCATGGTTAGAGTCTTTTGAAATCCGAACAGACAGCTGAATTGACTTCTGTCTGGTAAAATCTCCTCAGGTATATCGGGTTTGTTTTTCTTCAGTGTTCCAACGAAACATCTCTACACCGGTTCAGTCGGTGGCCCAGAGATCTATGAAATTGAGATGTGAAGCTCTCAACACTCCAGACATGATCAACAAACCCAGCAATGTTTTTATTTCTTCAACGTCTGTATCTTTTCCGTCACGTTCCCTTTGAAACTTGCCTCTGACGACTTCGATGTACTGATTTGTACATTTTACCAGCAAATTGATAATGTCATCAGAAAAAAACAAACTAAAACATTCCAAAGCAGTCTTTGCGGATTTCGCCGATGACTTGACACCGGGTAAGTGTAAAGTTATATTATGTCTTCGTGTTCTTGCGGAGCTTGTTGGTGGAGACTTTGACCATCTTTGTTTAGGACCGTTTCTGCCATTATGTCTGGTAAAATAGAATTTATCATACTGCCCTGCACAGCCGTCGTCCTCGCTGTCTGAAGACTCACTGGAGTGTGCGGACAATTCGTCGATTTCACTAGCACTATTATATCGCTTTGTGTTATCTCGTCTAACTCCGACTCAGAATTTGACCCTCCAACTTGTTCTTCATCAGAAGCCTCAACCAACCAGTTCTCAATTTGTTCTCTTCTATCCATGACGAATTCTGGAAACAGATACAAAACTCATAGTAAAACGTAATTTTTCGGTACTTTCATTTTATAAAACTACACAAAACATATTTATTAAATAAATTTATAAACTGGACATTCAATAATACAAATCGGATCAATAAAACACAAAAAAATACATAAAATAAGCAACTTACCTTTTTCAAAAAAGTAACGTAATTAGTCGCACGGGGTCACTGCTCAAAAGCGCAACGACGTGTCCTTAGACTCCTGTGACATCGTCGCTACTAAAACACAAACGTCGACGCGCGGTCTCAAGCTAGCGGGGGCGCGGGGAAATTAGGACCGCGGGAAATCCTTCGTTTTTGAATGCGAAACTGCTTTGACCCCATGCGAGTAATTAAGGGTTAACCATCCTGTATGCGAGGCATATATCCTTGAAAATAACGTACGCAATTTGCCGAGACTTGCAGGCTTTTTTATCCCACAAAAATAGAAAAACAATAACTTTCCGGACAAACTTAGACAAACGATTTTGATGAAGTATGAAGAATTGTAAGGAATTATGAAAATAAAGCATAACCACAGTATTACCAATATTTTATTTAACTTCGAATGATATACAGTGAAATCCATACCCTGAAAACCGAATACCTCTGACGTCGTGTACGAGACAGAAAAGTGCAATATGTATGTTAGTATGGATTTACTGTATGCAAATAGAAAACAAAATAAATACAAATTCATTAGATATCTACACAAGGCCACTCTACAAATATAAGCTTTCGACGGTATTCCAGGCATACAAATCATTGGAACCCTCAATAAAATTGCAAACAATCCTAAAGATGAAATTGAAGAATGAAGGCTTTCACGGCTAATTGTAATGTCATTTAGATTTTTCGGGCTGTTGAGCCGAGGTCGGGTTGGATTTGATCCAGAGCTTTCGGCTACATCTGCGGTAGCCATCTTCAATGATAATTTCAATAGAAAAGAAGACGCCATTGCTTTAAACAAAACGTGGTTTCCAATTCTAAAAAATCACTGCGCTAAAAGCACGTCACTCAAGGGACCCAGAGTACCCCCACCAGACAGCTCAATCCTCAGTCTGCCGATCGCCTATAAAACCCCACGCCCATCCAGTTGACGGATCAGTTTCAGTCGACCCGCCAAGCCGAGCACTTCGCTCTTGCCGACAGCGCCACTGAAGATGGCTACCGCAGACGTAGCCGAAAGCTCTGGATCAAATCCAACCCGACCACGGCTCAACAGCCCGAAAAACCTAAATGACAATCCTAAAGATGCCTTCTCACCTTTCATTTTCGACATGATGTAGGTTATCTTTAGACTGGTGTATATGCTATTAGGAAAAACAGTTTATTTGTCATTATCTATATGCTGTGTAAAATCCCAACTTTGCGGACAGCCTGTATAGAACGCACACATTTCCCGTTCGCGTTCCTCGGTGCGTGGATAGAACATAATATCTGAAATGATTGTTCAATCGATTTTGTTTGCAAAATCCATGTATTTATTATATTCACATAATGTTTAACAAGATCAACTTGGTTTATATGTAAAGGGTGTCTCATAAATATTTCTTATTTTATGCCATAAATAAAAATACTTAGAATATTTTTACAAAGATAAATTTATTACCAAACGAAGCCTAAACATTAATTTTATTTATGGAAAAGAGTATCGGATAAATGAGCACCGTTCATGTTTTCACACTCTCTTAATCTCGAACTGAAGTTTTCGATCACTCTCGAAGCATTGCTCGAGGAATGGCGTTTATTTCATCTGTTATTTTTTGCTTCAACTCTCTCAAATCTTGTGGCGGTGGGGTGTATACCTTACTCTTCAGGTATCCCCATAAGAAAAAATCTGCTGGTGTCAAATCGGGACTTCTCGGTGGCCAGTTAATGTCTCCTCTGCGACTGATGACCCTCTCTGGGAATAACTGATGAAGAGCATCCAAGGATTCATTCGTGACATGAGAAGTCGCTCCATCTTGCTGGAAAAACGTGTTTCTATTGTAGCCACCATGGTTCTGTATAGCTGGAGTTAAAAAAGTCCTAATCATGTGGCAGTAGCGCTCAGATGTTACAGTTTGAGCTTGGCCACGATTGTCTTCAAGAAAATACGGGCCAATGATTCCTTGCCCTGACATAGCAGCCCAGACGATAACTTTAGGCGAGTGTAATGGCGTCTCATGAAGATTTTGCGGGTTCTGCTCGGCCCAATATCGGCAGTTTTGTTTATTAACATGCCCGTTAATGTGAAAATTCGATTCATCAGAAAACCATATGTTGTTGTAACCGTTAAAATGCTCTCTCATTGTTCTACAGAACTCTAATCGATTAGCGGGATCTTGTGGTTTTAATTGTTGTGTAACAACAATCTTGTATGGGTGAAAATGCAAATCCTTGCGAATAATGCGATGATCAGTTGACTTATGCAAAGTTAGAGACGCTCCACGCAGTCTTAATGATTGCCGGGATCCTCGTTAACGGACTGGCGCACACGTTCAATATTTTCGTTCGATCTTGCTGACCTTGGCCGTCCAGGCGGTTTACTAATACACGTGTTTCCAGTGCTCTCGAACTTTCTTACCCAATATTAATTAAATTTGCGCTTGGGACATCACTCATTCTTGCTATGGTATAATGATTTCTGTACAAACGACGTACAAGCACATAAGAATCCTTGTTTTTATAGAACTCGCGAACACAAAAAGCACGTTGCGGCCCTGTAAACGCTCCATTGCAACTAAAATTTAACAATGTTGCCAAACGTTTGTCAACTGTCTCGTTTCTCCTGAGCATGCGTATTCCGCCAGAGACTGATCTAAAACGAAAATATTTCTGAGACACCATTTACATTTGTAGAACCGGATGAAATAAACTAAGGATATTCCTGAGTATATGAGCATTCAGTCTCCATGTCCTTTGAATATCACATTACACCCAATCTGTATATTTCCACATATGGCAAAATTACTATGATTGCAGTTTTATAAGCACATGCTTATTCATATATTTTACTAGAAATGGATGCAATACAGTCAGGGTGTTTCTTGATTTTATGATTATTCAATTGCATTTTACCTCTGAATGTTGCCTAACAGTGACCACATATTACTGGCTTAGAGTTATAGGTTCTAATATAAGCTTTTCGAGAAAAACGAGTTTTATAGTAAGTTTATGAATAATCAGTAATCGAAATACCTGCTGTATTTTTTGTTCTCGCTCATTTTAAGCCTGCATAGCAAGGTGTTTTCATATAAATGGTCTATGCTTCTAATAATCATTTTTATTGAAATCATAACTATCATAGATCATAGATCTTGTCATCGCTTCGGTGTCCAACTGGATTTTGTGGCGCAATAATTTAAGGCATGACTGAAGGAAGCTAAGGATAATAACGGAATGTTATCTTCCCAATCGACCCCAAATCTTACTTGGAACAGTTTTTGTAACATCATTCTTTTACTATTCGCGATTGAATTCACAAGTGTAACGTCAACATGGCTCTTGTACGGTTTTAAGGTTTCGACCACACTTTACTATTGAAATGAATGCTTTTGACTGGTCGTAAAAATATACGTCGGTTCGAGTTTGATTTCCGCATCAAAAGAGTCATTGTTTTTTTATTTTTTGTAAAATAATTCGTTTCCTATCGCTTATGCCCTAATTGCTTGTAAGTCCTTGCAGGTTTTAATCGACTAATCTTCGCCCAGAACTCTAATGTTGGCCAACCGAACGACTAATGATGGATTTGACATGTGAAGTGCTGCCTTCTGGTGACCGAATACCATAATACGATTTGACGTGACAACTCTTTAGGACATAATAATCAAATTCAAGCGGATAACCAATGGAAATGGTATTTACCATTTTGGGTTGGTATTTACCGATCCGTTCAAGCGAGTGTAGTTATCAGTTTGGTTATAAGATCCGTGACGTCACGAATCAGCTGTTATATGTCATAGTTATCACCGCAAAATTGTGGTATTTACCCAACTCAAGAGTAGTTTTATATTTCTGGTTATTATTTGAAATGTGACAAGTTAGAATTTTGCTGGGTATTGGATATTGATATTGTACTTCATCTTCATTTTAGAGAATATTGATACAGGCTGACTTCAGTTTTACCATAAAGTGGAGCACCTTATTAGTTACACTCATTACGGTTGTTGGGGACACTTTAAATGTAGTTCCTATGCTTAAAAAAGTATCCTGTGTAGCCATATACCACAATAATATTAAAAATGGCCATATAAACTCACTAGATGGTATGCTGAATCAATAAATTTTTTCTTTGACATGCGGAAAAATTTAGAGAATTGAATGTTATCATAGCTACAAAGCCATGGTTCCATCATTAAAAAAAAAAAATCTGAAAAAACATTCTCATTTCTCCCATGAATATTATGAAAGGTTTCTATTTAAACTTT